>OX451736.1:1634915479-1635308200 GCA_948472305.1 Vicia faba
TATTATTACTACTACTATTACTACTACTACTACTACTATTACTACTATTACTACTACTACTATTACTACTATTACTACTAGTACTACTATTACTATTACTACTACTAATATTACTACTATTACTACTATTACTACTATTATTACTATTACTACTATTATTACTATTACTATTATTATTATTACTATTACTACTATTATTATTATTATTACTATTATTACTATTATTATTATTATTACTATTACTACTACTATTATTACTATTACTATTACTATTATTACTATTATTACTATTACTATTACTATTACTATTACTATTGTTATTATTATTATTATTATTATTATTATTATTATTATTATTATTATTATTATTATTATTATTATTATTATTATTATTATTATTATTACTATTATTACTATTACTATTATTACTATTATTACTATTACTATTATTACTATTATTATTATTATTATTATTATTATTATTATTATTATTATTATTACTATTATTACTATTATTACTATTACTATTATTATTATTATTATTATTATTATTATTATTATTATTATTATTATTATTATTATTATTATTATTATTATTATTATTATTATTATTATTATTATTATTATTATTATTATTATTATTATTATTACTATTATTACTACTATCATTATCATCATCATTATCATCATTATCATCATTATTATTATTATTATTATTATTATTATTATTATTATTATTATTATTATTATTATTATTATTATTATTATTATTATTATTATTTTCATTATTATTTTCATTATTATTATTATTATTATTATTATTATTATTATTATTATTATTATTATTATTATTATTATTATGTCGTAAACAATATTTTTTATAATTTGTGCTATAGCTTGAGCTACAAATGTCCTAATTCGCATGTGTAGAGATAAGATTCTCTTAAATAACCACTGACATACGGCTGTTCAATTTTAATATATGTAGGGAATGCATATCAACAGCTTAAAATTCTTTGATTTTGCATGTGTTCGGATTAATTTATAAAAGAACATTTTGACATTTTTATAAAGATTAAAGTTTCTTGCCGAAAGAATTAACAGTCACAAACAACTGAAAACATGGTGTGCTGTAAAAAGAATAAATCGTATACACGAATTGAAATTCAAGTCTCATCCAATTTAAAACTACACTGTCAATTCTAGATTGACGTGACCAAAAGCAATAGAATCAATACAATATATATTCCTACATGATAGAAATATTCAAAAAGAAAAAAAAGTTGACCTTTCGGTAAATAAACTTCATCTAAATATCAAAACTATATTATATAAAGACTTCATGTAGAACTATTACAAAAAAAAAAAAAAAAAAAAAAAATATATATATATATATATATATATATATATATATATATATATATATATATATATATATATATATATATATATATATATATATATATATATATATATATATATATATATATATATATATAAAGCACACAAAGGAAACACTTCAAAAAGTCTTTTCCTGCCCAATAAAAATAAGTTTTAATCACCAATCTTAAACTTAACTTTTTTTTTCTTCTATAACTAGTTTTTAAAGACTCAATTACTTAAACAATATCATAAAACACTTTCTTGAAGATAATATTGATTGTTTGATTTGAGTAGTTTTTATCTTCGTCGTAAATTAAGATTTTCTGACTAGTCTTGCTCTTGATTTTTGAAGTAGTGACATAGAGTTGTTAATGAGTGGAAAATTCTTTTGTCAAATATAAACCGACATAATCTAATAGTTAACCATGAAATTTTGTGTAGAAAATCTAAGTATTGGAATGTTATGCCAACATCATCTACCTAACTAATGGATCACAATTGTGATCTATTGTAGATGGACAAATGGAAGTCAATCTACCATTGATGAGAAGGGTAATTGGACGCCACAAAAAGATTAGGAACAAGTCAAATGATGAGCTAAGAAATCCACATGTGCTTCCAAGGACTTTAGCCACAGTGACATGCAAAAAATTTAGAGGTGTTGGTCATAACATAAGAAGTTGCAAAGGCAAAAGAGCTGCAGATAGAGTCATATTTGTTGGTGAGAACGAGAAGGCAAAGACTAAGGACAAGTGTAATACGGTGGGAGAGATGACTTTTTGATTTATCAAAATATGCGGATAGCTAGAGTCGTTGCCGACTTTTCTTTTATCCAATATTTAAGAAAGGTGAAAAGAACAGGAAAAACCTCTAATAGATTTTGAGTTCGGGGGGTAAGATATGAAAAGAGAAGGTGTTAGCATCCTTTTCACTCGTAGTTATCTACAGACTCTTAATTGCTTAGCTCACTTTTGAAAATTTTTCTTTTGTGTGTGATTTACTTGAAAATATTTTGAAACACCAATGTAAGACAGACTTTGTAATGATTCTTGTATCAGTCCTCAAGAATATATACAAAGTGTTATTTTTGAAAATATTTGTTAGAAAGTGTAGTGTGAAATTTTTTTTGAGAAAAGTTGTGAGCAAGCAATTCAGAGTTTCTTACCCACTAAAGTCTTTCTTATTCTTTTCCTTCTCCTTTAGAGATAGTACTATCAACACCATTAGTTGGTAGGTAGTCCTATCTATTAGATGTGAAGGGACAGACGGAGGTTCATCGTATGGTCATTGAAGGCAACACGTAAAGATACTTTAGCAATTGTATCGAAGGGACTAGATAATTTTTCATAGGCAACATCGAAGGGTCATCGAGGGACTATGATCTTTATTTGAGGGTCTTTTGCTAAAGTATCTCCACTTTCGAGGGACATGACCAATTCATTCGAAGGAAACAAAGAGAGGTTACCTTAGAGATGTAAGTGTGAAAAGTGTGTTGAGTTCAGTTATATTTATCTTGAAATTAGGGTTTTCTATTGATTGATTTTAGTCTTGCCATACAAACCCAGTTACTAGCAATTGAATAAAAATATAAGTGCGGAAGGTAAAGTGCGGAATGTAAACCTAAGCTATTACATGGCTTCAGGGCAGTTACATAAGTATAAATATACAGGAAATAAAACCCTAAAACTATTACATCCTGTGAGCAGATACATAATAGAGAAAACTGCGAGAAAATAAATCTAAGCTATTACAATTAAAGAGTGCAGCCTATACACTTTTCTAAGAAAATAAATAGCAAAAAGAAATAAGAAAATGTTTAGAAAAATGTTTGAATGTTATAAAACCTAAGTTTGTATTTTTGTATTTTCATAGAAAATAATTTAAATGATAATAGTAATTAAAACCTAAATTCAAATTAATTTTAATATTTAAGAAAATATTAATTAGCCTAATTAATTAGTAAATAAAAAATATGTCAAAAATTGATTATTGATTAAAAGAACCTTAATTCTAATTAATTTTAATATTAAGAAAAATGTTAATTAATTTAATTAATTAGTAAAATAAATTTTTTTATCAAAAAGATTAATTACTCATTAAAAACACTAATCCTAATTTAAAAAGAATTAAAGTTTGTTAATGATTAATTAGAAAATAGTTAAGAAAATGAGAAGAAATTATGGTTAGTGAAAAAATGAAGAAAAAAAGAATGTTTGGGGTGGGTGTTGAACCCACGCCCTTCCTTTCACCAATCAACGATCTTACCACCACGCCACCTATTGTTGCTTGTCAAACATATGAACAACAATATATATAAAAGAAGATTAAATCAGAAAGTCAGAGATTAAATGAAATTGAACACGTGCGCTGGTGGTGGGGTCCCGATATTTGAATGGACGAATGAGATGGTGACACACCTAGGTCAAAGATTCAACTGGCCGGTCAACCGTCGTGGATGGAGATTACAACCATCTTCTCCGATGGTGCTTGTTGTACCCCAAAATTTGCCCTCCCTTTCTTCAGGAAACCATCTTGGATTTTTCAAAGTCCCCCTGAAACAAATCCAAGTCCTGAGTTATCCTTTTTGCCCAAGCAAGCCACTTACAAGAGCAAGATGATCTCACGAACTCCAGAAACAACACTTTTATCTTGAAAAAAAAATCAAATTCTAAGTACTTAGAATGCTTCTCTAAATAAGTGTTTTTAAAAAAATCAGCGCTTCAGAACTTCTGGACCCATTCCAGATGAAGACGGTCAGAAGTTGCAAGCTTGGCTCAGCGTGGTCAGAAGTTGGCTCTTCAGCAGCTACATCAGTTCAATCAGAAGTTGTAAACGTGGTTCAGAATGTAAGCCTCAAACAGAACATGCCCCTTCAGCAGTTACACAAGTTCAGTCAGAATTTGCTAAAGGAATGCAAGAGAAGCAGGAAAGTCTGAAGGCTCCTTCAGAACAGGTTGAAATCAGAAGATGAAAGATCAGAAGAATGGGTGTTACACTGATACAGAATCTCTAAGTCCAGATTGTCCAGAAGCAAATCCAAGAAACGTACCAGAAAACCAGGAGAATCTCCAGAACTTACTAAGACAACAGGTAGCCAAGGCCAGAACATGGTTTACGCTGCTGATTCAACGCTGGTTTCCATTACCAGAATATTGGTATTGACAGGTCTTGTCACCATTTAATGCCCATTAATGCTTCCAACCACTCCTGAGCATTCACGTGTGGCTTGGAAAACGCTTTTGCACAGATTCTGGCATGGGTCTTCACGCCACCGCCCACTTCAGAGGTCACTTCTCCCCAATCTACACCTGCTGCTGCAACCTAGGCTGAAAGCTATCTGTATCACAACTTCCCAGGAATTTCTGTCAAAGAACAAATTCAAACTCTGTTGGCGCCTTAAATGTTCAAGGCATCCACAAGAACTTTGCCTATAAATAGAGAGCTTTCACCACTGCAAAAGGCGTTCAGGAAAAGAAACAGAAAAATTGCTAAGAGAAAAACAGAATTCCTAGCAACATAGCGTTCTGAAACTCTGCCAAAATCTCCAGTTTTGTTCCATAACTTTAAGTTTCTCACCTTCAACTTCATCAAATATCCAGTTCTTTTCTGTAAACCAAAAACACTCTTTCCAAACTTCTGACCCTACACACGTATACACCTTTACTTCCCCTTTTCAAAATCTTTCCAGAACACCACCAGAACCAGAACCAAAAGCTAAACTTTCACTCACCAACTTTTCCAAACAGTCAGGTAAGCACCTGCTGACCCTCATCACACCGTTAAGCATCATCAGATGTGCATATTCAAGTAACATAATGTAAATATTCATGTTATTACTGTTTATGTTCTGAGGATTTTCATACCTCAGAATATTCTGAGCCAGTATAGGACTTGCCTGTGACCTTGGTGATTCTGACCCCTGAAACATTTTTGCTATTTGCTGAATCTGTTCCAAATATGTTTCCTGTTTTGTGGAATAACAACAGAATTGCAGATGTTCTGGTTAGTACAGGAAAAAGCCAAGCGCTGACTTTAACGTTAGCACATCTGAAGCCTGTTTTGCTGTCAATGATATCAGAACCTCTGAGAGTTATTGCCTTTTCAACAGAATCAGAACTTCTGGTTTCTCCACTAACAAACTTCTGTCTTGCAGCGCAGGGAAATCAAAACTTCTGATTTCCCCACTAACAAGGTTCTGTTTTGCAGGTGTTAGAGTCAGAAGTTCTGACTCATCCAGTTTCACTAACAGGTTGATCATCTGGCAGCGGATCTGAGTCAGAACTTCTGATGACCTCCCAGCAGCGCGCGGGCTCCCTCTCTCTCTCTCTATATATCTTGTTTTTTGCTATTTTCTTTTTTGTCTATTTTTCTCGTTGAACCCCCCATGTACAAATGTGTACCCCCTCCCCTAATTGTTGTAATAGCGTAGGATTTTATATTTCCACTTCTTATTGCTAGTAATTAGGACATGTATGGCAAGATAAAATCAATGAAATAGAAAAACCTAATTCAAAGAAAAAAAAACTCTTGTATGCAATAAAACACACTTGCACACTAACACCCCTAGGGTTACATCCACTTGTTGCCTTTCAAAAAATTGGGCCATATTGCATGTTAGGTCTCTTTAGGCAAAACAAATAACTCAAATGATCATAGTCCCTCGATGACGCCTTTTTTTGCCTAAAATGATCAAAATCCCTTAAAGAAAAATTTCCCAAAGATACTTGGCACCATTGCAATTATGGTCTAAACGACGACCCACGCCCGTCCCGTTCACATCCTAACACAAGATTGTCCACCAAACACAATGGTGGAACAAAATTGGTAAAAGGGTTAAAAACATAACAAAAATCTTTGAGAACTTTAGGGTAGATCGCTCTTAAGTACTTGTCAACTTGCAAAACAAAAACACTTGCCTGTTTTTAAACCACACCTCACAACACTTTCAAAATGACTTTCCAAAACAAATGAAAACCTTTTCAAAAGACATACACCTTTGTATACATCCCAACATGGATCATTACAAAGGTTGCCACCACATTGGCCTCTTTTCAAAACACTTTTCAAAAACACACACACACAAAGCACCATTTCAAACAATTGAAAACAAAAGGCAAGTGATCTAAGCAAGTAACTAAGAGCCCATGGATAACCATGGATAGAAAGGGTGCTAACACCTTCCCTTTCTATAATCTACTCCCCGAATCCAAGAAAAATCTCAAAGGTTTTTGCTGTGCTTTTTTAACCTTTCCTTTAGGATAAAATAAAAAGTCGGTGGCGACTCTTGCTCAACCGAACAAGTGCGAATACAAACGCAAAACTCCTAGTCAGTTCTCCCACCGTATCACAGAACTGGCGACTCTGCTGGGGAATGTTTTTTTAAAAGTGGAGTAACCTTAGGGCTTAGATCACCCTCTTGCATGACTAATTTTTTGGATTGTTTGCTTTATACTTTGGCTCTATTGTTTGGGTTTGCAAATCCTACACCCGGATTTTGGGAAACATTCATAGATAGCAATACGTTGTGGAAACTGTGCGGGGTATACCGACACGGTCGAAGCAATAGCTATATTAGTGCGACATATTTGTGAGTACCGGTAACCCTTGAGTTCAATCAAGGAGAGTACGGGGCCGCTGAGTGATGTCACTAAGCACTAATGACCTAGAACCTTACTTGACCATCTTGGCCTTTTATTAGGGGTAGTGAGATGACCGGCTTTGGTGCAGTCCGAAGTTGGTAGATACTCGATACTACACTCATTGAGGGTTATTTTCTTGGAATATTTTGGTCGCTAGTTAAGTGGCTAAACCAAAACAATGAACGATGAAAACAATCCCGTGATATTGAGCTCCTTAGAACCCGGTTACTATTTATAGGACAGGTTTTTAAGCCAACTACACTCAAGAGGGTACTTACCTATGAAACCCCACGCAAGCCTGAAACTAGGGTTTGGTGTGATTTGCTTGTACATATGTTTTGTGCATACATCATAAACATCATGAAGCATCATATGCATTTACTAACCATTTCAAGGGTTTGGATCTTCATCTTTGTTCCTGTTTTGTAGGTCATGGAAATTCCTCGCAGAAATACCATTCAAGTCAACCTTGTGAGAATCTCTCCTCAACTCAAGGAGCTCACCTCAAGAATTCCGGAAAATTCATCCTTCAGTGAAAGACATGGTAGACTGCTCAGCCTAGTCAACACCAACATTGAAGAAGACATGATGAAAGTGCTATTCCAGTTCTTTAACCCTCTTCACCACTGTTTCACTTTCCCTGATTATCAGTTGGTACCCACTTTGGAGGAGTTTTCTCAACTCCTGAGAATTCCTATCCTTAATCAACTACCCTTCAACGGTACGGAAAAGGAACCAAAGCCGGAAGATGTTGCTCGAGCATTACATCTACAACCATCCGACATCAAGGGGCATTGGGAAACCAGAAGCAGCGTCAAAGGATTCTTAGCAAAATTCTTGTTTGAGAAGGCACAAGAATGTTGGAACTCATTGGACCTACAAGCCTTTGAGGAGATTGTGGCACTCCTTATCTATGGGTTGGTCTTGTTTCCAAATCCTGACCAATTGGTAGATGTCAACACCGTCAAAATCTTTTTGTCCAGAAATCCCATACCAACATTGCTTGGGGACATCCTTCACTCATTTTACACACGAACAATGAGAAAGAGGGGTGTTCTCATGTGCTGTACTCCTATCCTTGCAAGGTGGTTTATTTCGCACCTTCCACAATCTGTCTTGAAGAACGACCAAGGCTCAAGGTGGTCCCAACGGTTGATGACTCTTGCTCACTCTGATGTACATTGGTGTTCTCGGTCCAGAGAAAATGTCATCATCGTCGATCGTTGCGGAGAATTCCCTAATGTTCCTTTACTTGGAATTAGAGGAGGTATCACCTACAACCCTTGCCTAGCTTTGAGACAATTTGGATATGCACGGAGGGATGGTCCTCATGACATGTTAATTCCTGACCTAGTTTTTGACTTCGACAACGATGCGCAAGGACTTCGCCAAAGATTCATCAGAGCTTGGGGGAGACCCAACAAGGTTGATAGCAAGACTCTGGGACACAAGAACTCCATCCCTCTTGAGCCTTATCTCAAGTGGGTACGAGCCCGAGCCCAAAGTCTGATGATGCCTTATCCTCATGTTCTCCCTGTGATTAAAGAGTCTGTTAAGGAAGGAGAGGTTCCCTACACCATCCTGCATCCTGACATGCCTACATCGTGGGAGGAAATGCAGAAAAGTTGGATTCAGCTCAAGGAGGAACGGAATACTTTTGAAGCTAGCTTCTACGCCAGTGAGAAGAAGGTTCTAGAGCTTACCCGCCGACTCCATGAGCAAGAGGCCCTCAACACCTACATCGCACCAAAGAGGATGCGCAATGTCTTTTTACCTTGAGAAATTATTTTGTAATATTTGGCCCATGGGGCATTTATGTACTAACAAATTTCTTCTTATTAATATGACGTGCGTTCTTCTTTGTCTGAAACAATTTTGAATGTCCTAAATCCTTGAACGTATTGCATACATAAGCATATCATTCATCATGTGCATAAGCAGGTCTCACTCCAAGTTTCCTTATCTATCTGCTGTTTATGTCAGTCAGGATGGATCTCGAGCAAACAGTCAAAGACCTACAAGCCCAGAATGCACAGTTCCAGCAACTCCTGATGACCTTGGCTAGGGGTCAGGAGGATATCAAGACTCAATTGGGGAACAAAGACCCAGTGAAAAAGAAGAAAAAGAGAATCGGGGTGGCTACTTTGGGGAGAAGATTTGACGGAGAAGCTCGGAGAGTGCTTGAATTTCCTCCTATCTCTGATGAAGGAGCCAACAAAGGAGGTGGGGCTGCAATACCTTCCGAGTCTGATGCAGAAGAAGAAGAGGTCGAAGAGGATGAAGATTATACTGATCAACAATACCCTCCAGCTGATGATAAGTACAAAGGGCTAGAGGACAGGTTGGCCGCCATGGAGCTACAAAGAGTACCGGGTTTGGATTTTGAAGACTTGGGTTTGGTTGCCGGGATTGTGATCCCCCCAAAATTCAAAGTGCCAGTGTTTGTAAGGTATGATGGGCTGTCCTGTCCCAAAATGCATCTCAGGTCCTACGTGAGAAAGATTCAACCCTATACGGCAGATAAAAACCTTTGGATTCATTTCTTTCAAGACAGCCTTTCTGGAGCTCAATTGGAGTGGTTTTATCAGCTAGAAGGAACCAGCGTTCGAAATTGGGAAGATTTGGCCACCGCTTTCTACAAACAATACCAATACAATTCTGACCTTGCCCCTACTCGTACCCAACTTCAGGGTATGTCGTTAGGAACAGGCGAAGGATTCAAAGAGTACGCACAAAAATGGAGGGATTTGGCTGGCAGGGTGCAGCCTCCTTTAACCGATCGTGAACTTGTTGATATGTTTCTAGGGACCCTATCTGGGCCATTTTTCAATCATCTGATTGGTAACTCTTCCGCGGGGTTTACCGATTTGATCTTAACGGGCGAAAGAATAGAAGCTGGCATCAGGTCAAGAAAGATTCAAAAGGGTGTTGCTGCAAGTACTGAGAAGAGGCCTTTTAAGAAAGAAGCAAGTGCCGTCTACGGTCCTAGAAGACAAGTCAAGCCAGAAAGTCGCCAAGCCGTCAATGCTCTGGTCATTTCAAAACCTGTTGCTGCTCCTCAGCAGTACAATCAACAAAGAAGTGAAAGGCCCAAGAGGCAGTATACTCGGTTGAGTATGACCTTGTCACAAATTTTACCCCAACTATTGTCAACCAACTTGGTGACCACCAAAGAAGCCCCTAAAGTCGTGAATACTGCATCTCCTAAGTATAACCCAAATGCCCGTTGTGCTTATCATTCTGATGGCCCCGGGCATACTACTGATGATTGCTGGGCCTTGAGAAACAAAGTGCAAGATCTTATTGACGCAAAGGAAATTCAGTTTGAAGCACCTGAAAAACCGAATGTTGTAACTGCTCCTATGCCCCAGCATAGAGTAAATGCCATTGAAGAAGAGTTGTATGCTGTTTCAGTGAGCGATGTTGCTACCCCTCTGTTGACTGTTAAGAGGAACTTACTACTAGCAGGTTTATTTCCGGGTTGTAGTAAGGGTTGCCTCCTGTGTGCTGTTACCCCTACCGGTTGTTCACTGCTGAAATCAGGCATCCAAAGCCTGATGGATAGCAAGGAAATTTTGTTCAAGAAAACTGCTGTTCCGTTTGTTTCCGTTGAAGAAATATCTGTTGTCACAATTTACAATCCTGCCAAAGCTCCCACGAAGAAACCAGTCCGAATTATGTCTGTTGCACCCATTACTATTACTGTTTCGGGACCGCTCCCCTATGAGTCTGATAAAGCGGTCCCATGGCATTATGGAGCCGACGTGTACGTGCTTAGGGTGAAGCAGGAGTTCAGCACCAATACCAGTATCAGTAACATCACTGGTCCCACCAAGATTACTCGCAGTGGCAGGCTCTTCTCGCCTGACATTGCACCGCCAGTTATCCGAAAACCTCTCACCATCACACCCGCAAGTGTGCATGTTCCAATTCAAGTTCCTATGTCTACTACTGCCGCCGGGTCCTCTGATACTCGGGGCAAAGAAGTTGCTACCGATTTGCCTCCCAGGACGGAGGCACCAAAAAAGACTGTTGTAGAAGCCTCCCAACAAGAAATGGAGGAAATTCTGAAAATCATCAAAAAGAGTGACTTTAACGTCGTTGAACAGTTGGGGCATACTCCCTCCAAAATCTCTATGCTATTATTGCTGCTATGCTCAGAGGCCCACGCAAAAGCCCTGATTTCATTTATGAAAACGGCCCATGTGCCGCAAGAGACCTCTGCGGATCAATTCACGGACTGTGTGGCTAATTTGACAACTGATAATGGCTTGGGGTTCTCGGATGCTGACCTCACCCCCAAAGGGAAAAATCACAATGATGCCCTGCATGTTTCCGTAGAATGCAGGGGCACTACTCTCGCACACGTGTTAGTAGATACCGGCTCTTCCCTGAATGTTTTGCCTAAAAAGGCATTGGATCGCTTGGATTGTGAAGGTTTGGAATTGAAACCTAGCAACATCATTGTTAGAGCCTTCGACGGTTCTAAGAGGATGGTGCACGGTGAAGTAAACATTCCTATTCGTGTGGGTTCCCAAGTCTTCGACTCAACGTTCTATGTAATGGATATTCGTCCATCTTACTCCTGCTTATTGGGTCGACCCTGGATTCACAAGGCTGGGGCAGTAACCTCCACTCTACACCAAAAGCACAAATATCCTGTCAAAGGGAAGATTGTTACCGTGCAGGGTGAGGAGGAATACATGGTTAGTCACTTGAATTCATTCCGGTATATCGAGATGGACGGGGAGTTTATTGAAACCCCCTTTCAACATTTTGAGGAGATACCTCCAATTTTGGCATCAGCTGAAGCAGTAGTTGAAGAAGACTCTCCGTTGAAGATGGCATCCTTGAAAGATGCCCGGGCTGTGATCGAGAAAGGAAGTTGTGCGAACTGGGGTCAGCTTCCTGACTTCACTCCAAAGAACGACAAGTTCGGGCTGGGCTTTACTGCAGAGGCTCAGAGGGCTGTGCGCAAGGAAAAGATCAGAAAGACTCCAGTGTTTATCACCAGTCCAAGGGTGAATGCTATTGAGGAGGATGTAGAGGAAGCAGAGTTTGACAGTTGGATCTACCCGACTGCCAGCAACGGACCAAGCAACTGGACGGCAAAGGATTTTACACCTATCACATTTGTCACGCAGTAATTAACTCTTTTGATTTTCAATTTGTAACAAACAATGTGTTAAAACTTTTATTGGCTCGGTGTCCTACCCGAGGCATCGTAGCTCCATTTGTGAGGGCTTTTTGTATGACATTTCCATATATCATCAATCAAAACATTGAACGTTTGTTGCATTTCAAATCTTGTGCTCTTTTCTTTCTATGTTATATATTGCAAAACAGCTATATTTACACACACTCACTTATACAGGTTTCAATCCACTCTGGATCTCACTGGTAACAGCTCTGCTACCGCCAGTTATGACTTCGAGAATCCGATCTACTTGGCCGAAGACGAAGGTGAAGATGATTGTGAAGTGCCTGGTGAACTTGCAAGATTGCTACTCCAGGAAGAGAGGGCTATTCGACCACATGAAGAGCCTGTGGAAACAGTTAACCTGGGTACTGAGACAGATAGGAAAGAGGTCAAGATTGGTGCCAATCTAGAGCTCAGAGTGAAGCAACGATTGGTCCAGATGCTACAGGATTACATGGAGATATTTGCTTGGTCCTATGAAGACATGCCTGGTTTGGATGCCGACATTGTAGTTCATCACCTGCCAACCAAGGAAGACTGCCCTCCGGTAAAGCAAAAGGTTCGCCGCATGCGCCCAGAGATGTCTGAAAAGATCAAGGCCGAGGTTATGAAGCAATTCGATGCCGGATTTCTAGCAGTAACTTCTTACCCTCAGTGGGTTGCCAATGTGGTGCCAGTGCCGAAGAAGGACGGTAAGGTCAGAATGTGTGTTGACTACAGGGATTTAAACAAGGCAAGCCCCAAGGATGATTTTCCTCTACCTCACATTGACGTTCTCGTTGACAATACTGCTCAACACAAGGTGTTCTCCTTCATGGATGGTTTTTCAGGGTATAATCAGATCAAGATGGCCCCGGAAGATATGGAAAAGACTACCTTTGTGACTCAGTGGGGCACCTTCTATTACAAAGTTATGCCATTCGGATTGAAAAACGCTGGGGCAACCTATCAACGTGCCATGGTTGCTTTATTTCATGATATGATCCATCACGAGATTGAGGTATACGTCGATGACATGATTGCAAGGTCTCAAACTGAGGAGGAGCACCTTGATCATCTGAGGAAGTTATTTGACCGATTGAAGTTATACAAGCTAAGGTTGAATCCCAACAAATGCACCTTTGGGGTGAGGTCCGGAAAATTGCTAGGTTTCATTGTAAGTGATAAAGGTATTCAGGTGGACCCTGCCAAGGTAAAAGCCATACAAGAGATGCCGGCTCCAAGGACAGAGAAAGAAGTCAGAGGCTTCCTGGGACGACTGAATTACATTGCCCGATTCATCTCACATCTGACTGCTACTTGTGAGCCAATCTTCAAATTACTGAAGAAAGATCAAGTAGTACGTTGGAACGACGAATGTCAGGCTGCCTTTGAAAAGATAAAGGAATATCTCCAAGAGCCACCCATTCTTATGCCTCCAGTGGAAGGAAGACCTTTGATACTATATTTGACAGTACTTGACAGTTCAATGGGGTGTGTGCTGGGACAGCATGACGAGTCTGGCCGAAAAGAGCACGCTATTTATTACTTGAGCAAAAAGTATACCGACTGTGAGTCTCATTACTCACTGCTTGAGAAAACTTGCTGCGCTCTAGTATGGGCTGCTCGCCGGCTGAGACAGTATATGCTGACTCACACCACTTTGTTGATTTCAAAGATGGATCCCATCAAGTACATATTTGAAAATCCCGCTCTGTCTGGAAGAATAGCGAGATGGCAAATGATCTTAACAGAATATGATATCCAGTATACAACTCAGAAAGCAATTAAAGGAAGTGTGCTGGCAGATCATTTGGCACACCAACCTATGGACGATTACCAATCATTGAACTTTGATTTTCCGGACGAAGACATCATGGTGGTAACTGACTGTGAAGTACCTGGACCGGATGAAGGACCTGAGGAAGGATCCCGATGGTCTATGCATTTTGACGGAGCCTCCAATACTTTGGGTAACAGCGTCGGCGCTGTAATCATATCTCCTAAAGGAACTCATACTCCACTCACCGCCCGATTATGTTTCAACTGCACCAACAACATGGCAGAATATGAGGCATGTATCATGGGTCTACAAGCTGCAATCGATTTAAGGATCAAATTCCTGAGTGTCTTCGAAGATTCCGCTCTCGTAATCAATCAGATCAAAAGCGAGTGGGATACGAAACACCCAAATCTTATTCCTTACAAGGAGTATGTGTTGACCTTGCTTCCCCACTTTGAAGAGATAACTTTTGAGCACTTCCCAAGAGAGGAGAATCAGCTAGCAGACGCACTAGATACGATGTCTTCAATGTTCAAAGTTAAATGGGACAATGAGGCTCCCCGGATCATTATCTGGAAGTTGGACGAACCGGCATACTGCTGCGACCTCGAGGCCGAGAAGGCAACTGAAAAACCCTGGTATCATGAGGTAAAGAGGTACTTGGAAGCTCAGGAGTACCCCGAAGATGCATCTGTCAATGACAAGAAGTTCATGAGGAGGTTTGCGGCAAAATTCTTCCTCAGCAACGACATCCTCTACAAACGGAACCATGATTCAACTCTACTACGTTGTGTGGATAAGGCTGAAGCAGAGAAGATCATGATAGAAATGCATGAAGGTACATTTGGAACACATTCCAGTGGACATACCATGGCAAAGAAAATCCTTCGGGCAGGATATTTCTGGTCCACAATGGAAGCCGACTGTTACCAACATTCTTGAACTTGTCACAAATGCCAGATCTATGCTGATAAGGTGCATATTCCTCCCGTTCCTCTGAACGTCCTGACGGCACCTTGGCCTTTTGCAATGTGGGGCATCGATATGATCGGTGAGATCCGACCAACGGCATCCAACGGGCATCGCTTCATCTTGGTAGCGATCGATTACTTCACGAAGTGGGTTGAAGCAGCTTCCTACGCAACGGTAACCAAGAGCGTCGTGGCACGTTTCATCCGACATAATCTGATCTGTCGGTACGGTGTCCCGGAAAGAATCATCACGGACAACGGTACCAATCTCAATAACAAAATGATCACTGAACTCTGCGAACAATTCAAGATACAACACCACAATTCTTCTCCCTACCGGCCAAAGATGAATGGGGCTGTAGAGGCAGCTAATAAGAATATTAAGAAAATTGTGCAGAAGATGACAGTGACCTATAAAGATTGGCACGAGATGTTACCATTTGCTCTTCACGGGTACCGTACCTCAGCAAGAACGTCAACCGGGGCAACTCCCTTTTCCTTGGTCTACGGCATGGAGGCAGTCTTGCCGATTGAAGTCCAGATACCCTCTCTCCGGATAATGAAGGATGCAGATTTGAGCGAAGATGACTGGATCCAGACTCGACTTGATCAATTAAACCTGATTGACGAAAAGAGGCTCACCGCTATATGTCATGGTCAGACGTATCAAAAACGAATGATCAGGGCATTTAACAAGAGAGTCAGATCACAAGAGTATCAGGTTGGAGACTTGGTAATCAAGCGCATCATCCTTCCTCAAAGTGATCCTCGGGGCAAATGGACCCCTACTTACGAAGGGCCATTTGTGGTTAAACATGTGTTCTCAGGAGGAGCCATGATCCTAACCACCATGGATGGTGACGACCTCCCTCATCCCGCCAATGCAGACATAGTGAAAAGATACTACGCATGAATAAAAGACCCGCTAGGTTGACATACCTAGGCAAAAATAAGGGCTTCCCGACGAACCAAAAGGGTTTGGGCAAAAATAAGGGATGAAATGAAAAAAAATCTGTACACCTGGCAAGTTGAAAACCCGAAAGGGCGACTTGGGCAAAAATGGGTATCCCGGTGGACTGAAAACCCGAAAGGGCGGTCCAGGAAAAAGTTAGGGATAAAGCGTAACACTATGTCTCATTGGATCACTTCGCATCCGGAATTCGGCATCGACCAATCAGCTTCATCTTCAACTAGGCAGCAAAGTGATGAGACGCTTGGGGATATAAAGACGATAGCAGAGTTGAAACCCAGTGGGATTGTTCACATAGCTGTTTTGTTTTCTTTCCAAAAATTGTAAAACTCTGTGATTATTCGGCAGCATCCTCTTACTAGGATGTCAGCTTCTTGTACAGAAACGCCTATTCACAGGCAAAGGTCAAATCAATACAAATTCACTTGTCTATACAAGTTGCCATTGTTTTATGTTTTGTCTTGCGAAGAACGTCCAATGTCCATTTTTGATATATGCATTTGACATTAAATTGTTGATTTATAAATACTTGCATATGAAATAAAAGACTAATTACAGGTGACACCAGAAATAGGGGCAATGTAAAGTTGTCTGATGCAGTCCAGTTGCCCTGTCCGCCAAGGTACCAAGGTAGATTTAACTGAAGAATGTGACCAAATTATCTCAACGCCCCACAGAGTAAGACAAGATAACAACATTCCCCAACGGAGTATAGGCATTCATCAGTAAGCATCCCCGGCAGTCTTGATCTAAGATTGTTCCCCGGCGGTATATTAGACACTCCAGTGGAACCATTTACCAGTACAGTCTGAAGGTTTCCCCAGGAAGGTGGAAATTCATATCCCCAGCAGGTCTTGAAGCTTATCCCCAGTAGATTCTGGAAGCTTATCCCCTGCAGGGTACAGACGTCTCTCCCGAGCTTTATTCAAAGTTATTCCTCACAAGAGCTTATAACTGGGTTATCCTCAGCTAATTACCACGGAAAGATCATCCCCAGCGGAGTTTATCTTTCAATCCCCCAGCGGAGTTTATCTTTGGTATCCCCAACAGAGTTTTTTATCCCCAGCGGGATCCATCATTGAAGTCCTCAGCAGGCCTCTCATCAAAACTTCAGCAAAGTATCTCGGCCCCAGGGCAACTCCCCGGCCGATCGTCAAGGATTTATTTTCCTAAGACGGAGTCACATTCATAAACATTTCACACTTCCATACATCTTGTTTACATACATGATAAAGTGCATACAACACTATCTCATGTTGAACATCACGACAACATGCATAGCATACATCATGATATTGCGTACAACTTATGTTTTTGCCTTTTCAGGGAAAAAGACAATCCCAAAGACAACTACCTTCAACTGTCACAAATTCCGGATTCGATACCTGTATCTAGCCAGGGCATATCTGAGAGTGATCAGTCTCCAGACTCGATTCCTGTATCTAGCCAGGGCACGTCTGAAGAGTTCGAAGATTCGATTCCTGTATCCAGCCAGGGCATATCTATTGACAACATTTCCAGATTCGATTCCTGTATCCAGCCAGGGCATATCTGTTGACCACATTTCCAGACTCGATTCCTGTATCTAGCCAGGGCACGTCTGAAGAGTTCGAAGACTCGATTCCTGTATCTAGCCAGGGCACGTCTGAAGAGTTCGAAGATTCAATTCCTGTATCCAGCCAGGGCATATCTGTTGACCACATTTCCAGACTCGATTCCTGTATCTAGCCAGGGCACGTCTGAAGAGTTCGAAGACTCGATTCCTGTATCTAGCCAGGGCACGTCTGAAGAGTTCGAAGATTCGATTCCTGTATCCATCCAGGGCATATCTATTGACAACATTTCCAGATTCGATTCCTGTATCCAGCCAGGGCATATCTATTGACAACATTTCCAGATTCGATTCCTGTATCCAGCCAGGGCATATCTATTGACAAAATTTCCAAATTCGATTCCTGTATCCAGCCAGGGCATATCTGTTGACCACATTTCCAGACTCGATTCCTGTATCTAGCCAGGGCACGTCTGAAGAGTTCGAAGATTCGATTCCTGTATCCAGCCAGGGCATATCTATTGACGACCATTTATAGATTCGATACCTGTATCCAGCCAGGGCATATCTGCATAAGGAGATTGAAGATCAAACACCTGTAACAAGCCAGGAAAACATCTGCCTTTCTCAGATACATAAAGTTCTCGCTAAGGAATCTCTTGTGCGATCAACACTTCCAAATGGCATCTGTAAGCCCATTCCAGACAAAGTTCTGTCACATCTCCAGATGGCATCTATAAGCCCATCTCCCTATCCACCACCTCTCCAAATGGCATCTATAAGCCCATTCCCGCTGTCACATTCGTTGATACTCCAACATGCGAGTGCAAATTTCTGGGCACTCTGGTGTCCAATCTCCTTTTACCTTCGAGTTGCGAAAGGCAAACTTGCCAATCTAACTCTTCAGGTTCAAGAAGATTGAACAGGGGCAACTGTTGTACCCCAAAATTTGCCCTCCCTTTCTTCAGGAAACCATCTTGGATTTTTCAAAGTCCCCCTGAAACAAATCCAAGTCCTGAGTTATCCTTTTTTCCCAAGCAAGCCACTTACAAGAGCAAGATGATCTCACGAACTCCAGAAACAACACTTTTGTAGGTGTTTAGGTATTGGCTTGCATTTTTGGTAAATCCCAAGTGTATGTGTGAATGTCATGACTGATGTCATAACATTCTAGTTCAGTTTGTACTGACTCATTAGGTACCTTTGCAGAAAAATATTGTAATTCAAGTACTGATGTTTATAAGTGTGTATCTGAGCATTTTGCAAAATGATCACATTTTGCTAAATCAGTAGACAGGTTTTCTCAGATGTCATAACAGATGTTATGACATCCTGTTCTGAACTAACAGGTTTGCAGGTTGGATAAGTCTGAGTTTTTTCAGGAAAATAACTCAGTCTTTCCTGAACAGAATCCTGCGTTTTCTGAGGGGTAACCTAGCTCAACCCTAACCTGGTTAATAAAGCCCTGTGACCTGGTCTTTAGGTCAAACGGAATTAACCCTAGGTTTTTGTGGAAACCCTAACTGAAGTTGCAGCTGCTATATATTTAACAGAGCTGCTGTTTTTCAAGGCATCCCTTTTATTGGTCAGAAGATCATTTGTAATCTGTATAGGTTTGATTATTGTACTCCAAACAATTATCATTGTGATAAGTGCCTTGGAATAGGTTTCTAATTGTAAGGGCTGTGTAGCACTCAAAGCTTTGAAGCAAGAGTGTTTGAATGTTCCTTGACTAAAGCTGTGAAGCAGAGTCAAGTTAGTTGTGTGCATCACTCAAAGCTGTGAAGCACGAGTGATTGTGTTGCTTGATTAAAAAGCTGTGAAGCTTAATCAAGTGTTTGTTTTTGAAGAGTGTCTTCATCAATTCTTAAGTCAAATTGGTTTATGTATCACTGCTGTGATTGAGGGGGAGTGAGTAGGAACTCAGGTTTAAGTTGTACTTAGATTGGAATTGCATTGGGTAGGTCTTAAGTGAAGGAGATAAACTGGTTGGTTTATTCCTGAATTAACATCTCTTATAGTGGATTTCCTCCCTGGCTTGGTAGCCCCCAAAGTAGGTGTTGTT
This sequence comes from Vicia faba, assembly GCA_948472305.1. Lineage (NCBI taxonomy): Eukaryota > Viridiplantae > Streptophyta > Magnoliopsida > Fabales > Fabaceae > Vicia > Vicia faba. The sequence continues at coordinate 1,634,935,022 of OX451736.1, forward strand.
GCACACTGAACTGGGTAAACAATTGACTGTGTTCTTTATTGCTTTTGTATTTACTGTCATATAGTAAGTCAGATACGGTGTCATAACATTGAACGTGACATTGAGTATCTGCAACCAGAATTTCAATTGGCATCAGAGCAGGCACCCTGCCTGTATTACTGGGTGAGATCTAGGGATATCACTTTCTGGCACTATGGACAAAGAAGGAGTTTTTGGAAATAGACCACCCATTCTGGATGGAACTAATTATGACTACTGGAAACCTCGTATGATTGCCTTCCTAAAATCTCTGGACAAAAAGGCTTGGAGAGCTGCTGACAAAGGATGGATTCATCCCACCATAACTGAGAAAGATGGGACAATCAGTCTGAAGCCTGAGGAAGATTGGAGTAAAGAAGAAGATGAGTTAGCTCTGGGAAATTGAAAAGCTTTAAATGCCTTGTTCAATGGAATTGATAGAAACATTTTCAGACTAGTACATCAATATGAACTGGCCAAGGAAGTTTGGGACACTCTCAAAACTACTCATGAGGGCACTTCCAAAGTAAAAATGTCAAGGCTTCAGATGTTGACCACCAAGTTTGAGAATCTAAAAATGATGGAAGATGAAACCATTCATGAGTTTCACATGAACATCTTGGAGATTGCCAACACCTCAGGAGCACTGGGAGAAAAGATGTCAGAAGAAAAACTGGTAAGGAAGATTCTCAGATCCTTGCCTAAAAGATTTGCAATGAAGGTAACTGCCATAGAGGAAGCCCAGGACATCAGCAAGTTGAAAGTGGATGAACTTATTGGGTCTCTTCAGACTTTTGAGATGGGGATCACTGATAATGGTGACAAGAAGAACAAAAGCATAGCACTTGTATCCAACACTGATGTTGAAAACAAGGAGGATGAAGAAGAAAATATATCAGAAGCTATTGCCATGCTTGGAAGACAGTTCAACAAGCTCATCAAAAGAATGGATCCAAAGTCAAGGTCTAATGTTCATAACATTCCCTCTGACATTGACAGTTCCAGCAGAAGACCAAGGTCAGAAGATAAGGGAAACCAAGGCAGACGTATTCAATGCCATGGATGTGAAGGATATGGACATATTCGAGCTGAATGTCCTACCTTTCTTAAGAAACAAAAGAAAGGAATGACTGTTACTTGGTCTGACTATGATTCAGAAAGTAATTCTGAAGAAGAATCTGCCAAACTAGTTACTGCTCTAACTAGTGTGTGTACTTCTGAAAGTGACACTAGTGATGAAGAAGTGACATTTGAAGAATTGGCTGATACCTACAAGAAATTGTGTATCAGAAGTGCTGAAGTCTGTGTGCAGAATGAGAAACAATCAAAACTCATTATAAAGCTGGAGGCGAAAAAAAGGGCAGATCTTGAAACTATAAGTCACCTAGAAGGGGAAGTTCAATTACTGAACTCACAACTGAACCAAATGACAAAATCTGTCAAGATGTTGACCAATGGATCAGATAAATTGGAAGAGATCCTACAAGTGGGACAAAATGTGGGAAACAAATCTGGTCTAGGATTTGTGGAAGCTAAGAAACCTGGTGCAGACAAGAAGATCAGGCATGTTAAACAATTGTCAAAGCAGATGTCTCAACACAACTCTCAACATCAGAAATACATGAAGAAAAAATACCAAAGATGGAGATGTCATCATTGTGGGAGGTATGGACACATAAAGCCCTTCTGCTTCAAATTGCATGGATACCCTAATCAAAACTCTGGTGCTAAACCTAAGCCAAAAAGGGTACCACATACTCCTCATTGGAAGAAAAAGGCTACTGCCCTGATAGCCCATACTTCCCTGAGAGTGTCTGCAAAGGAAGGCTGGTACTTTGACAGTGGATGTTCCAGACACATGACTGGATTCAAAGATCTCCTCAATAATGTTATGCCTCACACCACCAGTTTTGTGACCTTTGGAGATGGTGCTAAAGGTGAAGTCAAAGGAGTTGGTAATTTGGACTGTCCTGGAGTTCCAAGTCTGAATAAAGTACTGCTGGTAAAAGGGTTGACTGCTAATCTCATTAGTATCAGTCAATTATGTGATCTAGGATTCAAGGTCAACTTCTCAAGATCTGAATGTCTAGTAATTAATGAAAAACTAGAAGTTGTAATGAGAGGAATCAGATCCAAAGATAACTGCTACTTGTGGCAGCCTGAGAACACTGATATCTCCACTATGTGTCCAATTATCAAAGAAGAAAAAGAGATGAAACTGTGGCAGCATAAGCCTGGTCCCCTTCATCTAAGAAGAATGAAAAGAGCTATTTCTATGGAAGCAGTCAGAAGAACTCCAAAACTACAGGATGATAATATCTGTGATGTGGCAAATAAACTTGAAGAAGGATGTGTTGTCAGAACCATAAGTCATCTTGACAAGGATGTTGGAAATAACATGTCCAATAAATTCTGTTTCCCTGAAGAAATGAGGCTTGAAGTATCCTCTCCTATAACTCTCCATCAAAATGGACTGGACAAACAGAAAATTATTCAAGAATCAACCAGAACTATGATTCATATCAAAAGAATGCCTTCCCAATTCTGTGCGGAAATAGTTGCTGCTGGGAAAAACTGTTCTCAAAACATCTGGTCAAAACAGATGCTCCCTGAGTACAATGTCACACAAGATGTTGTGACATTGTGTTGTGACAATCTGAATACAATCAACATTTCCTTGAAACCTATTGACTTTGAAGAGAAGAAGTCATTTAAACTGGAACATAGTTTCTCTAAGCTTCAGCTGACTGATTCTTCTACCAAGGCTCTTGTTGGAAATAAACTTGAAAATTTGAGGGGCAGGTTGGGTATTCACCAACATAAGATTTTATAGCAATTAATTTTGCTTAAAACAAAGGTTGAAGGAATTAATTTTATTAAGTCTATCTTTAGTGGGTTAATCATATATTTTCACAATTCTTTCGAAATCTTTAAGAAGTTGAAAAGACTCCCTTTTACCCTCTACCTCTCTCGTCCTTGCAACCTGTTTCCTCCTCTCAATCAAAGATCTTTCTCAAACTGCTACCATTACTCAAAGTCAATCAAAATGTCTCAGACATCGTCTTCAACCATGGCAACTTCGTCATCCTCATCATCGTCATCATCTGACCAAGATTCTAGGGCAATCACCACATGCATAGAATCTGAAGTTCTTGAGGTCACTCCTCTCAGAGAGATGGCAACTGACCCAGCCAAAGTCAAAAAGCTCAGAACCAGACATGCAGGAAGAGCTCAAGCTACAGCCTCTGGTAATTCTTCTCATCCTTCGTCTTCTGTACCTAATAGAGAAGGATCAGTTCAAGTTCACCAAGCTATTGCTAGGTTGGTTACTAGTATACTAAGTGGCAAACAATCTGTACCGGGGATTTCTGTCCCTTTAAATCAATCAGAAAGTCCAAATGTGGAAGTTTCTGAAAATGTAGATGTCACTGAGAATGTTGTGACACAAAAAAAACAACATTCAGAACCCTTCAGAAAAGGCTGCTGATCCACCTATCATTGATGTGGATGAGGATTACTCAGATAATGATCTGATTGCTAATGTGAACCCTAGCATAGCTAGGAGATTGATGAAAAGAAAGAGAAGTCAGAATGATAAACCTAATGCTAAGAAATCCAAGGCTGAAGGCATGGCTGAGAAAAGTATTCAGACAAAAGGGAAGAAGGCCCAGGTGCATACTGCTAGACAACCAATCTCTAAGAAGAGTAAAGAACCTGAATCTTCTGATTCTGATGAGGAATCAAAATTTGAGATTGATATTGAAGAAACTCCCATCAGAAGGAAGCTCCCCTCCAGCAAAATTGCTAGAGTGCCTGAAGTGCCAACAGACAACATCTCTTTTCATCATCCTGACAATGCAAACAGATGGAAGTATGTTTGCTTAAAGAGAATAGCCTTAGAGAGAGAACTCAACAATGATGCCTTGGAGTGCAAAGACATCATGGACCTGATCAAGAATGCTGGACTAATGAAGACAGTGATAAAGTTTAACAAATGTTATGAAAATCTGGTCAAGGAGTTTGTAGTGAACTTGTCTAATGATTGTGCTGATGGAAGGTCAGCTGACTTTGAAAGTGTTTTTGTTAGAGGAAGAAAGGTCAAGTTCTCTCCATCAGAAATCAACAAGTTTCTTGGAAGAACAAATGAGGACTGTCCTGATCTAGAGGCAACTGACAATGAAGTTTGTCTAACCATCACAGCCAGGCAAGTAAAGTGCTGGCCCTTGAAAGGCAAGCTGAATGCTAGTAAACTCAGCATGAAATTTGCCATCTTGCATAAAATAGGTGCAGCCAACTGGGTGCCTACAAATCATAAATCAACTATCTCCACAGGATTGGGGAGATTTATCTATGCTGTGGGAACCAAGACTGCTTTTGACTATGGGAGGTACATCTTTGAACAAACTTTAAAGCATGCTGGCAGTTATGCTGTCAAAGGACCAATTGCCTTTCCCTCCCTCCTTTGTGGAATCATCCTTGCACAATACCCTGATATCCTTGTGGCAAGAGATACAGTCTGCAAAAGAGCTCCTGCCCTTGGCCTGCACTACAAACTGTTTCAGGGATCTCATGCTCCAGACATTGTCATAACATCAGCTGAGACATCGTCTGTGAAGACCCAGTCCAAGACATCAGATGTCATAGCTGTTTTAAAAGAAACTTGCAAAGAGCTGGATGCTAGAAAAAGGACCCTAGAAATTCTAATTGCCAGGCTAGAAAAGGAGGAAGCTGAAGAAAACAGAAGGGAAGAAGGTGTAGAAGCTGAAGGTCATCTCAGAACTAGCTCCTCTGAGTCTGATGACAGTGCTTGAAGGTTGGTTGCTGTTTGGTTGGTGCTGATATCTGGTGGAGTTTGGAAGTGTATTCAGTTGTTTTCTGCTGCTGCTCTTATTATTTTTGTTTTGGATAACTGTATAATTTTTGAACATGTATCTTTGGCCCATTTGTGGCTAAAGAGGGGGAGAATATTTTGGTACTTACTTAATTAGTACTTGACATTCTATTTTTCTGCTGTCACTTATTTCTGCTGCTATCTATCTCTGATTGCTTAGGGTCTTTAGCCAAAAATCTGCCAAAGGGGGAGTTTGTAGGTGTTTAGGTATTGGCTTGCATTTTTGGTAAATCCCAAGTGTATGTGTGAATGTCATGACTGATGTCATAACATTCTAGTTCAGTTTGTACTGACTCATTAGGTACCTTTGCAGAAAAATATTGTAATTCAAGTACTGATGTTTATAAGTGTGTATCTGAGCATTTTGCAAAATGATCACATTTTGCTAAATCAGTAGACAGGTTTTCTCAGATGTCATAACAGATGTTATGACATCCTGTTCTGAACTAACAGGTTTGCAGGTTGGATAAGTCTGAGTTTTTTCAGGAAAATAACTCAGTCTTTCCTGAACAGAATCCTGCGTTTTCTGAGGGGTAACCTAGCTCAACCCTAACCTGGTTAATAAAGCCCTGTGACCTGGTCTTTAGGTCAAACGGAATTAACCCTAGGTTTTTGTGGAAACCCTAACTGAAGTTGCAGCTGCTATATATTCAACAGAGCTGCTGTTTTTCAAGGCATCCCTTTTATTGGTCAGAAGATCATTTGTAATCTGTATAGGTTTGATTATTGTACTCCAAGCAATTATCATTGTGATAAGTGCCTTGGAATAGGTTTCTAATTGTAAGGGCTGTGTAGCACTCAAAGCTTTGAAGCAAGAGTGTTTGAATGTTCCTTGACTAAAGCTGTGAAGCAGAGTCAAGTTAGTTGTGTGCATCACTCAAAGCTGTGAAGCACGAGTGATTGTGTTGCTTGATTAAAAAGCTGTGAAGCTTAATCAAGTGTTTGTTTTTTAAGAGTGTCTTCATCAATTCTTAAGTCAAATTGGTTTATGTATCACTGCTGTGATTGAGGGGGAGTGAGTAGGAACTCAGGTTTAAGTTGTACTTAGATTGGAATTGCATTGGGTAGGTCTTAAGTGAAGGAGATAAACTGGTTGGTTTATTCCTGAATTAACATCTCTTATAGTGGATTTCCTCCCTGGCTTGGTAGACCCCAAAGTAGGTGTTGTTGCACACTAAACTGGGTAAAAAATTGACTGTGTTCTTTATTGCTTTTGTATTTACTGTCATATAGTAAGTCAGATACGGTGTCATAACATTGAACGTGACATTGAGTATCTGCAGCCAGAATTTCAACTTTTATCTTGAAAAAAAAAATCAAATTCTAAGTACTTAGAATGCTTCTCTAAAATAAGTGTTTTTAAAAAAATCAGCGCTTCAGAACTTCTGGACCCATTCCAGATGAAGACGGTCAGAAGTTGCAAGCTTGGCTCAGCGTGGTCAGAAGTTGGCTCTTCAGCAGCTACATCAGTTCAATCAGAAGTTGTAAACGTGGTTCAGAATGTAAGCCTCAAACAGAACATGCCCCTTCAGCAGTTACACAAGTTCAGTCAGAATTTGCTAAAGGAATGCAAGAGAAGCAGGAAAGTCTGAAGGCTCCTTCAGAACAGGTTGAAATCAGAAGATGAAAGATCAGAAGAATGGGTGTTACACTGATACAGAATCTCTAAGTCCAGATTATCCAGAAGCAAATCAAATAAACGTACCAGAAAACCAGGAGAATCTCCAGAACTTACTAAGACAACAGGTAGCCAAGGCCAGAACATGGTTTACGCTGCTGATTCAACGCTGGTTTCCATTACCAGAATATTGGTATTGACAGGTCTTGTCACCATTTAATGCCCATTAATGCTTCCAACCACTCCTGAGCATTCACGTGTGGCTTGGAAAACGCTTTTGCACAGATTCTGGCATGGGTCTTCACGCCACCGCCCACTTCAGAGGTCACTTCTCTCCAATCTACGCCTGCTGCTGCAACCTAGGCTGAAAGCTATCTGTATCACAACTTCCCAGGAATTTCTGTCAAAGAACAAATTCAAACTCTGTTGGTGCCTTAAATGTTCAAGGCATCCACAAGAACTTTGCCTATAAATAGAGAGCTTTCACCACTGCAAAAGGCGTTCAGGAAAATAAACAGAAAAATTGCTAAGAGAAAAACAGAATTCCTAGCAACATAGCGTTCTGAAACTCTGCCAAAATCTCCAGTTTTGTTCCATAACTTTAAGTTTCTCACCTTCAACTTCATCAAATATCCAGTTCTTTTCTATAAACCAAAAACACTCTTTCCAAACTTCTGACCCTACACACGTATACACCTTTACTTCCCCTTTTCAAAATCTGTCTAGAACACCACCAGAACCAGAACCAAAAGCTAAACTTTCACTCACCAACTTTTCCAAACAGTCAGGTAAGCACCTGCTGACCCTCATCACACTGTTAAGCATCATCAGCTGTGCATATTCAAGTAACATAATGTAAATATTCATGTTATTACTGTTTATGTTCTGAGGATTTTCATACCTCAGAACATTCTGAGCCAGTATAGGACTTGCCTGTGACCTTGGTGATTCTGACCCCTGAAACATTTTTGCTATTTGCTGGATCTGTTCTAAATATGTTTCCTGTTTTGTGGAATAACAACAGAATTGCAGATGTTCTGGTTAGTACAGGAAAAAGCCAAGCGCTGACTTTAACGTTAGCACATCTGAAGCCTGTTTTGCTGTCAATGATATCAGAACCTCTGAGAGTTATTGCCTTTTCAATAGAATCAGAACTTCTGGTTTCTCCACTAACAAACTTCTGTCTTGTAGCGCAGGGAAATCAGAACTTCTGATTTCCCCACTAACAAGGTTCTGTTTTGCAGGTGCTAGAGTCAGAAGTTTTGACTCATCCAGTTTCACTAACAGGTTGATCATTTGGCAGCGGATCTGAGTCAGAACTTCTGATGACCTCCCAGCAGCGCGCGGGCTCCCTCTCTCTCTATATATATATCTTGTTTTTTGCTATTTTCTTTTTTGTCTATTTTTCTCGTTGAACCCCCCATGTACAAATGTGTACCCCCTCCCCTAATTGTTGTAATAGCGTAGGATTTTATATTTCCACTTCTTATTGCTAGTAATTAGGACATGTATGGCAAGATAAAATCAATGAAATAGAAAAACCTAATTCAAAGAAAAAAAAACTCTTGTATGCAATAAAACACACTTGCACACTAACACCCCTAGGGTTACATCCACTTGTTGCCTTTCAAAAAATTGGGCCATATTGCATGTTAGGTCTCTTTGGGCAAAACAAATAACTCAAATGATCATAGTCCCTCGATGACGCCTTTTTTTTCCTAAAATGATCAAAATCCCTTAAAGAAAAATTGCCCAAAGATACTTGGCACCATTGCAATTATGGTCTAAACGACGACCCACGCCCGTCCCGTTCACATCCTAACACAAGATTGTCCACCAAATACAATGGTGGAACAAAATTGGTAAAAGGGTTAAAAACATAACAAAAATCTTTGAGAACTTTAGGGTAGATCGCTCTTAAGTACTTGTCAACTTGCAAAACAAAAACACTTGCCTGTTTTTAAACCACACCTCACAACACTTTCAAAATGACTTTCCAAAACAAATGAAAACCTTTTCAAAAGACATACACCTTTGTATACATCCCAACATGGATCATTACAAAGGTTGCCACCACATTGGCCTCTTTTCAAAACACTTTTCAAAAACACACACACACACAAAGCACCATTTCAAACAATTGAAAACAAAAGGCAAGTGATCTAAGCAAGTAACTAAGAGCCCATGGATAACCATGGATAGAAAGGGTGCTAACACCTTCCCTTTCTATAATCTACTCCCCGAATCCAAGAAAAATCTCAAAGGTTTTTGCTGTGCTTTTTTAACCTTTCCTTTAGGATAAAATAAAAAGTCGGTGACGACTCTTGCTCAACCGAACAAGTGCGAATACAAACGCAAAACTCCTAGTCAGTTCTCCCACCGTATCACAGTGCTAAACATTAAAACCTACAAAATTAACATCAAATAACAAAATAAAGTGCCCAAATTGGCTAATTAAGAGTCTGTGACTTCAGTGGTGTGATTAGTTTCATCTGAAATAGCCTGCAACTATAGATTCATAACTTTGAGAGCTTCGTTCCCCAGCAATGGTTAAATTCGATTCTTGCGCTATACTTCACAAGTAATGGATCAAAACAGTTCTAAACCTCATCATGAACATGTATGTATGCACCAAATCATTCAACAATGCATGAATTAAGAGTTTGAGATTGATAAAGTTACCAAAACCGATGATGTTGAGGGAGAGAGCCCTGGCGTGATTCAAGCTTGAGTAATGATATGGATCAACCCCTAGAGTCTTCAGGAAGGTGAATTGATGCTCAAAATTGATTGAGAACGGATGGAGATAAGGGTTTGTGTTGGCCTTAGCTCTTGAGAATTTTGAGATTTTTAGGGTTCTTCTTGAGGAAATTTCATGATCTTTGATGGTCTGAATGTGTTCTCTATTTATAGACCATGAATTAGGTCAACAAACATGAATCAAATCTTTATATTTCATGACAAAATGTTTGATTCGATTTTTTTTGCATGGAAACATATCTTTTTGAGCTTAATCTTGTGCCAAATCCAATCTTTATGATCCCTCACGATTTTTTTATCATGATTATGTGATATTGGACTCATGATTTGGTTCAAAATAGATCCCCACACCTTGTATCATTTATTTGATATTTTATTTGATTTATTTTGGTTTTAAATGAATAAAAATAAAAATAAAAATAAATAAAAACCATAAAAATAAATGAATGCATTTAGGAGTCTATTATGAGGTCAGGAACACGTTTGGACCTTAAAGGATAAGCCCATTAGCCCAAAAACTCAAATTTTCTCAACTTGAACTTTATGCATTTTCTCAAAATTGCCCAACTTGCACCAATCATAACTCACTCAATTTTTGTCATATGAAGATGATCTTGGACTTTTAGGAAACCTCAAGATATCCCCTACAATATTCATGTTGGTAATTTTTCATTTGAGTCATTTATCTTGATGTAAATTGCTTTGACAAAAGATGTCTTTTTGTTGACTTTTAAAATGATTTGTAATGTTTTGGCTCATATCTCTCAAATGAAACATTTTTTGGACTTGAACTTGGAGAAACAAAGTTGTAGAGAATTGAATTTCCTTAAAAATGAGATTTGGTTGATAATTTTATATGAAATGTGTGAAAGTTATGCTTGATCAAAGTTCAGTTGACTTCTTCTTAAGAAACCTAATTTAGTAACTTTTGACTTTTGATGAATCTTGAGTTTTCTTGATGAATCATGACCAACCCTTGATCAAATGATGAATGTGACTCCAAGATGTTGATGTTGACCAAAAAAATTAAAGTTTGACTGTAAATTGGTCAAAGTTGACTTTTTGCCCAATATAGTTGATTTTCAATCATCTGACTAATTAACTGAGCAAACTTATGCTACAAGGCTTGAAATTTGGCATGAAGATTCTTTGAAACATACGAGGAACCATGAAATCCACTTGAGGCATTAGAAGTCCAATTTTCCTTGAGAGAAGCAAAACCCTAGTTGTAGGTCAACTGCTTAGAAGGAGGATTTGTCTCATAAGTCCTTGAGTAGTCTTGAGCAATTGAGAACCCTATGAGCATGGGGAGACCTATTGAGATAATTTGTATTGTATAATGGGAGGGAAAATTTTGGGGTACAACAACTGCCCCTATTCAATCTTCTTAAACTTGAGGAATTAGATTGGCATGCTCGCCATTCGTGATCTGGAGGTGGAAGAGGATTGAACTCTTAAGTGCCCAGAAATTTGCACTCGCCAGTGCACGAAGTAAGATTGTTGGTTGATAGTATTGCTTGAATGGGCTTTAAGATGCCATTTAGAGAGATGTCAGAGTGTCGTCGGAGATGGGCTTATAGATGCCATCAAGAGTGACTGTTGATAAGAGTATCAGAATGAGTCTATGTTCGGCTGTATATGAGAAGTATACTAGACTGTGTCTATGTCTGACTGTATCTAGCAGATGTGTTGTGGAGTTTCAGAATGAACCTTATGTATCGATTGTATCTTAATGATGTTCTAGAATGAGTTTATGTCTTGACTGTATCTATAAGAGGATCAGAATGAGTCTTCGCCGAACTGTATCTGTAAGAGGATCAAAGTGAGTCTTTGCCCGACTATATCTAAGATTTGTATTAGAATGAGTCTACACCTGACTGTATCTAAAGATATTCCAGAATGAATATCAGAGTGGATCTACGTCTTGATCGTATCTGAATTGTATCTGGAAGATGTATTGGAATGAGTATCATAATGGATCTATGTCTCAATCGTATTTGAACTGTATCTAGAATATGTATCGGAATGAGTCTACACCTGACTGTACCCAAAAGATCATCAGAATGAATCGTCGATTGGTTGTATCTAAAGGATGGTAAATTGTTGACCATATTTATCTATTTGTGAACTAACCTAAAATAAAATAAAGTTAGTTTTTATGTAATGTCATGGTGTATGTAATGCATTGTGTAATGATGCTCTTAAAATAAATGAGAATGTTATATGCTTCTCGGTATGCATATGCTATGATGTATTATGAAATGATGTATGGATGCAATATGTTGTTGAACTGTATCGGTAGATCCTTGTAACAATTTCTAATTGGAGAAAATAAATATCGGATTGTTGCTAAAGATGAATAAAGTGATTCTTCAACTTTCGCTTGGAATAATTTTACTGGGGATTTTTGACTTCTACTTGAGGATAGAGGCATTCAAGGAGAGTTGGTCGTCCGCCGTTATTTTTGTTGAAGGATTTGATTCTTACATATCCTGACTGGGGATAAAAGAGATGGATATTCCTTTGGCGGGCTATCTCTCTAGGTTTAAGATATCGTAGCAACTCTTCTGAGGATAACGACTTTGATTAAACCCTGTTGGAAAAGAGAATGTTGTTAGGGATTTACGATGTTGGAGTAATAAACTTTGTTGGGGAATTAAATTCCTATAAACTGTGTCGAGGAAACAAACTCTGATGGGGATTAGGATTTTATAGGCTGCACCGAGGAAGTCTCCACTGTATGATGGGGAAATGATCAAACTTCCTTATCCGCTAGGGGACCTATTGGGGATGATAATCAGGCCAAGCTATCCATTAGGGATACATAGGTGAACGGCTGGAAGATGCCCCAATTTATTTATGATGACATATTAGATTTTCTGGGGAATATATCCCTGTTGAGGATGAGCTTGTGAAGATAGCTCTGTAGAGATAGTTATGTGGAGATTACTCTGTGGAGATTTGTGGATGACTTGAATATTATCCCAACTCCTAGAGTCTTTAGTAAATTCTAATCCTGTTTTTATGCATATATTTTATTAACAGTAATCATGTTCAAATACATATGTTCATTCAATGTAATCATTGGACGTTTTAGAAAACAAAATAGAGAAAGTAAAAACAATTTTAAATTTTGAACTCTAATTGCATTGATTCTGAAAGTTTGCCTATAAGCAGACAGTTTTATACAAAGAGAAAAAAATCCTAGTAAGAGGAAATCATCATAAGAATGGAGAAAGGGTACAAATAAAAACAAAGAAAAACAGCTATATGAAAACGATCCCATCAAGTTTCAACTCTGCTATTTCTCCTATGTCTTCAAGCATCTCATCACTTGTTGTTGGAAGAAGATGACTGGATTGATCTGTACCCTTTGAACTTGATGCTAGTAATGAAGTTGGATGTAAGTAGATGGGTGATCCAACGGGACATAGTCGTGCGCTTTAATCCCTAGCTTTTTCCTGGACCTCCCTTTCGAGTTTTCAGTCCATCAGGATATCCCTTTTTGCCCAAGCCGCCTTTTCAGGTTTTCGACTTGCTGGATGTACAATTTTTTTATATATATCCCTAATTTTTACCTGAACCTTTTTGGTTCGTCGGGATGCCCTTACTTTTTCCTAGGCCTGTCAACCTAGCGGGCCTCTTTTATGCGTAGTATTTTTTGACTATGTTCGCGTTCATAGGCCATGAAGTCATTAATGGAGCTTCAAAGCCCACACATGCACTCGCTTAGAAAATAACATAAACGCATGGGTTCGACACTACTCGATTTTGTGCATTAAGACATCTTCAGCACACGATAGTGCAAAACGAAAAGAGAAGAAGAAGTACAGAAGATGGAAGACTTAAACATAAGTGAAGAAGGAAGAATAAGTATGGAAGATTTGCAACGAAGAATAAGTATGGAAGATTTGCAACGAAGAAGAAGTACGTGGCACAAATTTATAACCTAGTTTTAATCTTATTATATTTAGTATAATTATATAAATTATTTCTGGAAAAATGAAAAATAAAAATACAAATAAAAAATAAATAATTATTGTTGCAACTGGTTTTTAAATCAGAGTCGCCACCCTTAATTTTTATCCTAAGAAAGGGAAAATAAAGGAATAACCCTAAAAATTCAGAGATTCTAGATTGTTGATTTGGTTCTAGACGAGGGGAAGGTGTTAGGCACCCTTCATCTACCTTGTTCACAAGGATACTAGGTTTAGAAGCGTGTTTTTTAAAAAAAAAATAGGGCTTTAAGTTTTATTAGGGGAAGGTCGCCACGATTTTTGATCGTATGCCTACGTATCCTCCTAGGAGGAATCAGAGTCCCATTTCGTAGTTCACAGTTGGTTTGTATTTTTTATGGATTAAGAATTATATTTTAAATTCCTGCAAACTCAATTTAGGTGCACGAATAACGGAGATATTAGACGGAATACACAGTTGTTGTACCCCAAAATTTGCCCTCCCATATTTCTCAAAACATTTCAAGAAAAATTCACAAGTCCAACCCGGCGCATCATATTCAGGTGTTCTTTCGCCAAGATATCTCTGATAACGTATTCTCAAATTCAGGTTCGGCTCAAGAGTCAATTCTTTAAAGAAGGAATCCGAATGTGTGAGTTTTCTCGAAGAAATATGGTGAAAAAGTGTGCTGAAAGTGCAGTTTTTACGCGCTAAAAAATTCATAACTTGAAGATCGTGACTCGTTTTGAACCTGTTCCGGTGGCCAAAATTCCATCTTGACATTATCTACGTTTTCATCTCTCACGGCTGGAAGCCAATTTCGATCAGAAGGTCTTCAAAAATGTGGATTTATCAAGTATTTTCGTGCAGAAAATTTGTGACAGAAGTTTATTTGCGTCATGTTCAAAAAATCATAACTTGGTCGATTTTCATCGTATCGAGCTGGTTCTGGCGCCAAAATTTCACAAATTGAGTTGGCTACATTTTCACAGAAGGTATTGAGTTCAAATGGTATTCAAAAGGCCTTCGTTTTTTGCTCAGAGTGCGTGACACGCTGAAAATCCTGAATGCTGAATATTATTTCATCTGGGCTGAAACTTCGAAAATTCATAACTCGGTCAATTTTTATCGGATTGGACTCATATTTTTACACAAGGTCCCTGACTTGTAGATCTACAACTTTGCTTCAAAAGTCGAGACCAAATTATGCACCGATCAATACCAGTTTTTTATTGAAGAACGTGTCAGAGTCGACACTGGAGCCCAAAATAGGTTTGTCTGAGCTGAAACTTCAAAAATTCATAACTAATTCACCGTTTATCCGATTGAGTCGATTTTCGGACAGGAGTTAGTTCTCGATATCGGCTACATTTTGTTTTCACATTTCAACTTCAAAAATTGCACTTAAGTCCCTGCGATTTAGCCTGGAAAGTGACGAACTCAAGTGAACATTGGAGGCCCAATTGCACATTCAAAGACCATTTTCTTTACCCTAATTTCCATTATATAATCACCTTCTTTTCACACAAACCAGAGAAAAAAAAAGAGAGGAGAAAAAGAGAAAAAAAAAGAGAGGAGAAAAGAGGAGAAAAAAAGAGAGAAAAAAAACCTTGCCACAACACTGTTAGAATATCAAACTCTTTCAAGAACCCTAAAACCTTGAAATTGTTAGAACAAAGTTTGAATCTACTACCCTATATTTAAGTTTTGATGATAACAAAGTGAAAAGATATAGTATTTATAAGTTTCATGAATGAACTATCTACTGCCTAAAATTATTATGTTCTGACTTGCAGATACTCTGATTGATATAAGCAAGATCACATCTATTCAGCATCAGAATTTGATTTCATACATCAGCATCAGAAGTTGCTACATCAGAACGTCAAAATCAGATGATCAACTCACGTACATGCTGAAGCCTGATGAACAAGACTGCGCTCAACACTCTGATACAGAAACACAATAGTTCATCAGCAGCGAAGCAGAGTCAGAATGAGCCAAGCCAGAACTTGCATTAAGTAAGCAACGGTACTGTGCATTGAAAGCAAATTAATTCCAACGGCCTCATTCCAGACAAGATCTGCTCAATAAGGAAAGTTTGTTATTAGCATTGAATCAAGAATATTGCATCCAACGTTCATCATCTCAGTGCTATATAAACAAAGCTTTGAAGATTGAAATGGTTAATGCTCTCCAAATCTCTACACGCACAAAAGCTGAACCATAATCTTCGTTCTACCAGTTTTGCTAAACCACACACTCTGATATTCCATTACTGTTTAGCAATCTAGTTTCTAAGCTTCATTTTGTGTATACATCACAGTTGTGATACAGTTTTGTAGAAAACATCCACACACATAGTTTTATCTCTTTGTAAGAAAGTGTTACCTTGACAAACCGGGTTGTGGTTTGAATCAAGAAGGCTTTAGCAGTTGTTAAAGCAGTCTGTAATATTCAGTTGAATATAGTGGATTAAGACCTCGTTGGAGAGAGGCGAAATCACCTTGACGGGTGGACTGGAGTAGTTTGAGATCAAACGAACCAGGATAAAAATATCTTGTCAATTGCTCTAGATTTCAGTTTTTACAATTCAACCCCCCTTCTTGTGTTTTTCACCACTTCAGAAATCCTTATTACAAATCCCTCTCTCACTACAAACAAGCCATCACAGTTACAAACCAACACCTCACTACTTCTTCAGTAAGGGTAAGGCTGGCTTGATCTCCATGATCCTAATTTTCCAGTAAGGCATAAAAACATTCAGGCCACTGATTTTCCAGTAAGGGTAAGATTGATTTGATCTCCATGATCAAAAGGGTATAATCATTCATACATGCCATATTGTGCCTAAACATTAAATTTCTTCATATATTGGCTTTATTTGCATTTTATGATTTTATTTAATGTGTTCGTGAGATTCAACACTACAGATTTAGACAGGATCCCAGGTTCATTAAGGAACGTTGAGGCCAAAAGCCAAATGGCCAAAAGGCCAAAAGCCAAATGGCCAAAACAGAACATTTTACACATGACTCCAATACATGGCGAGACAGACATCCTGAGAAGATTAAGGAACGTTGAGGCCAAAACGCAAATGGCCAAAAGCCAAAAGCCAAATGGCCAAAGTAGAACAACTTATGCATGATGAGGCCAGAACACAAATGGCCAAACCACTCCAATTCACCTCCAAAAAGGGGACAGAAACCCCCCAAGGTATTGTATTTTCTTTCTTTTCCTTATTTTATTTATTTCAATTATTTCTTTTTTTAATTAATTCCTTTAATTTAACTTATTTTCATAAAATATAAAAAATAGTAAAAAACAGAAAAGTCATAAAAATCAAAATATATTTATTTAATTAATATTTTTTTATAAATAAATTTCACTAATAATTAATTATTTATTTTTATAAATCAAAATTGCATGTAAATAATTAGATTAATTTTAACATGTTTTTCTTAATAAATAAAAAAAAATTAGAATTAGGGTTAATATTTTAATTTCATTTAATCTTTCTCATAAAAATACAAATAAAACATAAATACCAAAAACTCAAAAAAAAAAAAATTCTTTTTTCTCTTTAATTTCATTAGTTTAATCATTTAATTTAATTTCATTAAAAAGGGTCCAACGCCCTCGCTTCCAATTTTAATTCCAATTCGCGCATTTTATTTTATTTCTTATAATATTTATGTAATTCTCCCAAAGCCTTGTAAACTCGGACATTTTATTTCTCGCACTTTACTTCTTTATTTTTGTCAAATCGGGTCCTGGATTTTAATTTGGCGATGTGGACCCGCGCCTTTGTAATAGTTTAGAACTTTCAATTTCCGCATCTTTTTTAACTGTTAAATAAATGCATGCAAGAATGAATGACAAAAAAATAAAAACAAACGCATAGATCACCCATAACCTGACAAGACAAAAATAAATGAATCTGACACACAAATCACACACCAACCCTAGGGTACGCCTCACTGTTGCCTTGCCTCGAAAGGTGATCGTCGAGTAGAGGATATCTTAGTAAGTCCTCATGATCCGGGAACCTGGCATGAGGGTAGCTTCTAAGGTTTCTTCCCATTGCTCTGGTGATCACCACGTCCTGAACCTCGAATTGACCCGAACACCTCCAACGGTGGTGCTACCTACCTCTCAATGGTGGGATGACACTACTTTAAAGGACATTTACACAGACGAATTCCTTAGGGTAGGTAGACGACTCTAGATACTTGCTCTAAATTTCAAAACAAATCAAAAATACTTTTCACACCGACACCTTTTCAAAAAGCTTTCGAAAGCAATTTTTCAAACACTCTTGAGGACCGATACAAGAGTCGAACTGGAATTTTCAAAGAAACTTTTTTAAAACCCACAATTGAAAAGCAAACAAACCATTTTTGAAAACACAAATGAGCAAGTATCTAAGAGCCCATGGATAACCATGGATAGAAAGGGTGCTAATACCTTCCCTTTCTATAATCTACCTCCCGAACCGAGAGCAATCTTTTTAAGGAATTTTTCTGTGCTTTTGTCCTTTCCATTTGGAGAAAATAAAAGACGGTGGCGACTCTTGCTTACCGCGACATTTCGCGAACCAGCTTTAAACAGTCAGTTCCAGATCCACCGATCACAACAGTTGATTCAAATATACTTATAACCCTTTTTGAAGATTAATTATTACATTAATTTGATTTACGAAAATAATTTGTGGTTGATTAAATATTTTTTAGTATATTAATTATGAAAATATTTTATTTAAATGCATGATTTAAAGAAATAATTTAATGCAATAAATAAAATATATTTGAATCTGTTTAGGAAAATATTATGATTTATAAAATAATAGTTAATATAAAATTATAATATATAAATATATAAAAAAAAATATAAAAATAATAAAATAATTATAATAAAATAATAATAAAATAATTACAAAAGAACGTAGGTGTGTAAATTATGTAGGTTAGTAAAATAGGGAGGTGTTAATAGCATGGGCCTAAATTCAGATATTGAATTCAGGCCCAAAAGGCAAGGGGGTGTGTTTTTTATCTACGCACCAAAAAGGGAGGTGTATAAGGAATAAGGCCCAAGTCCAAATTTTGGACTTGACCCATTTTGTTTGGATGGTATACTTTGAGCGTGTTAGTAAAGTAAAAACAAAAGGGTGTGCAATCAGTAATTGGGCTCCACCCAATGTTTAACTCTTATATCAAATACAAAAACATAAAAAAGGGAAAAAGAAACTGAGTGATCCGTTACCACATCGTACTTTCTCTTATCTGCTTTGATCTTGTCTTCATTAATCCCGCCCTTTTGTTTTGTTTCGCAGGTGACAGGGGTGGATTGTGAGGACGACGATGGCGGGTTGAAGCAACATCGACTCGGCTCCTTCTTTTTCTCTGTTAACAAAAAATTTCTCTGTAAATTTTTCTTTCTGATTTTCTGTAGTAACTTTCCTCCTTTTTTTGTCTCTTTTTTGTTCTGAATTATTTAGATTTTATAGTGTTTTTTAGGGATTAGCTTATTATAAAATAAACAAAATTGTCTGTAAATTGAATTAGGGCTAGAATTTTTTTAGGAAAAAAACAATTATGTCTGTAAATTCTATGAAGTTTTAATTTGTTTTTGTTTATGACTTGTTCTTGTTTCATCAGTACAGTACCTGTTTCTATGCGTTGTATTTTACAATTTGAACAGTGGATGTTTGTTGGATTCAGTTTCGGGCCAGATATTAACTGAATTTTGAACTGTACATATTTTGGTTCTGAGTCGAATTGAGCCTGCTCTTTAAAGGCCTCTCAAAGATTAAAACAAAAGTACCCTCTTTTTTTTTAATTAAGTCATATATATATATATATATATATATATATATATATATATATATATATATATATATATATATATATATATATATATATATATATATATATATATATATATATATATATATATATATATATATATATATATATATATATATATATATATATATATATATATATATATATATATATATATATATATATATATATATATATATATATTAAAAAAGGGTCGTGCTATTTCATTATTGGGATTTCAAAAACAAATTTCTTTTTATAAAAAACCTAACTAGACCTTATTGTCTTATTGGGCTTTTTTAAAAAAGAAATAATTTGTTTTATGGAGCCCTTCTTTTAAATAAATAACAAGAATCAATTTCAATAAAGTTTATAATAAAATATATAAATTAAAAACCAAGATTAATTAATAATAATAATATTAATAATAACCACCAATTATAATAGCAATTAATTATATTAAAAGCAACCATAATCAATAAAATTAAATCAATAAAAAAAGTCAAAAATTTGTAATTGCAAGCTTCTCAAGTCATATTTAAAGCATGTGTTTTGATGAAGACAACATGGACATAAACATTCAAAGGATGTGCAAAAAGCTTATCAACATCATATAAAAGTCTTGAAGATTATTGAAGATTATTGAAGAATTATTGAAGAATCATCAAATGTCAAATGGTATAAATAATTCTTAATCTTGAATATAGATGTTCACAAAAAATATGCATTCATAATCATATACATATCCAACATGTTTTCACTTAAGAAAAACTTTGTTTAAAATCTTTTTCAAAAAGAATTTTTGAAAATTAACGCATGAATATAGAAGTTCACAAAGAATATTTTTGATTCTCTCAGAATGACGCATGAGGGCAACGTTCAAGTCAAAGAAACAAAAGCTCTGGCGCTCATTCAGAAGTATGAGGCGTTCAAAATGGAAGAATCTGAATCCATTGAAACTATGTTCTCTAGATTCCAGATTCTGGTAGCTGGTCTCAAAGTTCTGGACAAAGGATACTCTACTGCTGACCATATCAAGAAAATCGTTAGAAGTTTACCCAAGCAGTGGAGGCCTATGGTTACTGCTCTGAAGCTAGCTAAAGATCTCAACAAAATCACTCTGGAGGAACTTATCAGCTCCCTCAGAAGTCATGAGATAGAGCTAGAAGCTGATGAGCCTCAGAAGCAAGGTAAGCCTTTAGCATTAAAATCTAACAGAAAATTTGAGTCTAAAGTTTTGCAGGCAGTTGAAGAAACATCTGATGGATCCTCATCAGAAGAAGACGAACTTTCCCTTCTCTCCAGAAGAGTAAATCAACTGTGGAAGCAAAGACAAAGGAAGTTCAGGAATCCCAGAAGATCTGATCAGAACGAGTCTTCTTCCAGATACAGAAGGACAGATTCTTCCTCTGGATACAGAAGATCTGAAGGCTCCTCCAGTAGCAAGAAGCCAAACACCAAAGACATCATCTGCTATGAGTGCAATGAGCAAGGACACTACAAGAGTGACTGCCCAAAGCTTCAGAGGGAAAAGCCCAAAAAGAAGTTTGGAAGAGAGAAGAAGAAAAGTCTCATGGCCACATGGGATGACTCTGACTCGTCTGAAGCTGACTCAGAATCAGATGATGAAAGGGCAAACATAGCTCTCATGGCTAACATTTCAGAAGATAGTGAAGCTTCTGAATCAGACTCAGAATCAGACACTGAAGAGGTATTTCCTAACTTCGCTGTTAACTTTACAAAGGCTGAACTTGCTGAAAGCCTTAATGAGATTCTGGAACGTTATCAGCAAATTAGAGCTAAATTCAGAGACCTGAAAAGGAATCTTGAATCTGACTCTGATAAGACTGAGAGTCTCAAATTGGAAAACTCTGAGCTGAGAAATAAGATTTCAAAATTAGAAAACACTTTACAAAACTCTCAGAAGGAACCAATTTCTGAAACTCCCAGCAACGTTGATGAGATCATTAAGGAGTATGATCACAGTTTCCAGAAGTTCCTAGCTAAAAGCATAGATAGAAGCAGAATGGCTTCAATGATCTATGGAGTTAGCAGAAACGGCAGGAAAGGAATAGGATACCAAGGTAAGGTTCCTACACCAAATAATGTCATGGACTTAACCATTAAACACACTCCTCTAAATTCACACTTTGTGTATGGTCACACACATGATATCAAATATACTAGCAGTAAGCACTCTGTGAAACCAAAATTCAACCAGAGTTTTGGTAAAACTAACAAATCAGGACCCAAGAAAATCTGGGTACCTAAGGACAAAATAATACATGTTGCAGATATCTTTAGCAGCAAGTCAGAAACACCAGTCATGGTACCTGGACTCTGGCTGCTCACGACACATGACGGGAAGAAGGCATATGTTCCAAAGCCTGGAACTTAAGCCTGGAGGCCACGTTGGCTTTGGAGGCAATCAAAGGGGAAAGATAATTGGCTCTGGAACTGTAGGTAATGGAAATATTCCCTCTATTAATAATGTTCTGCTAGTAGATGGATTGATGCATAATCTGTTATCCATAAGTCAATTAAGTGATAACGGTTATGATATAATCTTTAATAAAAAATCATGTAAAGCTGTTAGTCAGAAAGATGGGACTATCCTGTTTAATGGTAAGAGGAAAAACAACATTTACAAAATCAAACTTTCTGAACTAAAGAGTCAGAATGTAAAATGTCTTCTGTCTGTTAACAACGAGCAGTGGATCTGGCACAGAAGATTGGGGCATGTTAGTATGAGAAGAATATCTCAGATTAACAAACTCAATCTGGTCAGAGGACTTCCTAATTTGAAGTTCAATTCAGATGCTCTGTGTGAAGCATGTCAGAAAGGCAAATTTGCAAAACCTTCTTTTAAATCCAAAAATGTTGTTTCCACCTCTAAGCCATTAGAACTTCTGCACATTGACTTATTTGGACCAGTTAAAACTGCTTCAGTCAGTGGTAAGAAGTATGGGTTAGTAATCGTAGATGACTATAGCAGATGGACATGGGTAAAGTTCTTAAGACACAAGGACGAGTCACACTCTGTGTTTGTTACCTTCTGTAACCAAGTTCAGAATGAAAAGGATCTTAGAATCGTTAAAGTCAGAAGTGATCATGGTGGAGAATTTGAAAATAAAGATTTTGAGTCATTCTTTAATGACAGAGGCATTCTGCATGATTTCTCTTGTCCTAGAACTCCCCAACAAAATGGAGTTGTAGAACGAAAGAACAGAACATTGCAAGAAATGGCCAGAACCATGATCAATGAGACAAACGTTGCTAAGACCTTCTGGGCAGAGGCAATAAACACAGCGTGCTACATTCAGAATAGAATCTCAATAAGACCTATTCTGGAAAAGACTCCATATGAATTGTGGAAGAACAGAAAGCCCAACATTTCATATTTTCATCCATTTGGATGTACTTGCTTTATATTAAATACAAAGAATTATTTGAACAAGTTTGACTCTAAAGCACAGAAGTGTATTATGTTAGGATACTCTGAACGCTCAAGAGGGTACAGAGTATACAATACAGAAACACAGATTGTGGAAGAATCAATCAGTGTTCGTTTTGATGACAAGCTTGACTCTGAAAAGTCAAAGCAGAATGAAGTTTTTGCAGGTATAGAAATTGGATTTGCAGGTTCTGAAGACAAGTCATCAGAAGCTCTCAACACAGACATTCCTTCAACGTCTGAAAGAAGCACTACTAGAAATCCTACAACAGCTGCTGATCAACCTCAGAAGAGATTACCCAGAAGCAGCTTGGATCACCCAGAAGAGACTATCCTAGGAAGAAAGAAAGATCCAATCAGAACAAGAGCAAGCTTCAGAAACTCTGAAGAAACACTTATGGGACTTGTGTCTCTGATTGAACCTTCTTCTATTGATGAAGCACTTCTGGATAATGACTGGATTCTGGCAATGCAAGAAGAGCTGAATCAATTCACCAGAAACGACGTATGGGATCTCGTTCCCAGACCAAAAGGATTCAACGTCATTGGAACAAGATGGGTGTTCAGAAACAAGCTAAATGAACAAGGTGAAGTCATCAGAAACAAGGCACGACTGGTTGCACAAGGTTATAGTCAGCAAGAGGGGATAGACTATACAGAAACCTTTGCCCCAGTCGCCAGGTTAGAATCTATCAGACTTTTAATTTCATTTGCTGTTAATAGAGGCATCACTCTGTATCAGATGGATGTCAAAAGTGCATTCTTAAATGGTTATATAGAAGAAGAAGTTTATGTACACCAACCCCCAGGTTTTGAAAATACAAAACATCCAGAACATGTTTTCAAACTAAAGAAGTCACTGTATGGTCTGAAACAAGCTCCCAGAGCTTGGTATGAAAGGCTAAGTAACTTTCTGCTTGAAAATGAATTCACCAGAGGGAAAGTGGACACTACTCTATTCTGTAAATCAGTTAAGAGTGACATCTTAGTCTGTCAAATTTATGTTGATGATATTATTTTTGGTTCTACTAATCCTTCTCTTGGAAGAAAATTTGCTAAGTGTATGCAGGCAGAATTTGAGATGAGCCTCATGGGGGAACTGAAATTCTTTCTGGGAATTCAGATCAATCAAACTCCAGAAGGAACTTACATTCATCAGAGCAAATACATCAGAGATCTTCTGAAGAAATTTGACCTCTCAGAATGTAAGCCATCAAAGATTCCAATGCATCCCACGTGCATTCTGGAAAGAGAAGAGGTAAGCAAAAATGTAGAACAGAAAGTCTACAGAGGTATGATTGGTTCTCTCCTCTATCTGACTGCTTCAAGACCTGACATATTATTCAGTGTTTGTATCTGTGCTAGATTCCAATCAGATCCTAGAGAATCTCACTTAACAGCTGTTAAGCGAATTTTCAAGTATCTGAAAGGTACTACTAATCTGGGTCTGTTTTATAGAAAATCTAGTGATTACAGCTTAATAGGCTACTGTGATGCTGATTTTGCTGGAGACAGAGTAGAACGTAAAAGTACTTCTGGAAGCTGCCAGTTTCTGGGAGAAAATCTGATCTCTTGGTCCAGCAAAAGGCAATCAACAATTGCTCTGTCAACAGCAGAAGCTGAGTACATAGCAGCAGCAGGATGTAGCACACAAATGCTCTGGATGAAAAGTCAGCTTGAAGACTTCCAGATTTTTGAGAGTAACATTCCTATACTTTGTGATAATACTTCTGCTATTTGCTTAAGTAAGAATCCCACTCTACATTCTAGAGCTAAGCATATAGAAATAAAACATCACTTCATTAGGGACTATATTCAGAAAGGTATTTTGAACTTAAAATTCATAGATACAGACCATCAATGGGCTGATATCTTTACTAAACCCCTTTCAGAAGATAGGTTTAATTTCATTCTGAAACATCTCAGCATGAAAGTGTGCCCAGAGTGAAAATGTTTTAATTCCATATATTTACTTTCAGAATGTAATTATTTCACTGTGAACTTCTGATCAATCTCCTTTCAGAAAGATAGAACATGCAGATTGTATCAGATGCAAGTCTAAAGATCTGAGAGTCTAAGCTCAAAGACAGACGTGCTGATCACTACATCAAACAAGTGTCATCCAATCATCAGCATATCTCTGAAGCAGAACGCGTGCACGCTTCTGAGAAGGCAAAGCGCTGATTGGGTGCATTGAGACACATGTCTGGTAACCGTTTTTAAGTATCTTTCTCAAATCCCCCAAAATCAGCAAGCATTTAATGAAAAGTAATCATGCTTTTAAATGGCAATCATGATTTTTCTCTCTCTTAAAAACGTTTATCTTTTCAAAATAGTTTTGAAAACTCTATTTAAGCACATTAATCTCTCATTCTTATTCTTTACGCTTTCTCACTAACACTCAAGCATTTTCTGCATATTTCTGAGTTCATCTCTTGCAAACCTTTTTCCTCAGTTCATTCTCAAAACCCTTTTAGTGTGAACATGGCAACCTCCAGTAGCGTTTCTGCAGGTAATCAGAAGAAAGCAACATCTGAGCAATATCAAGTGCCACTCAGAACTCTCCTCACTCCGGTGAAGAACCTTGAAGTGCTCTCTGAGTTAATCATTGATTTTGAAAGCTTGAAGGAGAATGGTTTTGACCTAACTGAAGAAGTTAGGGCTCAAAAGTGGGAAAGGTATTTCGATAGGTTGGTTGGACCAACATTCCCAGCGCTGGTCAAGGAATTTTGGATTCACGCCAAGGTTTCAACACATCTAGTCATCTCCTCTGTTATGGGGAAGAAGATTGTGATTACTGAAGATCTCATTGCAAGGCTAATCGGTCAAAGTGGTGGTGGCATCCGTTGTGTGGACATGGCTGAAAGATGTGTTGATATAGGTGTGGTAGCTAACAGGATTTTCACTCTTGGGATGCCCAGCAGCAAGATTAAAGATCTGAAGGATCATTTCAGAGTATGGGCTAAGATAATTCTGGGGTGCTTCAACCACAGGAAACCAACAAGTTCTCCTGATTACATAAATGTGGATCAGCAGTTTCTGATATACTTTATTGATCAGAAGATAAAGATCAATCTGGCTCACTTCCTGTTCAACCACCTCAGAACCAGTGTGAAAGAAACAAGGGAAGAAGAAAGAACCAAGAGGGATTGGATACCTTTTGGAAGGTTGATATCAGATATTCTGACAGAGAATAGGCTGATTGAGCATCTGATAGAAGCTCAAGAGCTGAGCACTATTGAACCAACAATTGGGAAACCTCTGAACGCAAAGAATCTGAAAAAGATGAAGCTGATAGAGAATATTCAGAAGGAACCCAAAGCTACTTCCACTGCTGATATCTCCAGCAGAAGAGTGCCTCTGAGTGATTTTCCGTTATTCTCTGAAACTGAATCCAAACCAGAGGTGATTCTCAGGTACTTGGATGCGTACAAGGCAGATGGTACAGATCCAAAGCTGAATATCAGAGATCTGCATCAACCCCAACCAGAAGTGACTCTGAAGAAGACAAAGAAGAGGAAGGCGCCATCAGAAGGATCATCTCAGCAGACTCCAAAGAAAAGAGGTATTTCATCTGCTGCCCCTGTTTCAAATTCTTTTACTATTCCAGCATCTATCCCTCCTCAAACCTCTCATAGAATATCAATTCCCATCCCTACCATTGATGAAACCGTACAAGAAGAAGACCCTTCTGAGGCATTAAAACTCAGAAGACCTAGAACCAAACACCCCAAACAACCAACAATTTCAACAACATCAGCACTTGACCAAGTGCTGTCTGATATTGAGCGTCAACATGCCTCTGCTCAACCAAACTCTGAACCACAAAATGTTCCTCCTCCACAACCAGAACCACAGCAATCTGCTGAAGAACCACAACAACAACAACCACTCTCAGAAGAACCTCTGATCCCTGAGCAATCAGAGATTCCAACTCCCTCTCCCCAACCAGAAATTAATCCACCTTCACCACAAACAGAGTTTCACCACTCTGAAACTCCTTCCCCTCATCAATCTGAACCTCATTCACCTCAACCATCACCGCTGGCAATCCAATTGCCATGTGGAACAACTGTTGTCATGCCCCAGTTACCATCCTCATCAGAATCGACACCACCAAATACTCCCAAAACACCACCCAGTCCAATCGTAATATCTGACTCTAATACTCCCTCTCCAAAACAAACAGCTGCTCAGAAAACCTCTGAAAACCCCAGCAGGACTTTCATTGACTTAACCAGTCTTGACCGTCTTGCTGATCTGAAACACAAAATTGCCATCCCAAAACCAAAGCAACCAGATGTTGGCTCTGGTATCTTGAATTTTGAAACAGGTGTGCTGCAATGGATTGCTTCTTTGAAGCAAGTCTGTCCGGGAATGATTGACCCAGCTGCTTCTGATCAGCTCTGGTCACAGTTCAGACTTTGGGTACGTGCTGAAGCCCTCAAGTTGCAGGATATCAACTATGAGCAGGCACAACAAAATTTCAGCAAGCTTCTGAATGAAGTTGGAAGTATGCTTCTGAAAGAGGACGTGCTCCCTCTGGACAGTGAACCTTGGTCTGAGAAACAGCAAGCTGCAAAGGTACAGGACAAGACCACTCAATCAGAAGAAGACAAGACCATTCAAGCTGAAGAAAGTCAAGCAGAGGATGTCGCTGAAAGTTCTCAGAAGCTTCCTGCTTCTGATGCTTCTCAAGCTGCCTTGGACAGGCAGACTCTGGAAGAACTAAGGCTGAATGACATGCGTCTACAGCAGCGAATGGATGAAAACGATCAGAAGATGAAAGAGAGAATGGATGTGCAGGACAGCAAGATTGACACTGTTGTCAGCATGGTGCATAAGCAGAATGAGACTTCTGAAAAGATTCAAGCCATGCTGGAGAACCTGTTCACACGCTTGCCTCCTCAACCTTAATCTTTTCTTTCATGCATGACCTTTTTCATGTTTTCCGTGATTTTCTGATGTACTGTTTGATTATGTTTTGTAATATTTTCTTGTTTTGATTCTGAACTATATTAATATGATTAGTTTTTCTGATCTTAATTATTTTAACACTTTTTGACTGCTGACAAAAAGGGGGAGAACAAGAATGATATTTAAATCAATAACGGCTAACTAGACAGAAATTCTCAAACATTCTAACTCTATTAC
This sequence comes from Vicia faba, assembly GCA_948472305.1. NCBI lineage: Eukaryota > Viridiplantae > Streptophyta > Magnoliopsida > Fabales > Fabaceae > Vicia > Vicia faba. The sequence continues at coordinate 1,634,962,717 of OX451736.1, forward strand.
TTGAAATGTTTTTTTTTTCTGTTTTGCTTAAAGTCTACAGGCACAAGGAAGCTCCTGGACACTCTAAAGACTAGAAGCTCTGATCACTATGAAGTTCTGATCCGCTCTAATATTCTGATCCAAAGCAAAGCTCTGACATAAAGCTTCTGATAAGTCAAAGACTCTGATAATCTGATGTTCAAAGAAAGAAAAAGATCTGATCCTGAAGAACGCGTATAATCAAAGGGAAGTAATCAACTCAGGGGGAGTATCTCTCAACTCTGACATCTCCTTACTCCTTATCCTTTTACTTCTTATTCTGATACATTTTCCAGATACCTTTTCACGTTATTTTTCATTTAAAATATCTAGTTTTTGTCATCATCAAAAAGGGGGAGATTGTTAGAACAAAGTTTGAATCTACTACCCTATATTTAAGTTTTGATGATAACAAAGTGAAAAGATATAGTATTTATAAGTTTCATGAATGAACTATCTACTGCCTAAAATTATTATGTTCTGACTTGCAGATACTCTGATTGATATAAGCAAGATCACATCTATTCAGCATCAGAATTTGATTTCATACATCAGCATCAGAAGTTGCTACATCAGAACGTCAAAATCAGATGATCAACTCACGTACATGCTGAAGCCTGATGAACAAGACTGCGCTCAACACTCTGATACAGAAACACAATAGTTCATCAGCAGCGAAGCAGAGTCAGAATGAGCCAAGCCAGAACTTGCATTAAGTAAGCAACGGTACTGTGCATTGAAAGCAAATTAATTCCAACGGCCTCATTCCAGACAAGATCTGCTCAATAAGGAAAGTTTGTTATTAGCATTGAATCAAGAATATTGCATCCAACGTTCATCATCTCAGTGCTATATAAACAAAGCTTTGAAGATTGAAATGGTTAATGCTCTCCAAATCTCTACACGCACAAAAGCTGAACCATAATCTTCGTTCTACCAGTTTTGCTAAACCACACACTCTGATATTCCATTACTGTTTAGCAATCTAGTTTCTAAGCTTCATTTTGTGTATACATCACAGTTGTGATACAGTTTTGTAGAAAACATCCACACACATAGTTTTATCTCTTTGTAAGAAAGTGTTACCTTGACAAACCGGGTTGTGGTTTGAATCAAGAAGGCTTTAGCAGTTGTTAAAGCAGTCTGTAATATTCAGTTGAATATAGTGGATTAAGACCTCGTTGGAGAGAGGCGAAATCACCTTGACGGGTGGACTGGAGTAGTTTGAGATCAAACGAACCAGGATAAAAATATCTTGTCAATTGCTCTAGATTTCAGTTTTTACAATTCAACCCCCCTTCTTGTGTTTTTCACCACTTCAGAAATCCTTATTACAAATCCCTCTCTCACTACAAACAAGCCATCACAGTTACAAACCAACACCTCACTACTTCTTCAGTAAGGGTAAGGCTGGCTTGATCTCCATGATCCTAATTTTCCAGTAAGGCATAAAAACATTCAGGCCACTGATTTTCCAGTAAGGGTAAGATTGATTTGATCTCCATGATCAAAAGGGTATAATCATTCATACATGCCATATTGTGCCTAAACATTAAATTTCTTCATATATTGGCTTTATTTGCATTTTATGATTTTATTTAATGTGTTCGTGAGATTCAACACTACAGATTTAGACAGGATCCCAGGTTCATTAAGGAACGTTGAGGCCAAAAGCCAAATGGCCAAAAGGCCAAAAGCCAAATGGCCAAAACAGAACATTTTACACATGACTCCAATACATGGCGAGACAGACATCCTGAGAAGATTAAGGAACGTTGAGGCCAAAACGCAAATGGCCAAAAGCCAAAAGCCAAATGGCCAAAGTAGAACAACTTATGCATGATGAGGCCAGAACACAAATGGCCAAACCACTCCAATTCACCTCCAAAAAGGGGACAGAAACCCCCCAAGGTATTGTATTTTCTTTCTTTTCCTTATTTTATTTATTTCAATTATTTCTTTTTTTAATTAATTCCTTTAATTTAACTTATTTTCATAAAATATAAAAAATAGTAAAAAACAGAAAAGTCATAAAAATCAAAATATATTTATTTAATTAATATTTTTTTATAAATAAATTTCACTAATAATTAATTATTTATTTTTATAAATCAAAATTGCATGTAAATAATTAGATTAATTTTAACATGTTTTTCTTAATAAATAAAAAAAAAATTAGAATTAGGGTTAATATTTTAATTTCATTTAATCTTTCTCATAAAAATACATAAAAAACATAAATACCAAAAACTCAAAAAAAAAAAAATTTTCTTTTTTCTCTTTAATTTCATTAGTTTAATCATTTAATTTAATTTCATTAAAAAGGGTCCAACGCCCTCGCTTCCAATTTTAATTCCAATTCGCGCATTTTATTTTATTTCTTATAATATTTATGTAATTCTCCCAAAGCCTTGTAAACTCGGACATTTTATTTCTCGCACTTTACTTCTTTATTTTTGTCAAATCGGGTCCTGGATTTTAATTTGGCGATGTGGACCCGCGCCTTTGTAATAGTTTAGAACTTTCAATTTCCGCATCTTTTTTAACTGTTAAATAAATGCATGCAAGAATGAATGACAAAAAAATAAAAACAAACGCATAGATCACCCATAACCTGACAAGACAAAAATAAATGAATCTGACACACAAATCACACACCAACCCTAGGGTACGCCTCACTGTTGCCTTGCCTCGAAAGGTGATCGTCGAGTAGAGGATGTCTTAGTAAGTCCTCATGATCCGGGAACCTGGCATGAGGGTAGCTTCTAAGGTTTCTTCCCATTGCTCTGGTGATCACCACGTCCCGAACCTCGAATTGACCCGAACACCTCCAACGGTGGTGCTACCTACCTCTCAATGGTGGGATGACACTATTTTAAAGGACATTTACACAGACGAATTCCTTAGGGTAGGTAGACGACTCTAGATACTTGCTCTAAATTTCAAAACAAATCAAAAATACTTTTCACACCGACACCTTTTCAAAAAGCTTTCGAAAGCAATTTTTCAAACACTCTTGAGGACCGATACAAGAGTCGAACTGGAATTTTCAAAGAAACTTTTTTAAAACCCACAATTGAAAAGCAAACAAACCATTTTTGAAAACACAAATGAGCAAGTATCTAAGAGCCCATGGATAACCATGGATAGAAAGGGTGCTAATACCTTCCCTTTCTATAATCTACCTCCCGAACCGAGAGCAATCTCTTTAAGGAATTTTTCTGTGCTTTTGTCCTTTCCATTTGGAGAAAATAAAAGACGGTGGCGACTCTTGCTTACCGCGACATTTCGCGAACCAGCTTTAAACAGTCAGTTCCAGATCCACCGATCACAACAGTTGATTCAAATATACTTATAACCCTTTTTGAAGATTAATTATTACATTAATTTGATTTACGAAAATAATTTGTGGTTGGTTAAATATTTTTTAGTATATTAATTATGAAAATATTTTATTTAAATGCATGATTTAAAGAAATAATTTAATGCAATAAATAAAATATATTTGAATCTGTTTAGGAAAATATTATGATTTATAAAATAATAGTTAATATAAAATTATAATATATAAATATATAAAAAAAAATATAAAAATAATAAAATAATTATAATAAAATAATAATAAAATAATTACAAAAGAACGTAGGTGTGTAAATTATGTAGGTTAGTAAAATAGGGAGGTGTTAATAGCATGGGCCTAAATTCAGATATTGAATTCAGGCCCAAAAGGCAAGGGGGTGTGTTTTTTATCTACGCACCAAAAAGGGAGGTGTATAAGGAATAAGGCCCAAGTCCAAATTTTGGACTTGACCCATTTTGTTTGGATGGTATACTTTGAGCGTGTTAGTAAAGTAAAAACAAAAGGGTGTGCAATCAGTAATTGGGCTCCACCCAATGTTTAACTCTTATATCAAATACAAAAACATAAAAAAGGGAAAAAGAAACTGAGTGATCCGTTACCACGTCGTACTTTCTCTTATCTGCTTTGATCTTGTCTTCATTAATCCCGCCCTTTTGTTTTGTTTCGCAGGTGACAGGGGTGGATTGTGAGGACGACGATGGCGGGTTGAAGCAACATCGACTCGGCTCCTTCTTTTTCTCTGTTAACAAAAAATTTCTCTGTAAATTTTTCTTTCTGATTTTCTGTAGTAACTTTCCTCCTTTTTTTGTCTCTTTTTTGTTCTGAATTATTTAGATTTTATAGTGTTTTTTAGGGATTAGCTTATTATAAAATAAACAAAATTGTCTGTAAATTGAATTAGGGCTAGAATTTTTTTAGGAAAAAAACAATTATGTCTGTAAATTCTATGAAGTTTTAATTTGTTTTTGTTTATGACTTGTTCTTGTTTCATCAGTACAGTACCTGTTTCTATGCGTTGTATTTTACAATTTGAACAGTGGATGTTTGTTGGATTCAGTTTCGGGCCAGATATTAACTGAATTTTGAACTGTACATATTTTGGTTCTGAGTCGAATTGAGCCTGCTCTTTAAAGGCCTCTCAAAGATTAAAACAAAAGTACCCTCTTTTTTTTTTAATTAAGTCATATATATATATATATATATATATATATATATATATATATATATATATATATATATATATATATATATATATATATATATATATATATATATATATATATATATATATATATATATATATATATATATATATATATATATATTAAAAAAGGGTCGTGCTATTTCATTATTGGGATTTCAAAAACAAATTTCTTTTTATAAAAAACCTAACTAGACCTTATTGTCTTATTGGGCTTTTTTAAAAAAGAAATAATTTGTTTTATGGAGCCCTTCTTTTAAATAAATAACAAGAATCAATTTCAATAAAGTTTATAATAAAATATATAAATTAAAAACCAAGATTAATTAATAATAATAATATTAATAATAACCACCAATTATAATAGCAATTAATTATATTAAAAGCAACCATAATCAATAAAATTAAATCAATAAAAAAAGTCAAAAATTTGTAATTGCAAGCTTCTCAAGTCATATTTAAAGCATGTGTTTTGATGAAGACAACATGGACATAAACATTCAAAGGATGTGCAAAAAGCTTATCAACATCATATAAAAGTCTTGAAGATTATTGAAGATTATTGAAGAATTATTGAAGAATCATCAAATGTCAAATGGTATAAATAATTCTTAATCTTGAATATAGATGTTCACAAAAAATATGCATTCATAATCATATACATATCCAACATGTTTTCACTTAAGAAAAACTTTGTTTAAAATCTTTTTCAAAAAGAATTTTTGAAAATTAACTTTCAGGAACCGGTTCCTCCCTAACAGGGAACCTGGTTCCAAACCTTGTTCAAAAACATGTCCCTGGAATTTGTACCAGGAACCGGGTTGTACCAATAGGGGAACCGGTTCCTGCGTGATATTTTTGAAATCTGACTTATAACGTTCACTAAGAACCGGGTTCTGTCAGTGTCGGAACCGGTTCCTAGCGAACCAGTGCAGCTTTTCTTTTTTTTTTTAAACATTTTTCAAGTGGTATCTTTTCATGAATGCATTGCAACTTTTCATATGAATTGGCATGAATGAAGAGGTTCTTATGACTTTATAAAATGCTGCAGATTTTCTTATTTCAAAAACAATGCTTGAATTTTCAAATTAACAAATATACTTCTTCAATAAACAATTTTTCATCATTCACATTTGAATTCATATTTTCATGTGTTCATAATTTTGTGAAACTTGCCATATACACTTTCATTATCATTACAAGTTTCATACATACATTGTGAACATTTATATACATTGTTTGAAAATTGTTTATATCTTGAAGAATAAGATCAATTGAAGATTGATAAAGCTCTCCATATACTTCAAATAAATCATTGTATTACTTAAAGAAATTATTCCCTTACTATCCAGGATTGTTGGAAGTAAGTGTTGTGATTTGAAGAGGATTGTTCTTCATTCACATTAGTGTTTGTTTGGTCTTAAAGGTGTTAAGAACCTTTGATCACCCTATAGGTTAGATAGTAAGCATAGGATGTACAATCATTCTAACTATAGTGAAATCTCTTTCGTGTTGGAAAGGGGACTGGAGTACTCTCGGATTGTGAGGGGAACCAGGATATATCACCGTGTTCTTTACTTTTCCGCATTTATCGCTTTCATCATCATAATCAGGAAAAGATAAAGATATAATCAAAACCTTCAAACACTTAACCAAAAATTACTACCAAGCATTCTCATAAAACCGAATAAATTTTTATAAGACCTAATTCACCCCCCCCCCCTCTTAGGCACTCAGAGACTTACAAAATTGACTTCCAATTATTCTAATTAAATATTGGGCCATCACGAAAATTTTGATGGGCCTATTTGATCAACAATACACTAACTTCCTTTATTACTTGAAATAGACTTTTGGTCTAATGGTCCTTTAGAAATAAATTGATATGGGCTAGCCAAACGACATAATGGCTTTTTAAGCAACCTCTTTAAAATGCACCTCTTTCTATAAAAACGCACCCCTCTTAAAAGAATGAATCTTTAATGGGCCATCAGATATTGATGGTCCATTTTAGATCGACACACCTTTTTTCTGTTTTAAACCTCTATAGAAATAAAACCTACACAACATGATTTACTGAATTAGAAACCTAAACATAATACAAGGGTGGGGAAAATTTTGGGTATGACAACTTCCGCTATTTAATCACTTTTCAATCGAATAGTGTGAGAATACACATGTCTCACACGTTCTGATTGGAAATTTATTAAATATTAGAATACCCTAAAATTTGTCTGAAGGATTATAAGAATATGTTGTACAACATTCCCATGAATGTAAAAAGTAGGCGTAGATGATGATGTATCATCTAACCAGCATTCACACCAAAGTAGATTTGACTTAGATATGACGACGTGGATAACCCATCAATATCTAAGAAGAGTTTGTTTGCATATTTACCAGAACCTAGGAGGTAAAATAATGCAAGTTTTGCAAAGCTGACTTACTAACGCTTGGAGACTAATATAGTAAGTTTTGGTTTGATTTTATTTTGTTTGTTCATCGCAACCTAGGGGATGAATAAAACAAAGTCTGAATACATATTGTTACATGGAGACTAATACAATGGATTATGTAGGTTCATTCACATATCTATCACAACCTAGGGGATATATATATATATATATATATATATATATATATATATATATATATATATATATATATATATATATATATATATATATATATATATATATATATATATATATATATATATATATATATATATATATATATTTGAAAAGAGCTTGATAGCTACATCGTTGCATAGAGACTGAGGCAATGAGTTATATCGAGGAAGAAACTTGATAACAACACTGCTGCATGGAGACTGATGCAATGAGTTAAATTATAGATTTCGCACATTGCTACATGGAGCCTGAAGCAATGGGTTACGTAAATTCATTTCCTATATCTATCATAGCCTAGGGGATAGATATTTGAGTAGAGCTTGATAACTACATTGCCGCATGGAGACTGGGGTAATGAGTTATATCGAGGAAGAAACTTGATAACGACATTGCTGCCTGGCGACTGATGCAACGGGTTATATCATAGAAAAATTTTGATAAAAATATTGTAGCATGGAGACTGATGCAATGGAACAAGTTTGATAATGACAACTGTTGCATGGAGACTGACGCAATGGAATAAGTTTGATAATGACATCGATGCATGGAGACTGACGCAATGGAACGAGTTTGATAATGACATCGCTACATGGAGACTGACATAATGAGTTGAATTGGTGATTCCATACATTGCTGCATGGAGTCTGACACAATGGAGAAAGTTTTGATAATAATATTGTTGCTTGGAGACTGATGCAATGTATTATATTGTAGATAAGGAAACACATTGTTGCGTGGAGACTGACACAATGAGTTAAACTGTAGATTTTTTACATTGCTGCATGAAGCCTGACATAATGAACTATATTGCATAGAAAGGAATACACTACTGCATGGAGACTGATGCAATGGATTAAATTTTGAATTTCACACATTGTTGCATGGAGACTGACACAATGAGCTATATTTTGAAGAAGGGAACACATTGTTGCACGGAGACTGGCGCAATGAGTTGAATTACATATTTCACACATTATTGCATAGAGACTGACACAATGAGTGGAATTGCTGACTTCACAACATTGTTTCCTGGAGTCTGACACAATGAGCTAGATCGTGAAGAAAGAACATATTGCTGCGTGGAGGCTGACACAATAAGTTAAATTGCAGATTTTACACATTGTCGCATAGAGACTGACACAATGGGTAGAGTTGATGTTTTTGCAATATTGTTGCCTAGAGTCTGACACAATGAGCTAGATCATGACGAAAGTACAAATTGTTGCATGGAGACTGACACAATAAGTTAAATTGCATATTTCACACATTGTCGCATAGAAACTGACACAATGGGTGGAATTACTAATTTTGCAACATTGTTGCCTGGGGTCTGACACAATGAGCTAGATCACAAAGAAAGAACATATTGTTGCAGGGAGACTGACACAATAAGTTAAATATAGAAAATTTCACACATTGTTGCATAGAGACTAACACAATGGGTGGAATTGCTGATTTTATAACATTGTTGCCTGGGGTCTGACACAATGAGCTAGATCACAAAGAAAGAACATATTGCTGCATGGAGACTGACACAATAAGTTAAATATAGAAAATTTCACACATTGTCGCATAGAGACTGCCACAATAGGTGGAATTGCTGATTTTACAACATTGTTGCCTGGGGTCTGACACAATGGGCTAGATCGCAAAGAAAGAACATATTGATACATGGAGACTGACACAATAAGTTAAATATAGAAAATTTCATACATTGTCACATAGAGACTGACAAAATGGGTGGAATATATAGGAAGTTGTTTTGAATGATCCATATCTTAGATAACTAAATCAGAGATGAGAACGGATTTGACTGGTTATTTGTTTCTAACTGAGGTAAGAATTGGTGGAGGGCCCTAAGATATTGGCTTTGTTTGTAGTAGGTTTCGAGGAATGTCATGCATGATGCATACGCATGTAAACATGGACTTTAGAATGCATATGTAACGAATGTGTGTATGCCTCAAATATATATTGGTGCAAACTATGTGTATATGCCCCAAATATTGTGGAAATGTTTTTGATAATTCTCCTTCGTTAAACCATCGGGTTCTTGTAGTTATTAACTTACTAACGTTGTTTGTTACCAATTATTATATCTCCAAGTTGATTTGAATTTGGTGAAAAGTGTCAGCAAGATTTTGATATTTGTACCGTAGGTGCAGGCATAGGTATGGACGTAGATATAGACGCCGGTGTGAATGTTGACATAGTCATAGACGTAGGCGTGGGCGTAGAAATAGGTGTGGATTTTATTTCAATGTTTGTCCAACCAGAAAATTTTTTGATGCTTTATCAAATGTTCTTTGGTGTTTCTGTATGTTAGATGCACCAAATGTTATGAATGACCTTGGGATATTGATATGGTTAAGTGTACATCATTCTTGATATGAGGCTTTTTAACAGGAAATCTACTGCCAAGATTTCTAAGGAATCTACTGTCGAGATTCAATTGAGAATTACCTTCTGCCGAGATCTTCTGGAAAATCATATGCTGAGATTTACCAGGGGAATCTTCGGCTGAGATTCAATTGAGAAATACCTTCCGCCGAGGTCTTTTGGAAAATAATTTACCGAGATCAACCAGGGGAATCTTCTGCCAAGATTCGATTGAGAAATACCTTCTGCTGAGATTCTATTGAGAAATACCTTCTGCCGAGGTCTTTTGAAAAATCATCTTCTGAGATCAACCAGGGGAATCTACTGTCGAGATTCAATTGTGAGCTACCTTCTGCCAAGGTTCAACGTAGAATTAGGTAGCTTGATTGAAAAAGATGATTGTCTTCACATAAAACAAGGTTTTATGCTATGCGTGTAAATTTGATTGATGCATGAAATGTAATGATTGGTTGATGTATGTAATGAGTGACTTGGATATGAGTAAATGGATGTTGGGCTTTGAAATGCAAATGCGTAATTGGGCTTTTTATGATATGCTCAACCCATGATATCGGATTTCGTCAGATGGATAAGACAATAAGTATAGCTTGATTCTGGATCGAGGATCCCTAATACATGATTTATGCAGCCTTATACTTTATGATTATGACTCGAATGTTTTTTTTGAATGGTGCCCATGTAATGGGTCGTGGATGACTAAAGTGTATAGGCTTGCTTATGTAACAAGGTTGCTTGTCACATGATGGTTGAATGTTATGCTATCATGATTTCCCGATACTCGATTTGAACTTGAAGTTTGCCGATGTAGGAGAAAGATCCATTAGAGGTTATGAAAGTACGCAAAGTGCTTTCCTCTATATGGAATTATTTTCCCTAATTTGTTGGTATGGTCTTGGAGGAGATTCTCTTTGATATGAGCTTGGAAACAGTTTGATCATAATGTGAATGACCCCACTATTTTGTATTATTCCCCTAATTATAGGATTAATGAAAACGTTTGGCTTTGATGAATCATTTTGAATCAACTCCTTTTGATCGAGTCTCGTAGTGGTTTGCCCCAACATTCGAATTTTGAAACATGTGCCCCTCAATCTCTAGGATCTGGAGGAAGTACCCTTGGAAAGAGCTTAGACCTCAACATGAACATGACATAGATTTCCCCGAGTATTTGGAGCTTGAAAATTTTGTACTTGAATTTGCTTGATAAGGAATTTAGACCGTACTAAAATAACCGGCTAAAAATCATCAAACAATGAAGTCACCATCGAACGTCTTTTATTCGACATGGAGGGAAAGGTAAACATCGAGAAAACCCGAGAAGGGATATGTTACGGTCTTGCAACTGAGAGATCAGGTAAGGGAGTCTGTTACACGAGAGGAAGTTATTAGCACCCTCACACGCCCGTAGTACTCTACAGTATCCACTCTTGCTGTCTAACTTATGGGTGTGTTTATTACTGTTTATTAGTGAGGAAGAATGCATGCAAAAGAAATGAGGAAAGAATGTAAGGAAAATAAAGTTGTACTCGCTTGGGACTTACCCTAATGCCTACGTATCCTTTTTGGAGAATCAGAGTTACCGTAGTTCAGCTCACATGTTTTTGTTTGTTTTGTGTTTTTTATGAACAATGTTAATTCCGCCTTCTGCCACAGCTCGACCTTCGGAGACTCACGTGTTGGAACAGAAGTAAATTAATCATGTCCTTACTTGAAAATGGTTTCGAGTTACGCCCTCGAGGCAAGATGCCACATTTGATTGGTTTGTATTTTTGTTACCTTGAAAAAGGGTTTAAGTGAGATTAGTATGTTTTATGATTTGCTAAGGAAAAGAAGTTTTATTTTTAGATGCAAAGATGAAAAAAGGGGAAGAAAAGAATATAAGAGAGACTAGCCTATTTCTAAACCTAATGTTATCATACAATGGTGGCCCTATGTCAAGGATGAAAGGGGAATCTCTACCTAGTGTTAGCATGCATGGTTTGTAACCTAATGTCTAACTTGCATCCGAAAGGAGTAAACACATCCTAAGGGAACATGGTATGTACAGGGATAAAGCAAGCAAGCTCGAAAGAGAACACTCATAACATAGTAAGGAAAATAAGAGAAACGCTTTAGCCAAGGGGAGCGTATCACCTGAGACAAACAAGTGGGAGTGAGATAAAAAAACAAAAATGTGATTGTGATACGGTGGGAGAACTGACTAGTGTTTTGCGTTTGTTTTCGCAAATGTTTCGGTTGAGCAAGAGTCGCCACCGACTTTTTATTTTATCCTAAGGAAAGGTTAAAAAGCACAGCAAAAAACCTTTGAGATGTTTTCTTGGGTTCGGGGAGTAGATTATAGAAAGGGAAGGTATTAGCACCCTTTCTATCCATGGTTATCCATGGGCTCTTAGTTACTTGCTTAGATCAACTTGCCTTGGTTTTCAATTGTTTGAAATGGTGATTTGTGTGTGGTTTTGAAAATGTTTTGAAAAAGATGCCTTGTCTAGGCTAACCTTGTAACAATTCTTTACTCGAATGTTTTACAAAAGGTGTTTGTCTTTTTGAAAAGATGTTTCAAGGTTTTTTGAAAGTTTGTTTTGAAAGTGTGGTTTGAAAAATAGGCAAGTGTTTTTGTTTTGCAAGTTGACAAGTACTTAAGAGCCATCTACCCTAAAGTTCTCAAAGATTTTTGCTATGTTTTAACCCTTTTAACAATTTTGTTCCACCATTGAATTTGGTGGACAATCTTGTGTTAGGATGTGAAAGGGACGGGCGCGGGTCATCGTTTAGACCATAATTGCAATAGTGCCAAGTGTCTTTGGGCAATTTTTCCTTCAAGGGACTTGATCATTTTTTAGGCAACTTTCGAAAGCGTCATCGAGGGACTATGATCATTGGATTGTTTTTGTTTTTGCCCAAAGAGACCTAACATGCAATATGACCCATTATTGAAGGCAACAAGTGGAATACCCTAGGGGTGCAAGTGTGATTAGTGTTGTCCATTTTCATGCTTGTTTATCTTAGAAATTAGGTCAAACTACTTTGGTTAATTGATTTGCATACAAACCCTAATTCTAGCATGGTATAGTTAGAAAGCATTAAAGTGCGAAAAGTAAAGTTCCTAAGTTATTACAACACAATATGGGAAGGGGGTACAAATGTTCAAATGGGGGGTATTTTGACAAGGAATTTAAACCTAGACTATTACATCAATTTGGAGAATTTACAAGATATTTAATTGCACAAATTAAATAAGATAAATAAAATAAATATGTAAGATGCAAAAAGGCTTTTTATATGCATGAAAAAAAAGTGTTTTTTATATGTCAAATAAACAAAATAAAAAGTATTATTTTTTGGAGTTTTTATGTATTTAGGGCAAAACACTAATTTATTAAATAAAAGGTATTAATTATTTAATATATACAATATTTAATAATTATGTACAAAAATAAAATAAAAATGAAGTATATTAAAAAAAGGTATTTTTAATGTCAAATATTAATAAAATAAAAAATGTATATATTTTTTGTATTTTTGTCCTAAACACTCTAATAAATATATATGTATTTGTATTATTTACTAAATATGTATTATATATACAAAATAATAATATTTAATATTTATAAAAAAAAAGTATATTTTATATAAAATATTTTCAGAAGATAAAATAAAATAAAATTTAGAAAATAAATGTATTTTGTTTTATTTCTAATATTCTAAACAAAAAGTAATAAGTATTTATATATATATATATATATATATATATATATATATATATATATATATATATATATATATATATATATATATATATATATATATATATATATATATATATATATATATATATATATATATAACTAAAGCTAATAAATATCAAATAAAATGCAAAAAAATGTGAAAAAATGTTTTTAGTATTTTTTATGTTTTAATGAAAAATAACAAACCAGAATAAAAAAGAAAAAAAATGAAAATGACAAACAAAACTCAAAATGGGCCAGGGGTGCAATTGTAAAAGCATGGTGCAAAAAGAAATCAACTCAGGCCCAGCCCAAGAAGACTTTGTCTTCAACCTTCAGACAAAACCTTTGAAAATACGCGCCCTTTCTTGCTTCAAACACAACTCTTGATTCCTGGACTTTTAGCACAAACTTACAACATGAAAAGTGTTAAGCATCAAGCCACGATTCTGGACATGTAAAGAACTCATCCTAACTCTCAGAAATGAGAGAGAATTTCTCCATTCCCAAATCTTAACCTAACTTTTTATCAATGTTCAGACCTTAAATTCTCATAGCACATGCAAAATAAATGGAAAGTAAAGATATGTACAGTTTCAGGGGCATGAGTAGAACGCTTTTCATTCACAAACCTAGAGCTAACAATGCCTATGTTGAGAGATAGAAGTTCATGAATATACCTGCTCAGTTGGAATCGTGTCTGGAAATGGAGGGGTTTTCAGGGCAAGATGATGATTTGTACAGCTTGCTTGAAGTGTGAGGATGCTATTCCAATACTTGGTATGCTTTGCAACCTTCTATATCAAGCTGCAGAAGTCAGCCTGCAAGAGGAAGAAATGAAAATGGCCAAACTGATTAGAGGAGTTACAGTCTACTTCTAATGCTTTGGATAGTTTGGATTGATGGTAAGGAAAGTGTTTGAACTGGTTTTGGCCAAGATGCACGATGGAAATGAGTTGTGGGATTCAAGTTGCAGAATATGCCCTGTTTTGCCACAAAACTGTGATTTTCTGTATATGGATGGATGAAGGGTGGTTTGGTCGTGTTTTAGATCAGTTAGGGAGTGTGAAATGTGAGGACAAAGTTTGCTTAGGTTTGTCTTTGCTGAGATGAGAGTTGTTGTAAGTTATGCTAGCTTTCTTCTTACTTAAGCAAAAGTTTTCAAGTTGGTTCCTAGGCCAAGGCAGGTCCCCCTAATGTGCTGCACCACTTAGTCTTGATCAGTGTAATTAGTCTAATAACTTGTGCCCAAAGGATATGCACTGTACTTGCTTGGATTGCTAATTGACATAAAGTTCCACTTTTGCAAAAATGGCCAATATGCTTTTTCTACTTTGGGACTAAACCTCTATGTAAAGCTTGAACACATAAAATATGGTCTTGGCACAATGAGTTTGCATTAAATTTATGAGTGCAAAAGGGATTTAGGGCCTGTAATCAAGAAATGCAAGCTGAGTTCAAAATTGCCTAAGTGTATGGACATGTAATTTGGTCATGAACAAAGTGAGTTTTTCCCATATTGCCAAATTCGATTCTCTCTAACCATGAGGTTGTTTGATGAGTTCTTGGACATTTTGGAAAGCTTGGAATGTGTACTTAAATCCATCTTTGAAATGAAAATTGAAATTCCAAGTGGAAGTATGTGAAAAATGGTCTTGAAGTTAGGAAAAAATCCTGCCTAAAATAGGTCAAATTTTCTCTAAGTTAAGAATGGTTTGGTACCCTTGTTCCAAAAATTGTAACTTGAGATACAAGCTTCTTTTGGGAAAACTTTGTGAATAAAAGTTGTAGATTTTGAAATAGGCTACAACTTTCATGTTTTGACTTTTCCTTGAATCCAAATGCATCTTGGTGAGAAAGTGGGACAAAGTTAGGAAAAAATTAGGGTTTTTCATAACTTAGAAAAATTCTAAGTTATGAAAAATCTTCATTTCAAACCCTAATTTGCAATTCTTGACTTCTTGATGAACAAGTTTCATGATTTGGCATGTTTTGATGAAAAATGAATCTTGACATTTGATTTTGACCAAAAAGTCAAAGTTTGACTTTTCAGTATACAGTCAAAATTGATCAATTGACTGGGAAATTCAACTGTCAATCTTGTGCATTTGGGATCTTTTGAACTTGTTGAGTATTTCAAGACAATTCCATGGGGTCCTTGAGTCCATATGTGAGCTTGGTTTGCCATTGGCCAGGTCAAACAATCAAAAATAGCCTTTGTGCAGTCAAAACCCTAAAAATGACCATTTTGCCCTTTTGGTGATCTGATCAAATTTCTTGTGGAATTGTGATCCAAACTTGATCAAATGGTCCATGTGAGTTCATAATGTTGATATGGGTCAATTTTCATGAGGTTTGACTGTCAATTGGCCACCGTTGACTTTTTCCCCAATACAGCTGATTTCTAGGTCAACTGTCCAATTGGCTGGGCAAAGTTTGGAATCAAGGCTTGAAACTTGGTATGGATAGACTTGGGAGTCCAACATGAAGCATGAAAGTCATCTTAGGCATTTTAGGTCAAAACATCTTTGTGCAAACACAAACCCTAATTTGGGCCAACAATGCAAGGAGAAGTCTTGAGCAGATGAAACCCTAACTGGATCTTGAGTTCCAAGGGGCTTTGTGATGAGAAATTATTGAGAAATGGGAGGGAAAATTTTGGGGTACAACAGTTGCCCCTGTTCAATCTTCTTGAATCCGAAGAGTTAGATTGGCAAGTTTGCCTTTCGCGACTCGAGGGTAAAAGGAGATTGGACACTAGAGTGCCCTTAAATTTGCACTCGTCAAAGCAATGGATGCGGGAATGGGCTTAGAGATTCCATTTGGAGATGGGCTTAAAGATGCCATTTGGAGATGGGCTTAAAGATGCCATCTGGAATGAGTATCAGAAAGGTGTCCATGTTTAGGACCATCTCCGAACTGGGGGTCTGAATAAGCAATAGATCGACATCCGTATCTGGAGGCATCTGTAAACTGTTTTCAAAAGTTACGTCTGAACAAGCGATAGATTAACATCCGTTATGGGGAAGAATCCATAAACTGTTTTCAGAAGTCTTGAGAAGAAACTGAACAAGTGATAGGTTAACATCCGTTACTTGGAGAACCCGTGAACTGTTTTCAGAAATCTTGAAGTTGAATAAGCAATAGAGCAGCATCCGTTGTTGGGAAGCGTCCGTAAACTGTTTTCAAAAGTTGCATCTGAACAAGCGATAGATTAACATCCGTTGTTGGGAAGAATCCATAAACTGTTTTCAGAAGTCTTGAGAAGAATCTGAACAAGCGATAGGTTAACATCCGTTACTTGGAGAACCCGTGAACTGTTTTCAGAAATCTTGGAGTTGAATAAGCAATAGAGCAGCATCCGTTGTTGGGAAGCGTCCGTAAACTGTTTTCAAAAGTTGCATCTGAACAAGCGATAGATTAACATCCGTTGTTGGGAAGAATCCATAAAATGTTTTCAAAAGTCTTGAGAAGAATCTGAACAAGCGATAGGTTAACATCCGTTACTTGGAGAACCCGTGAACTGTTTTCAGAAATCTTGAAGTTTGAGGAGGAACCGGTGTAGGGTTTCCTGATGATGAGCTCGTGTAAAACTGCATCTGGATGAATCTGGAATAAGCATCTGAATGTTGCCATGTCTGGGTCACATCTGAACTATTCCTGGAAAGAATCTCGAAAGATAATGATTTTTGTCTGTCGACTGATCTTACCTGAAAAGGTAAAGAGTTAGTTATATGCAATGTCATGATGCATGATACAATGTATGTTATATGATATGAATGTAAATGAATGTGCATGTATGCTGGAGAGCTGTCTTGCGGAGGATAAATGAATCCTAGATGGCTGAAGATAAAAGCATCTTGACTGCTGTCGGGAAGAAAAATTCCTTGGCTGTTGCTGGGGAATAAGGAGCTTGGGTTGTATACCACTTTTCTGGGGAATCCCTGTCTTGAGGAGATCTTCACTGGAGAATCTTCGAATATACAATGAGGAACTGAACACTGAAAGTCTTCAGATTTGCCTGGGGAATACCAGACCTTCAAACGTCGAGGGGCCTTAGAACCACTTGCAGGGACTTGGAATTCCCTTGGTGACTTGCAGGGTAAAAGAATTTCTGATGATTTCTACTGGGCATTTTAGAACCTGGTAGACTTAAGCTGGGGAGATAAGACTGAGAATCTCTAGTCTAGTGAGAAGCATTTCTGTGGGGAGAAGGTTCACTAGTCTAGTTCCGCTGGGGATTGGTAGTTTGAAGTTTTAGCTCTGCTGGGGATACTGAGACTTAAACTCTGAGGGGAATTGAGTTCTGGAGGGTTCTCTGGCTGGGGAAATCAGTTTTGAGAAAGCTCTTCCTGATGAGGACCCTGAAGTCTGACTCTGTTTAGGGAATTAAGTTTTGACAGAGGAATGTGGATTTCAAATCTGCTCGGGATTTCCTTTGAAAGGGTATCAAGATATCCAACTGCACCTTTAACTTATCAGTAATTCTCTTCCTTGATTCATAAGGAAATGATTATGTTCAAATGCATATGCCTATTTAACAAAACATTGGACGTTTCTCAAAATAAAACAATTAGTGCAAGAGAAAAAGCAAAAGGAAATGACACAAATTTCTGGGAAAAGTATTTGTATTAACTTTCTATGAGTATATTTGTACAAAGGAGACAACCATCCTAGTAAGAGGATTTCGTCGTAAATATTGAAAAATTTATACAAAAGAAAGATGGCTATGTGAAATAATTCCATGGGATTCCATCCCGCTATAGCCTTCACAACTCTGAATATTTGTCCATTCAATGCTTCGTCTGCCGATGACTGGATTGATCAGAAACCTGGAACTGGTTGATGAAGAGATTGTCTTTGAAGTGATCCGACGAGACATATTCATACGCTTTAATTCCCTAACTTTTTCCTGAATCGCCCTTTCGGGTTTTCGATCCACCGGGAAACCCCTTTTTACCCAAGCCGCCCTTTCGGGTTTTCAACTTGCCGGGTGTACAGATTTTTTTGTTTTTATCCCTAATTTTTGCCTGAACCGCCCTTTCGGGTTTTCAGTTCACCGGGATGCCCATTTTTGCCCAAGCCGCCCTTTCGGGTTTTCGACTTGTCGGGTTATTCTATGCGTAGTATCTTTTGACTATGTCTGCATTCGCAGGGTGCGGCAAATCGTCGCCGTCCATGGTGGTCAGAATCATTGCACCACCAGAAAATATGCTCTTGATCACAAATGGTCCTTCATATGTAGGAGTCCATTTGCCCCTGGGATCACTTTGCGGCAAGATAATCCGCTTGACTACGAGATCTCCGACTTGATACACTTGACGTCTGACTTTCTTATTGAAGGCCTTCATCATCCGTTTTTGATACGTCTGACCATGGCATATAGCAGCGAGTCGCTTCTCGTCGATCAAATTGAGTTGATCAAGTCGGGTCTGAATCCAATCATCTTCATTCAAACCTGTGTCCTTCATAATCCTTAGAGAAGGAATCTGAACTTCCATAGGCAGGACAGCTTCCATGCCATATACCAAGGAAAATGGGGTTGCCCCAGTTGAAGTACGTGCCATCGTACGGTATCCATGCAGAGCAAACGGTAACATCTCATGCCAATCTTTGTAAGTGACTGTCATTTTCTGAATGATCTTCTTGATGTTTTTGTTCGCAGCTTCAACAACACCATTCATCTTCGGCTGATAGGGAGATGAATTGTGATGATAAATCTTGAACTGTTCGCACAACGCGGTGATCATCGTGTTATTCAGATTTGTACCGTTGTCCGTGATGATCCTGTCTGGAACACCATACCGGCATATGAGATTTTGCTTGATGAAGCGGGCAACCACATTTTAAGTAACATAGGCGAAGGAGGCTGCTTCGACCCATTTGGTGAAATAGTCAATGGCAACCAGGATGAAACGATGTCCGTTGGAAGCCGTGGGCTTGATCTCTCCAATCATGTCAATGCCCCACATTGCAAATGGCCAAGGAGCAGTCAGAACGTTGAGAGGAACTGGAGGGATATGAACTTTGTCAGCGTAGACTTGACATTTGTGGCAAGTACGGGAATGGTGATGGCAGTCAGCTTCCATGGTAGACCAGTAATAGCCTGCCCTTAGGATCTTCTTAGCCATTGTATGCCCGCTCAAGTGAGTGCCAAATGTGCCGCTGTGTATCTCAGTCATGATAACCTCTGCTTCAGCTTTGTCTACGCATCGGAGTAATACACAATCATGGCTTCGTTTGTAAAGGATGCCGTTGCTCAGGAAGAATTTGGCAGCAAATTTCCTTAAGAACTTCTTGTCATTTACGGAAGCTCCTTCGGGATAATCTCTAGTCTGGAGATACCTTTTGATTTCATGGAACCAGGGTTGTTCCACTACTTCTTCGGTATTAATCTCGTGACAATGTGCAGGTTCATCCATTTGCTCGATGGTGATTTGGGGAGCCTCGTTATCCCAGTTGAGTTTAAACATGGAGGACATTGCAGCTAGAGCATCTGCTAGCTGATTCTCTTCTCGCGGGAAATGCTCAAAGGTAATTTTCTCGAAGTGAGGCAACAATGTCAAGACATGTTCTTTGTATGGGATAAGATTAGGATGCTTGGTATCTCACTCTCCTTTGATTTGACTGATAACCAAAGCCGAGTCCCCAAATACGATCAAAGATTTGATTCCCAAGTCTATAGCAGCCTTGAGACCAAAGATGCAAGCTTCATACTCAGCCATGTTGTTTGTGCAGCTGAAGCAAAGTCGGGCCGTGAAAGGTGTGTGACAACCTTCTAGGGAAATGAGTACCGCACCGATACCGTTTCCAAGTGCATTTGAAGCACCACCAAAGTACAGGGTCCATCGGGATCCCTTTTCGGGTCCGTCATACGGTCCGTTACCTTCAATGTTGTCCAAATTCGTGATGTCCTCGTCTGGGAAGTCAAATCTCATGGGTTGGTAATCTTCGATAGCTTGATGAGCCAGATGGTCAGCTAGTACACTCCCTTTTATAGCTTTTTGGGTGGTGTACTGGATGTCATACTCAGTTAGGATCATTTGCCGTCTAGCTATTCTTCCGGATAAAGCGGGCTTTTCGAAGATATACTTGATAGGATCCATTTTGGAAATCAACAAGGTAGTATGAGTCAACATATACTGCCTTAGTCGGCGAGCAGCCCATACCAAAGCGCAGCAAGTTTTCTCGAGCAGTGAGTAGCGAGTCTCACAGTCGGTAAACTTTTTGCTAAGGTAATAAATAGCATGTTCTTTTCGACCAGACTCGTCATGCTGGCCCAAAACACACCCCATTGAGTTATCCAAGACGGTCAGATACATGATCAATGGCCTTCCTTCGACGGGTGGCATCAGAATAGGAGGTTCTAGCAAATACTCCTTGATCTTATCAAAAGCAGCTTGGCAATCATCGTTCCATTCGACTACCTGATCTTTCTTCAAGAGTTTGAAAATTGGCTCACAGGTAGAAGTCAGATGAGAGATGAATCTGGCAATATAGTTCAAGCGCCACAAGAACCCTCTAACCTCCTTTTCAGTACGGGGAGCAGGCATCTCTTGTATTGCTTTCACTTTTGCTGGATCGACTTTAATGCCTTTGTTGCTTACAATGAACCCTAGAAGTTTACCAGACCTAACTCCAAAAGTGCATTTACTTGGATTCAGCCTGAGTTTGTATTCTTTCAACCTGGCAAACAGCTTTTCTAGATGTTCAAGGTGCTCCTCCTCTGTTTGCGACCGAGCTATCATATTGTCTACGTAAACTTCAATCTCATGATGTATCATATCATGAAACAAAGCTACCATGGCGCGTTGATAAGTTGCCCCTGCGTTCTTCAACCCGAACGGCATCACCTTGTAACAGAAAGTGCCCCACTGTGTGACAAAAGTTGTTTTCTCCATATCCTCGGGGGCCATTTTGATTTGATTGTAGCCCGAGAATCCATCCATGAAGGAAAACACTTTATGCTGAGCTGTATTATCGATCAAAATGTCAATGTGTGGAAGTGGAAAATCATCTTTGGGGATGGCCCTATTAAAATCCCGGTAGTCCACACACATCCTGACTTTGCCATCTTTTTTAGGTACTGGCACGATGTTAGCGACCCATTGAGGATAGGACGTAACAGCCAAAAAGCCGGCGTCGAATTGCTTCATCACTTCTGCTTTGATCTTTTCAGACATGTCAGGCCTCATTCGGCAGACATTTTGCTTGATTGGTGGACAATCCTCTCTTCTGGGGAGACGGTGAACCACGATGTCTGTGTCTAAACCCGACATGTCTTCATAAGACCAAGCGAAGATTTCAACATACTCATTTAACAACTGTATCAGGCGCTCCTTGACACTTGTTTACAGATTGGCACCCACTTGCACCTCCTTCCGGTCCTCCTCGGTCCCTAAGTTGACAGTTTCCAACAACTCTTCATGAGGTAAGATGGCCCTTTCCTCTTGCTGTAGAAGTCTGGCTAGTTCCCCTAGTACTTCACAACCTTCGTCATCTTCATACTCGACTTGATTGACCAGATCTTCAGAGTTATTGAAGGATATAGCAGAATAGTCACCCATGGAATCCGGAGTGGATGGGTACCTGCATTTGTGAGTGTGGGTGTGTGTAAGGGATAGCCATCCTTAAACAAAAATGCAAGAGGAAAGAAAATGAACACAGCAGTTTATCAAATGAAAAACGTCCAATGAATCATTAAACATGGCATATGGATATGAAAGTAATCAAAACCCTTACAAATGGACCTACATGCCCCGGCCAAGGCATGAGGTAAAAAGATAGTGTACGGATTGTTCAAAAATAAATATTACAGAAAAATAGGAAATGTTTGACAGATAAATTACTGATGAATAAAAGTGATGGGGACAAAGTCTTTTGCCTCCCAGTTGCATGATCCTCCTTTGATAGTTGGGTAAATCCACTCTTCGATGTTGCTCTCTTTGTCTTCATCCTCCAAAGCGTTGATTCTGTACGGAGAAATTTTGACTGGCGCCCTTTCAATCTTCAAACAGCGCATAGCTTTCCGGCCCGCGGCAGTGAACCCTAATCCAAATTTGTCTGCTTTATGTGGAATATCAGGCAACTGCCCCCATGCTGAATTCTTCCCCTCCTTTATTGCAGCCTTTGCGTCCTCCAGAGATGCCATCCTGGCCATCTGCTTTGGTACTTCAGCTGCCAACTTTGCTACTGTTATTTCAGGAAGGACTTCTTCGAAATGCTGAAAAGGCGTCTCAATGAACTCCCCCTCTACCTCCACATACCGGAAGGAGTTCAAGTGGCTGATCATATACTCCTCTTCGCCATGGACGGTTATGATCTTCCCCTTGACAGGGTACTTCAACATTTGATGCAAGGAAGAGGTGACTGCCCCGGCGTTGTGTATCCAAGGCCTACCCAACAAGCAAGAGTATGACGGACGAATGTCCATCACATAGAAAGTAGATTTAAACACCTCAGTGCCCACCTTGATGGGAATATCAACCTCCCCATGGACCATCCTCTTCGAACCATCGAAAGCTCTGACAACAATATCACTCGGCTTCAGCTCTAACCCTTCACAATCTAGTCGGTCCAAAGCTTTCTTAGGCAGTACATTCAGTGAAGAACCAATGTCGACCAAGACATGTGCGAGAGTAGTTCCTCGGCACTCGACTGAAATGTGCAAAGCATCATTGTGGTTTCTACCTTTAGGAGTTAGGTCGGCATCAGAGAAACCTAATCCATTGTCCGCAGTAAGGTTGGCCACGCAATTTTGGAACTGATCCGCAGAGGTTTCCTGGGGCACATGGGCTGCCTTCAGGAATTTTATCAAAGCTTTAGCGTGCGCTTCTGAGCAAAGTAGTAGTGCCAACATGGAGATCTTTGAGGGGGTTTGCCCCAGTTGTTCTACCACATCGTAATCACTCCTTTTGATTATTTTCAAGATCTCTTCCATTTCTTTCTTGGAGGTTTCCGGGATGACCAAGGGTTGAGCCCTCGTCCTGACGAGCTCGTCTTGGGTTCCCTTACCTTTATCAGCAGCGGTAGGAGGGACAATACTAGGAACAACAACATCTTCAATCAATGGGGTTCTAGCGGAGAGTTTTATTGGTGCAGGGATAACCTTGTCAGCAGATGAGGGTCCAAAGATTTCTCTTGGAGGGGAAATCTCTGGAGAAAATATTCTCCCGCTCCGGGTGATTTTGCTTGTGCCCGCAATGTTTCCAATGCTGGCTTCTTCTTCCTCCGAACTTTCTTCAGTAATTTCAATTTGTTTAATACCATGGTAGTAGACGTCACCGCCGTAGTTCCATGGTATTGACTTCTCAGAAATATAGGGGACAAGCCCTGGCATTGTTATCTTCAAAGGAACAGACTTCGTAACTGGTGTAATCTTAACAGGCTTTTTGACGGCCTTGGAAAGATTGGCGTGAATGGTTATAATTGAGACTTCTTCAGTATGGGTTTGAATAGCAGAAACTTTTTCAAACAAAATTTGTCGACTGTCCATTAGGCCTTGGATGCCTTTATTTAGTAACGGACAATCAAACGGAAGAGAGTAACAGCAGTAGCAATCTTCCTTACATCCTGGGAAAATCCCGGCCTTTAACAGATTCAACTTGATGGTTAACAATGGAGTTATCAGATCATTGACATCAGCAACATACAAATCTTCTTCAATGGCATTGACATTTCGGCCGTGCTTCGGCATTGGAGCAGATATCATGTTCGACTTCTCCGAAGCGTCGAACTCCACTTCCTTCGCCTCTATCAGGTCTTGGATTTTATGCTTGAGTGCCCAACAATCGTTGGTGTCGTGCCCGAAACTGTCAGAATGGTAGGCACATTTAGCATTAGGATGATAATGCGGAGAGGACGTATTCACATTTTTTGGTGCCTCTTTGATAGTGGCAAGATTCAACTTCAACAGATGGGGAAGCACTTGCGCTGGCGTCATATTAATGCGGGTGAAATGCCGTTGTGGCCGTTCCACCCGTTGTTGATTTGGTCTGGACTGGTTATAGCGAGGCTGCTCACTTGAAGGGTTTTGAATCATTACGGCCCCCACAGTTGGCCGGCGCTCAGTCTTCCCTGCTCTTCTCTGGGAGTATACCACAGCCGTTTCCTTCTTAAAAGGCTTCTTCTCAACACTTGCAGCGGCACCCTTCTGAATCTTCCCTGACTTGATGCCAGCTTCTATTCTCTCGCCTGTTAAGATCAAATCGGTAAACCCCGCGGAAGAGTTACCAATTAGATGGTTGAAAAATGGACCAGACAGGGTCCCTAGAAACATGTCAACAAGTTCACGGTCGGTTAAAGGAGGCTGCACCCTGCCAGCCAAATCCCTCCATTTTTGTGCATATTCTTTGAATCCTTCGCCTGTTTCTAGTGACATACCCTGAAGTTGGGTACGCGTAGGAGCAAGGTCAGAATTGTACTGATATTGTTTGTAGAAGGCGGTGGCCAAGTCTTCCCAGTTTCGGACACTGGTTCCCTCTAGTTGATAAAACCACTCCAGCTGAGCCCCAGAAAGGCTGTCTTGAAAGAAATGGATCCAAAGGTTCTTATCTGCCGTATAAGGTTGGATCTTCCTCACGTAGGACCTGAGATGCATTTTTGGACAGGACAGCCCGTCATACCTCACAAAAACTGGCACTTTGAACTTTGGGGGAATCACAATCCCGGCAACTAAACCCAAGTCTTCGAAATCCAAACTCGGCACTCTCTGTAGCTCCATGGCGGCCAACCTGTCTTCTAAACCTTTGTATTTGTCATCACCCAGAGGGTATTGTTGATCAGAATAGTCTTCATCCTCTTCAGCCTCCTCTTCTTCCATATCGGACTCGGAAGGTACCGCAGCCCCACCCTCTTTACTGGTTCCCTCCTCAGAAGTAGGAGGAAATTCAAGCACTCTCCTGGCCTCTCCTTCAAATCTTCTCCCTAAAGTAGCCACCCCGAGTCTCTTTTTCTTCTTTTTCACTGGGTCTTTATTCCCCAGCAAGGTCTTTAGATCCTCCTGACCCTTAGCCATGGTCATCAGGAGTTGCTGAAACTGTGCATTTTGAGCCTGTAGGTCCTTGACTGTTTGCTCGAGATCCATCCTACTGAAATAAACAGCAGACAGATAAGGAAACCTGGCGTGAGACCTGCTTATGCACATGATGAATGGTATGCTTATGTATGCAATGCATTCAAGGATTTAGAATATTCAAACTTGTTGCAGACAAAAAAGAACGCACGTCATATTAATAAGAAGAAATTTGTTAGTACATAAATGCCCCATGGGCCAAATATTACAAAAACAACTTCTCAAGGTAAAAAGACATTGCGCATCCTCTTTGGTGCGATGTAGGTGTTGAGGGTCTCTTCCTCATGGAGTCGGCGGGTAAGCTCTAGAACCTTCTTCTCACTAGCGTAGAAGCTGGCTTCAAAAGTGTTCCGTTCCTCCTTGAGCTGAATCCAACTCTTTTGCATTTCCTCCCACGATGTAGGCATGTTAGGATATAGGATGGTGTAGGGAACCTCTCCTTCCTTGACGGGCTCTTTAATCACAGGGAGAACATGAGGATAAGGCATCATTAGACTCTGGGCTCGGGCTCGTACCCATTTGAGATAAGGCTCAAGAGGGATGTAGTTCTTGTGCCCTAGTGTCTTGCTATCAACCTTGTTGGGCATCCTCCAAGCTCTGATGAATCTTTGGCGAAGTCCTTGCGCATCGTTGTCGAAGTCAAAAACTAGGCCAGGAATCAACATGTCGTGAGGGCCATCCCTCCGTGCATATCCAAATTGCCTCAAAGCTAGGCAAGGGTTATAGGTAATGTCCCCTCTAATGCCAAGTAATGGGACATTAGGAAACTCTCCGCAACGATTGACGATGATGACATTTTCTCTGGACCGAGAACACCAATGTACATCAGAGTGAGTAAGAGTCATCAACCGTTGGGACCACCTTGAGCCTTGGTCATTCTTCAAGACAGATTGTGGAAGGTGCGAAATAAACCACCTTGCAAGGAGAGGAGTACAACACATGAGAACACCCCTCTTTCTCATTGTTCGTGTGTAAAATGAGTGAAGGATGTCCCCAAGCAATGTTGGTATTGGATTTCTGGACAAGAAGATTTTGACGGCATTGATATCTACCAGCTGGTCAGGATTTGGGAACAAGACCAACCCATAGATAAGGAGTGCTACAATCTCTTCAAAGGATTGTAGGTCCAATAAATTCCAACATTCTTGTGCCTTCTCAAACAAGAATTTTGCTAAGAATCCTTTGACGCCGCTTCTGGTTTCCCAATGCCCCTTGATGTCAGAAGGCTGTAGATGTAATGCTCGAGCAACATCCTCAGGCTTTGGTTCCTTTTCCATACCGTTGAAGGGTAGTTGATTAAGGATAGGGATTATTAGGAGTTGAGAAAACTCCTCCAAAGTGGGCACCAACTGGTAATCGGGGAAAGTGAAGCAGTGATGAAGAGGGTCAAAGAATTGGAATAGCACTTTCATCATATCCTCTTCAATGTTGGTGTTGACTAAGCTGAGCAGTCTACCATGTCTTTTACTGAAGGATGAGCTTTCCGGAATCCTTGATGTGAGCTCCTTGAGTTGAGGAGGGATTCTCACAAGGTTGACTTGGATGGTTTTTCTTCGAAGAATTTCCATGACCTACAAAACAAGAACAAAGTTGAAGATCTAAACCCTTGAAATGGTTAGTGAATGCATATGATGCTTTATGATGTTCATGATGTATGCACAAACATATGTACAGGAAAATCACACCAAACCCTAGTTTCAGGCTTGCATGGGGTTTCATAGGTAAGTACCCTCTTGAGTGTAGTTGGCTTAAAAACCTGTCCTATAAATAGTAACCGGGTTCTAAGGAGCTCAATATCATTGGATAGTTTTCATCGTTCATGGTTTTGGTTTAGCCACTTAACTAGCGACCAAAATATTCCAAGAAAACAACCCTCAATGAGTGTAGTATCGAGTATCTACCAACTTCGGACTGCACCAAAGTCGGTCATCTCACTACTCCTAATAAAAGGCCAAGATGGTCAAGTAAGGTTCTAGGTCATTAGTGCTTAGTGACATCACTCAGCGGCCCCGTACTCTCCTTGATTTAACTCAAAGGGTTACCGGTACTCACAAATATGTCGCACTAATATAGCTATTGCTTCGACCGTGTCGGTATATCCCACACAGTTTCCACAACGTATTGCTATCTATGAATGTTTCCCAAAATCCGGGTGTAGGATTGCAAACCCAAACAAAAGAGCCAAGATATAAAGTAATCAAAACAAACAATTAATCATGCAAGAGGGTGATCTAAGCCCTAAGGTTACTCCACTTTTAAATTTTCCCCAGCAGAGTCGCCAGTTCTGTGATACGGTGGGAGAACTGACTAGTGTTTTGCGTTTGTTTTCGCAAATGTTTCGGTTGAGCAAGAGTCGCCGCCGACTTTTTATTTTATCCTAAGGAAAGGTTAAAAAGCACAGCAAAAAAACTTTGAGATGTTTTCTTGGGTTCGGGGAGTAGATTATAGAAAGGGAAGGTATTAGCACCCTTTCAATCCATGGTTATCCATGGGCTCTTAGTTACTTGCTTAGATCAACTTGCCTTGGTTTTCAATTGTTTGAAATGGTGCTTTGTGTGTGGTTTTGAAAATGTTTTGAAAAAGATGACTTGTCTAGGCTAACCTTGTAACAATTCTTTACTCGAATGTTTTACAAAAGGTGTTTGTCTTTTTGAAAAGATGTTTCAAGGTTTTTTGAAAGTTTGTTTTGAAAGTGTGGTTTGAAAAATAGGCAAGTGTTTTTGTTTTGCAAGTTGACAAATACTTAAGAGCCATCTACCCTAAAGTTCTCAAATATTTTTGCTATGTTTTAACCCTTTTAACAATTTTGTTCCACCATTGCATTTGGTGGACAATCTTGTGTTAGGATGTGAAAGGGACGGGCGTGGGTCATCGTTTAGACCATAATTGCAATAGTGCCAAGTGTCTTTGGGCAATTTTTCCTTCAAGGGACTTGATCATTTTTTAGGCAACTTTCGAAAGCGTCATCGAGGGACTATGATCATTGGATTATTTTTGTTTTTGCCCAAAGAGACCTAACATGCAATATGACCCATTATTGAAGGCAACAAGTGGAATACCCTAGGGGTGCAAGTGTGATTAGTGTTGTCCATTTTCATGCTTGTTTATCTTAGAAATTAGGTCAAACTACTTTGGTTAATTGATTTGCATACAAACCCTAATTCTAGCATGGTATAGTTAAAAAGCATTAAAGTGCGAAAAGTAAAGTTCCTAAGTTATTACAAAACAATATGGGAAGGGGGGTACAAATGTTCAAATGGGGGGTATTTTGACAAGGAATTTAAACCTAGACTATTACATCAATTTGGAGAATTTACAAGATATTTAATTGCACAAATTAAATAAGATAAATAAAATAAATATGTAAGATGCAAAAAGGCTTTTTATATGCATGAAAAAAAAGTGTTTTTTATATGTCAAATAAACAAAATAAAAAGTATTATTTTTTGGAGTTTTTATGTATTTAGGGCAAAACCCTAATTTATTAAATAAAAGGTATTAATTATTTAATATATACAATATTTAATAATTATGTACAAAAAAAAATGAAGTATATTAAAAAAAAGGTATTTTTAATGTCAAATATTAATAAAATAAAAAATGTATACATTTTTTGTATTTTTGTCCTAAACACTCTAATAAATATATATGTATTTGTATTATTTACTAAATATGTATTATATATACAAAATAATAATATTTAATATTTATAAAAAAAAAGTATATTTTATATAAAATATTTTCAGAAGATAAAATAAAATAAAATTTAGAAAATAAATGTATTTTGTTTTATTTCTAATATTCTAAACAAAAAGTAATAAGTATTTATATATATATATATATATATATATATATATATATATATATATATATATATATATATATATATATATATATATATATATATATATATATATATATATATATATATATATATATATATATATATATATATATATATATATATATATATATATATATATATATATATATATATATATATATATATATATATATATAACTAACTAAAGCTAATAAATATCAAATAAAATGCAAAAAAATGTGAAAAAATGTTTTTAGTATTTTTTATGTTTTAATGAAAAATAACAAACCAGAATAAAAAAGAAAAAAATGAAAATGGCAAACAAAACTCAAAATGGGCCAGGGGGGTGCAATTGTAAAAGCATGGTGCAAAAAGAAATCAACTCAGGCCCAGCCCAAGAAGACTTTGTCTTCAACCTTCAGACAAAACCTTTGAAAATACACGCCCTTTCTTGCTTCAAACACAACTCTTGATTCCTGGACTTTTAGCACAAACTTACAACATGAAAAGTGTTAAGCATCAAGCCACGATTCTGGACATGTAAAGAACTCATCCTAACTCTCAGAAATGAGAGAGAATTTGTCCATTCCCAAATCTTAACCTAACTTTTTATCAATGTTCAGACCTTAAATTCTCATAGCACATGCAAAATAAATGGAAAGTAAAGATATGTACAGTTTCAGGGGCATGAGTAGAACGCTTTTCATTCACAAACCTAGAGCTAACAATGCCTATGTTGAGAGATAGAAGTTCATGAATATACCTGCTCAGTTGGAATCGTGTCTGGCAATGGAGGAGTTTTCAGGGCAAGATGATGATTTGTACAGTTTGCTTGAAGTGTGAGGATGCTATTCCAATACTTGGTATGCTTTGCAACCTTCTATATCAAGCTGCAGAAGTCAACCTGCAAGAGGAAGAAATGAAAATGGTCAAACTGATTAGAGGAGTTACAGTCTATTTCTAATGCTTTGGATAGTTTGGATTTATTGTAAGGAAAGTGTTTGAACTGGTTTTGGCCAAGATGCACGATGGAAATGAGTTGTGGGATTCAAGTTGCAGAATATGCCCTGTTTTGCCACAAAACTGTGATTTTCTGTATATGGATGGATGAAGGGTGGTTTGGTCGTGTTTTAGATCAGTTAGGGAGTGTGAAATGTGAGGACAAAGTTTGCTTAGGTTTGTCTTTGCTGAGATGAGAGTTGTTGTAAGTTATGCTAGCTTTTTTCTTACTTAAGCAAAAGTTGTCAAGTTGGTTCCTAGGCCAAGGCAGGTCCCCCTAATGTGTTGCACCACTTAGTCTTGATCAGTGTAATTAGTCTAATAACTTGTGCCCAAAGGATATGCATTGTACTTGCTTGGATTGCTAATTGACATAAAGTTCCACTTTTGCAAAAATGGCCATTATGCTTTTTCTACTTTGGGACTAAACCTCTATGTAAAGCTTGAACACATAAAATATGGTCTTGGCACAATGAGTTTGCATTAAATTTATGAGTGCAAAATGGATTTATGGCCTGTAATCAAGAAATGCAAGCTGAGTTCAAAATTGCCTAAGTGTATGGACATGTAATTTGGTCATGAACAAAGTGAGTTTTTCCCATATTGCCAAATTCGATTCTCTCTAACCATGAGGTTGTTTGATGAGTTCTTGGACATTTTGGAAATCTTGGAATGTGTACTTCAATCCATCTTTGAAATGCAAATTGAAATTACAAGTGGAAGTATGTGAAAAATGGTCTTGAAGTTAGGCAAAAATCCTGCCTAAAATAGGTCAAATTTTCTCTAAGTTAAGAATGGTTTGGTACCCTTGTTCCAAAAATTGTAACTTGAGCTACAAGCTTCTTTTGGGAAAACTTTGTGAATCAAAGTTGTAGATTTTGCAATAGGCTACAACTTTCATGTTTTAACTTTTCCTTGAATCCAAATGCATCTTGGTGAGAAAGTGGGACAAAGTTAGGAAAAAATTAGGGTTTTTCATAACTTAGAAAAATTCTAAGTTATGAAAAATCTTCATTTCAAACCCTAATTTGCAATTCTTGACTTCTTGATGAACAAGTTTCATGATTTGGCATGTTTTGATGAAAAATGAATCTTGACATTTGATTTTGACCAAAAAGTCAAAGTTTGACTTTTCAGTATACAATCAAAATTGATCAATTGACTGGGAAATTCAACTGTCAATCTTGTGCATTTGGGATATTTTGAACTTGTTGAGTATGTCAAGACAATTCCATGGGGTCCTTGAGTCCATATGTGAGCTTGGTTTGCCATTGGCTAGGTCAAACAATCAAAAATAGCCTTTGTGCAGTCAAAACCCTAAAAATGACCATTTTGCCCTTTTGGTGATCTGATCAAATTTATTTTGGAATTGTGATCCAAACTTGATCAAATGGTCCATGTGAGTTCATAATGTTGATATGGGTCAATTTTCATGAGGTTTGACTGTCAATTGGCCACAGTTGACTTTTTCCCCAATACAACTGATTTCTAGGTCAACTGTCCAATTGGCTGTGGATAGACTTGGGAGTCCAACATGAAGCATGAAAGTCATCTTAGGCATTTTAGGTCAAAACATCTTTGTGCAAACACAAACCCTAATTTGGGTCAACAGTGCAAGGAGAAGTCTTGAGCAGATGAAACCCTAACTGGATCTTGAGTTCCAAGGGGCTTTGTGATGAGAAATTATTGAGAAATGGGAGGGCAAATTTTGGGGTACAACAGTGATGTCCAAAGCAACTGAACACCTAACCAAGATATAAGAGATCGAGGTAAGCAACAGAAGGAAATATGAATGATCACGGAGTATCAACATCGTCCAATGCGAACTCTTGACAAAGCGTGAGGGTTAGATTGCAGAACCCTTCCCCACTTGACGACTCTATACACAAGAGCTTGCGCAACTCCGAAGCATCGTAATGCGTCACGAGCTAAGGATGACACAGACGAAATTACAGGGATCGATTGCAAACCCTCCCTGCTCGCCACCTTTTGAGGACTTATCATCTGTACATATGCAGGCACAAATATAAACAAACCTGTAAAATACCACACACAAGTAGCATACAATGGTAAACAATACGGAATTTCCTTAAACGGGTATTTAAATAAACCAGAGGGGTTCCTGACATGATCAGCAACAGAGAACCCCGTCATACATCTCTACCCTACTTCTCATGGCATCCGAAAGCACTAAAGCCTTACTTCTCACGATATGTAGAAAAGCGGTAAAAAAATGCGATAAAGTGCGGAGAAGTACAAAAGTAGTAACAGAGACTACCAAAGCGAGTGAATCATCAAGAGAAGATGAAAGCAATGGAGAAGCAGGGAATATGCGTCGAGCAAGCTTCACCAAGAAACAAATAAAGTTAGAAATAATATCCAACTAAGATAAATGCAAACGTGTGTTGCGAGTGCGATGTGTAACTAGAAGTTCCTGATCAAAAATACAATTATACAAGATACGTGGCACAAAACAATGACATGCGTGTTGAACGCAAAATTAGACCATAAATCGAAAGTCCAAACAAGTTTTCCGATCAAATAATCAAGCAATAATTACATGATCGGAAACTATCCAAATGTACCTTGCATAATCAACACACATGTTAAAAATATCAAGTAAAATTAAAGTATAAAAGAGTGGAAGGATATTTAGAGCAAACAATAGCAAAAGCAAATCCAAAGGAGTAAAAAACAAAAATTTGGAAAAGTTGTGTCGACCGCAACAGGGCATGCGTCGACTCATGCCTGAAATTTTCACATTTTTCATTGACCGCTGGGTCGGTGCAACACTTCCCGCAGGTGATCAGGATGTTCGCGTCGACCGCAACAGGATATGCGTCGACTCATGCCTAGGATTTTTCTCAGTTTTCATCAACCGATGGGTCGGTGCAACACTTTCCGCAGGTGATCCAAACTGTTTGCGTCAACTCAAAAAAACTATGCGTCGACTCAACTGCACTCTTGCTCAATTGAAACTTTGAAGCAACATAACTTTTGCATCGAGTGTCCGTTTCGCGCATGGTTCAAATCTTTGGAAAGTTTGGAAATTATACAATATCCACGGCACGAAACGGACACCAAAACAACAAAAATTATGCGTCAAAATCTCCTTGATCATTGCATGATTGAAGTATGAACTCATAATCCTTTTTTATTTGTTTTGACATGTTTCGACATGTTTTTATCGGATTAGAAAAACGAATTCACACCAATTATGCAATAATCATAGCATAGAGGATTTATGTGCATTCAAAAATTGGTGATCTCATGCCTTAAGGCCAAGATGTCATGACAGAGCATTGTGTTGAGCATATAATCTACATAAGATTGCACATGGATTTTGATTCACAAAGCAAGGCTCTAGTCTATGTCAAATCACATGAAAATTTAGATTTCTCATCAATTCTCAAAGGAAATAATGTTAAACAACCATGAATAAGCACTTCTCTTGAGAATCAATTAATTGTAAAAGTGATTATTGATCATCCAATTCTGGATCTAAGCATTTTGATCAATCAATTTATAATTCCACCACTAGATTCATAATCATAATTCAATTCTCTATTCAAAACTCACTTCAATTATCAATTCTAGAAAAGTGCTTATTTCAATAATCAATTATGCAAATGTGCTTAAATCAAGAAAACCAACCATGGAATCGAAGAGGAGGTTGAGGAGAAGAGATCGCAATAATTGGATTCGAGATCGGAGAAGAATTAATCTTCTTGGAATTTTTGGATCTTGAAAAAGTTGTTGGAAAAGTTGTTGGTGTTCTTGATGAAAATGAGAGAAAATTGGCCTTTGATCCTTGAGCAAGATGAGAGAAAGTTTTTTTATTGTTTTTGAGAATTGATCAATTATGAGAGTCCATTGAAAATTGGAGTGAATAAGAATATATATAGTATTCCCTTTTTTGAATGAATGAGCCTCCAAGCAAATGCGCAAATTTTTAGTTCATTATAGTCCGACACCTTAGGGCCAAATTAGCAGGTCTCTCGATGCGACTTTCGAAGTCAAAATGTGAAAATTAAATATAGCCAATGTAGAGAACAACTTCGTGTCCAAAGTTGGGCTCAATCAGATAAACGGTGATTTAGTTATGATTTTTTGGAGTTTCATCTCAGATGAAAATATTTCTCGGTTCAGGATTTTCAATGCGTTGCGCGCGTTTGGACCAAAATCGAAGGCCTTCGGGATACTGTTATAATTAGAAAGCTGAAAGCAATATTTATCCAACTAAATTTATGAACCAATTCCACCGGAACCAACTCAATACGATAAGAATAAACCAAGTTATGATTTTCTGAAGATGAAGCAAGTGAACATTTGTCACAATTTTCTTGTGTGAATATATTTGATAAATTCATATATTCGAAGACTCTCTGAGTAGAACTGGCTTCCGGCTGTGAGATAAGAAATGTAGATGACATCAAGATGGAATTTTTGTCACCAGAACGGGCTCAAAACAATGAACGGTATTTGAGTCATGAATTTTCTAGTGCGCAAAAACTGCACTTTCAGCACCTTTTCTTTGTATTTTTCACCATACAACTTCCAAAAGAACCGCGTATTCGGAGACTTCCCTTTGAGAAGTAACTTTTGGTACGAACACAAAAATTGAAGAGAACATCGAGACGGTTTCAAAACCTCAATAATCAACCCAAAACACCATTCCAAGCTACATATGCGAATTTTCAAACTTAGATCAGTCAAAACACTGTTTCCAATTCGCACTATTTTAAATTCACCGAAAACACCCAAATCTTCCACAACTCAAACATGCGTTGAAAAATTATGAGATATTTATTGTATTGATCAAATACATTGATCCCATTCCATATTATTTTATTAATGATGCATGATGTGTTGAATGACCTAATGGAGGGCATGCAGATGGAATGAGAAGCGCAAAATGCATAAACCAGATAAAAGTGAAAGGGTAGGACAAATTTGGGGTATTATAAATGGCCTTATTTAATTGTCTTAAACCTGAAAGTACGATTGGCGCGTGCCTTTCGAAAGTTTGAAGTAGAAGATGATTAAATTTCAATGCCAAAAATTTGTTCTGAGAGAAAGTGTGAGTGGGTTATTTATTTTTGTCATATTTGTTGGGGAAAGAATTTTCCTATTTTTTGGTGAGAATGAAGAGGTTGGAATTATAACATGGTATGATGTCAATAAAAGACAAAGGTTGGTACGAAAGAATAGTGGATAAGGTCTACGGGAGACCTACGATCCTAAGGTGAAACATGAGAGCGATTTGTCGGAGAACCTAGCCTACGGGCAATCTCAGGCTCTAAGGTTATCTATCGGAAGAACCTAGCCAAACAGGCGATCTTAGCTTCTAAGATGATCGGAGTAAGAACCTAGCCAACGGGCAATCTCAGGTTCTAAGAAGATCTATAGGAAGAACCTAGCCAACAGGAGATCTCAAGTTCTAAGATGATCTGAGGAAGAACCTAGCCAACAGGCGATCTCAGGTTCTAAGGAGATCTATAGGAAGAACCTAGACAACAAGCAATATCAAATTCTAAGATGATCTGAGGAAGAACCTAGCCAATGGGCGATCTCAGGTTCTAAGAAGATCTATAGGAAGAACCTAGCCAACAGGCGATCTCAAGTTCTAAGATGATCTGAGGAAGAACCTAGCCAACGGGCGATCTCAGGTTCTAAGAAGATCTATATGAAGAACCTAGCCAACAGGGGATCTCAGGTTCTAAGATGATCTGAGGGAAAACCTAGCCAAATAGGCGATCTCAGGTTCTAAGATTATTGGAGGAAGAACCTAGCCAATAGGCGATCTCAGGTTCTAAGATGATCTATAGGAAGAATCTAACCAATAGGCGATCTCATATTTTAAGGTGATCTATCGGATAAACCTATCCAATGGGCGATCTCAGGTTCTAAGATGATCTAATGGAAGAACCTAGCCAATGGGCGGTCTCAAGTTCTAAGATGATCTTAGGAAGAACCTAGCCTACAGGAGATCTCAGGTTCTAAGATGATCTAATGGAAGAACCTAGCCAATGGGCGATCTCAGGTTCTAAGAAGATCTATAGGAGGAACCTAGCCAACAGGCGATCTCAGGTTCTAAGATGATCTATAGGAAGAATCTAACTAACAAGTGATCTTTGATTCTAAAATGATCTATCGGAAGAACCTAGCCAACGGGCGATCTCAGGTTCTAAGGAGATCTATAAGAAGAACCTATCCAACAGGCGATCACAGGTTCTAAATGATCCGAGGAAGAACCTAACCAACTGGAGATATCAGGTTCTAAGAAGATCTATAGGAAGAACCTAGCCAACAGGCGATCTCATGTTCTAAAATGATCTGAGGAAGAACCTTGCCAACGGGCGATCTCCCAAAAGATAGGCCTACGAACGACCTACAAGGGTATTTATGACAAGGTGTATTGATTTTGCTGGGCATTGTGAGGGTGAAGGATGTTAGATGGAGGTTTGGGAGCAATATCCTCTTCTGGGAATGTATCACCGCCTTTGAATGATTCAGGTCCTTTGTGTAAGGTACCTGATTTGACTTATGCTTCGTATGCTTGTTTGAATTTCTTTTGATGTAAAGATACATTCTGATGGATCTACTGCGCGCTTTTGAAGATGCAATGTTATGTAATGATAACTGTATGCCAATGCAAATAAATAGACTTCATGGGGATAAGTGAAGGCTCGTTGAGAACTTTGCTAATCACTGGGGATGCCAATACATATTGGTGCTGGAAACCTGCAGTATCAAAGATTGCTGGGGATACTGGTAAGAATTTGCACTGGGGAGCTCCAAAATCGAAGATTATTAGTGACTCCACTGGAGATTGAATTGCTGGCGAAGCGAGTTTTTCGTTACGCTGCTGAGTTCTGAATTGTGTTATTGGGGAAGAGATAATCTGGCCCGACTTCCCTACATCCCGAACCGCTGAGAGGATTGTAGAACTGAATATGTCGATGAATAGATAATGAACACCATATGAATCTCTCTTGATGTATACCCCATGTTTACGCCACACTGGGGAATTACCTCTTGAATCACCTGGGGATAAAAGATGGGCATGGACGCCTGTGTACGCCCTTGTTTAACTCAACGAATTCCCCGATTTACTCCACTAGAGATGTGCACTTGTGCGTGCTAAGTCAAACGATGATTCCGAACTTTCCGAATTCACTTGGGGAATTAGGTTTGAAATTATTTATAGCAGATGAAAGAGGATTTGCGTGATGACCAGGTCAGGGTGACCGTTATGAGTTGCTACCTGCAAAGAAAAAAAACACTTGGAATGCACACTACACTCCCTCATGATTATACATTAATTTAAAGTCAATTTTTATCTTAGCTTGAGAATTTTTATTCCCCATGTTTCTAATGCAGTGTTTAATAACGAATAAAGCAAATTTTGCATGCAAAATAAAAATTTATGATAGTAAAAGATAACTTTTTGATGAAAACAAACTTTATTGATTGGCCTGTGAATAGGAGTTTGTACAAGGATGCAAATCCTATATGAGGTAGTTGCGAAAAAGAAACGGGAAATGCAACAGGTACAAATGGCAATGAGAGATGCTCTAATTTCCATTAAAGTCGGTATTGCTATAGTTCCCATATCCTTAGTAGTCTCAATGCCTTGCCTCTTAAGAGTAGCAGTTGGACCGATCAATTCACTGCCAAGGTACTATAGATATGCATGCGTTATTCGTGAAGAGAATTCAGACTATAATCTCTTACTTACGATCGCTAACTTTTGCTTGGATCGCCCTTTCGGGTTTTCGATCCAACGGGATACCCCTTTTTGCCTAAGTCGCCCTTTCAGGTTTTCAAATTAGCGGTTATCTTTTTTTTTTTATTTTATCCCTAATTTTTGCCTGAACTTTTATGTCCATCAGGATGCCCGTTTTTTCCTAAGTTGCCCTTTCGGGTTTTCGACTCAGTGGGTCTCTTTATGCGTAATATTATTTGACTTGGTCAGAATTGACTGGGAGTGGAACGTCTTCCCCATCCATGTCTATCAGGATTAGAGCACCTCCTGAAAAAGGACCTCTTCATCATATATGGTCCCTCGTAATTGGGAGTCCATTTTCCTCTTGGATCGGAATCGCTTTGCACGATAACCTTTCTCAAGACCAAATCACCAGGATAAAACTTTCGAGGACGGATCTTTTTATCGAATGCTCTTTTCATCCTTTGTTGGTACAACTGGCCATGACAGATGGCTACCAGGCGCTTTTCGTCAATCAGATTGAGTTGGTCAAGTCTTGTCCGAACCCATTTCTCCTTATCAAGCTTGGTTTCCATCAGAACCCTTAGTGAAGGAATCTCTACTTCAACACGAAGCACTGTGTCTGTATCATAGACAGGGAGAATGGAGTTGCCCCCGTCAAAGTACGCACAAACGTTCTGTAGCCATACAGAGCAAAAGGTAACATTTAATGCCAATCTTTGTATGTTCTTACCATCTTCTGGACCATCTTCTTTATGTTCTTGTTAACAACTTCGACTGCACCGTTCATCGTTGGTCGATACGGAGATCAATTGTGATGTTCAATTTTGAAATCTTCACACAACTCCTTCATCATGTTTTTGTTAAGATTAGAATGATTGTCAGTGATGATTCTGTGAGGAATTCCGTAACGGCATATGATTTCCTTCCTAATGAAGTTGGTAGCGACCTGTTTGGTTACATTCTTGTAAGAAGCTGCTTCCACCCACTTGGTGAAATAATCAATAGCCACTAGAATAAACCTATGACCATTCGAAGAACTTGGTTCTATCCTTCCAATCATGTCAATTCCCCACATTGCGAACGGCCACAAGGAAGTCATAACATTCAGAGGAGTTGGAGGAACATGAATTATGTTTGCATACACTTGGAATTTGTGGCACAACTTTTCATATACATAAAAATCACTCTCCATCGTTGTCTAGAAATAACCTGCGCGTAGGATTTTCTTTGCCATGGAATTCCCGCTCGAATGAGTCCCAAAAGAACCCTCATGGATTTCCTTTATCATCGACTCTGCTTCGTGTCTATCCATGCATATGAGCAGAAACGAGTCATAATTTCTCTTATACATGACGCCTCTTGATAAGAGGTACTTGGATGCTAACCTTTTAAGCATACGCTTATCACAAATTGTAGCATTTTCGGGATACTCTTTCTTCTCAAGGTACTGTTTGATGTCGTAATACCACGCTTCTCATCAGACACATCCTCGGTCGAGAGGCAATGAGCAAGAAAGACATGTGTTGGCTCTTTATAACGGAGGATACGTATATTAGGTGCCTGGTTTGGAAAGCTTACCGAGAACATTGAGGCTAAAGTAGCTAACGCATCGGCCAGTTAATTCTCGTCCCTGGGAATATGTTCAAAGGTGATTTCATTAAAAGTTGGTATTAACTGCAAGATGTAGTCTCTGTACGGAATCAAATTGAGGTGCTTTGTTTCCCAATCACCCCGTACTTGATGTATGACCAGAGTGGAGTCTCCAAAGACTTCAAGGATTTTGATTTTGAGGTCAATGGCTGCCTCGAGACCCATCATGGAGGCTTTGTATTCTGCCACATTGTTCATACAAAGGAAACATAACCGGACCATAAATGGTGTATGAGTATTACGTGGAGAAGTCAATATTTCCCCAATACCATGACCTACAGCATTCGAGGTACCGTCAAACGTAAGATTCCATCTCTCTTCTGGATCGACCCCGACATAATCATCAAGCTTCATAACATCTTCATCATGGAAATCAAATTTCATTGATTGGTACTCTTCCAACGGCTGATGAGTTAGATGATCTGCAAGAATGCTACCCTTGATGGCCTTATGTGTAACATATTGAATGTCATATTCAGATAAAAGCATCTTCCATCGGGAAAGCCTGCTTATGAGTGCTGGTTTTTCAAATATATATTTTATCAGTTCCATCTTTGATATCAGAAACATTGTGTATGTCATCATATATTTCCTTAGATGTAAAGCTGCCTAGGAAAACCCACAACAAGTTTTTTCAAGCAAAGAATACCTGGATTCACAATCGGTAAACTTTTTACTCAGATAATAAATGGTGTGCTCTTTACGTCCAGTTTTGTCATGTTGTCCAAGCACACAACCCATAGATCCTTCCAACACCGTCAAGTACATGATGAGTAGCCTCCCGGGCACTAGAGGAATGAGGATTTGTGGCTCTTGGAGATATTGTTTGATCTTTTCAAAGGCTTCCTAGAAATTATCATCCTATTGGACATCTTGATTTTTATGCAGCAATTTAAAGATGGGCTCACATGTAGCTGTGAGATGAGAGATGAACCTAGCCATATAGTTCAATCTACCAAGGAACCCTCTTACTTCCTTTTCATTTTTCGGTGCTGGCATATTCTTACTTTGTCGAGATCTACTTCAATCTCTGAATGGAATTTTTCAAATCATCACACTCGTCTGGGTTGGATGAGCATTTCAAACAAAAGTCATCAAGCTCTTGTAGAACTTCTTGCTGCAAAAGATGTTCTCTTAAAACTGACGTTGACATCTGAACCTTATCAACCTGAGTCACTAAGTCATGACCATTATCGAACCCGATTGCATTGGCAGCAGCCCCATGATGGGGAGGCATAAGGTTGCTCTGCTCATTAGGGCCTATAGGAGTAAAGCTTAACTCCTTGGCATCCAAAAGATTTTTCACCT
Organism: Vicia faba; assembly: GCA_948472305.1. Classification (NCBI taxonomy): domain Eukaryota; kingdom Viridiplantae; phylum Streptophyta; class Magnoliopsida; order Fabales; family Fabaceae; genus Vicia; species Vicia faba. Next base: position 1,635,003,640 of record OX451736.1, read on the forward strand.
TGTACTTTAAAGCTTTGCAGTTTTCAATCGAATGGCCTGGAGCACCCGAATAAAACTCACAACGTGCATTAAATTCGTAACCCATTGGGAGTTCTGCCAGTGGAGGAGCTAACTCTTGGAGCTCTACCAACTAACCAACTAACAATTGTGGAAGAAATTAGGCATATGGCATCGGGATTGGATCCAACTTCCTCTTAGGATACCTTTGCGGCCTTTGTTGACCCCTTTATCCTTGAGGCCTCTTATTTTGTTGATAGTTTTGCGGTGGTTTGTACTGTTGTTGCGGATCAACAGCAGGAGTTTTGTGGTGGTCTGTACTGTCTGTACTGTTGTTTTCCCTTATCAATAGAGGCATTGCTTACCTCTCCTTCCTTTTTCTTGACAAAACCACTAGAATACGGTTTCTTTCCACTACCTGAGTTGTGATTACCATTTGTGCTAGAAGCACCTGCAATAGTCCCTGCCTTAATACAAATTTCAACCCACTTTTCAAAGAAGGCCAAGAACTTGAGTGGAAAACTTGAGCAGAATTGATAAGTACAATTGTTTCCTCTGGTCTTCTTGAGAACATAACTGTTGTAAGACATTACCGACGGAAACCACAACTTCGTGAGATACCCCAGAAAAGACATGCACATGCAAGGTTATTATATAGTTTTATTTTTCGGACATATCTTTTGAAAAAATAAACATGCTATGATGTGAGTGCAAGTGATCACGGGATTACTACTTCCATGATACAAATTTCTGTTGTAGTGTCTCTACATAGTCCGCTAGTACCAGGATCACAGGTTTGGAACATAACCGAAAGAACCTAATGATCATCAGATTCAGAACTCGAAAAATAAACCGGAGAACCTCATAATCAGAGAGAAAGATCCAGAACAAAATCATTAGAACAAATAATCACCATTTGTACCTGTGATAATATATTCCCGCCACACTCACGGGTGAAGATTAGGTCAGGGTAAGGTCGGGTAACTCAGAATTGAGGGTACTCTTGAAAAACTATCATTGTATCACCTACGTGAAAATGATAGCCCCTCATTTGTATCTCATCTAAGCATGGACGACATGGAGGTGTTGTACCCAAAAATTTGCCCTCTCATTCTTCAGGAAATTATCCTGGATTCCCAGAGTCTCTCTGAAGCAATTCCAAGTCCTGAATTATCTTTTCTTCCCAAACAAACCATTTTACAAAAGCAAAATGATCACACAAGCTCTAAAGGCAACACTTTTACCTTGAAAAATTAAATTCTAAACATTTGGAATTTTTCTCCAAAAATGGGTGTTTAAGAAGAAAATAGCACTTCAGAACTTCTGGACCAACCTCCAGACGGAAACGGTCAGAAGTTGCAAGCTTGGCTCAATGCAGTCAGAAGTTGGCTCTTCAGCAGCTACATTAACTCAGTTAGAGGTTACAAACGTGGTTCAACACGTAAGCCTCAAACAGAACATGGCTCCTTCAGCAGTTACGCAAGTTCAACCAGAGTTTGCTAGAGGAATGTAAAGGAAGCAAAGAAGTCTGAAGGCTCCTTCAGAACATGCTGGAATCAGAAGATGAAAGGGTCAGAAGAGTGGGTGTTACACTGACACAGAATCTCTAAGTCCAGGACTTCCAAAAGCAAATCCAAGGAACGTGTTAGAAAGTCAGGAGAATCCCCAGAATTTGCTGAGACAGCAAGAGGCCAAGATCAGAGCTTGGTTCACGTTGTTTATGGTAAAACAGAACTGCTGGTTCAGGTTTTCTCCTATTACAAGAATTTTGGTGTTGATAAGTCTCATCACCATTTAATGCTCATTAATGCTCCCAACCACTCCTGAACATTCATCCAAGAGGTCTCTTCACGTGTGGCTTGGTAAACACTTTTCTGCAGGCTTAAGTATGGGTCTACGCGCCACCTTCAACCTATAGGGGTCACTTCTCCTCAATCTTTGCCTGCTGTTCCAGCCTAGGCTGTAAGGCTGTACATTATCACAACTTTCCATGAACTTCTTTCAAACAAAAAATTTAACCTCTATTGGCGCCTTTAACGTTCAAGGATCCACAAGATTTTTGCCTATAAATAGAGCACCATTGACCACTAAGAAGGGCCCAGAAAAAACCAGAAAAATTGCTAGAAGAGAAACAGAAATTTTTAGCAAGAAAATACTTTGAAACTCTGTAAAAAAATCTTGGTGTCTCAAGAGCTTCAAACATAACTTTGAATCTCCTGTCTCAAAACCTCATTTGTACCCAGATTGCTTCTTGATTAAAGAGATACGCCCCTACAGCTTCTGACCACATATACTCTCCATCCACCCCTTCAAAAAGAACCTGTCCAGAACACCATCAGAGCTAAAAGCTAGCTCTCACTCACAAACTTTTCCAACAGCCAGGTAAGCGCCTGCTGACCTTCATCACGCTGCTAGGCGTCATCAGCTTTGCATGCTCAAATAAACATAATGTAAATATCATGTTGCTTCTGTTTGCGTTCTGAGGATTTTCATACCTTAGAATGTTTGAGTAGGGAATAAATCAGCTTAGAACCTGCCTGTGACCTTATTGGTTCTGTCTCCTAAAACACTTTGACAGTCGCTGAAGCTGTCCCAAACATGTTTTCTGTTTTGTGGAACAATAACAAAACTGCAGATGTTCTGACTAGCACAGGGAGAAGCCAAATGCTGACTTTGACGTTAGCACATCTGAAGCCTATTTTGCTGTCAATAATATCAGAACTTCTGAGAATTATTGTATTTCCAACAGGATCAGAACTTCTGATATCCCCACTAACAAACTTTTGTCTTGCAGCGCATGGGGGTCAGAATTTCTGATCTTCCCACTAACAGGTTTCTGTTTTGCAGGTGCCAGAGTCAGAAGTTCTGACTCATACAGTTTAACCAAGAGGTTGATAATCTGGTAGCAGGTCTGAGTCAGAACTTCTGATGGCCTCTCAGCAGCACGCTGGCTCTCTCTCTCTCTCTTTCTCTCTATCTTGCCTTTGTTATTTTCTTTTCTTATCTATTTTTCTCATTGAACCACCCCATGTACAAATATGTATCCCCACCCCCTAATTGCTGTAATAGCGTAGGATTTTATATTTCTGCTTTTTATTGCTTTCAAATATAAATGCTAGTAATTAGGATGTGTATGGAAAGATAAAATCAATGAAATAGAAAATCCTAATTCAAAGATAAACTCTTGTATGCAATAAAACACACTTGCACACAAACACCCCTAGGGTTACATCCACTTGTTGCCTTCAAAAATGGGCCATGTTTGCATGTCAAGTACTTTGGCAAAACAAAACAAAAACAAACAAAATGATCATAGTCCCTCGATGACGCTATCAAGTTGCCTAAAATGATCAAGTCCCTTGAGAAAATGGCCAAAGATACTTGACACTATTGCATTCATGGTCTAAACGATGACCCGCGCCTGTCCCGTTAACATCCTAACACAAGGTTGTTCACCAAATACAATGGTGAAACAACACTGTTAAAAGGGTTAAAACATAAGTAAGATCTTTGAGAAATTTAGGGTAGATAGCTCTTGGTTACTTGACCAATCTTGCAAAACAATCCTTGCCATTTTTCAAAACACACATCACAACACGACTTCAAAACAAACTTTCAAAAACATTGAAACATCTTTTCAAAAAGACAAACACCCTTGTAAAACATTCAAACAAGAATTGTTACAATGGTTGCCTAGACAAGGCATCTTTTTCAAAACATTTTCAAAACCACACACACAAAGCACCATTTCAAACAATTGAAAAGCAAAGGCAAGTGATCTAAAACAAGTAACTAAGAGCCCATGGATAACCATGGATAGAAAGGGTGCTAATACCTTCCCTTTCTATAATCTACTCCCCGAACCCACGAAAACATCTCAAAGGTTTTTCCTGTGCTTTTTAACCTTTCGTTAGGATAAAATAAAAAGTCGGTGGCGACTCTTGCTCAACCGAAACATTTGCGAAAACAAACGCAAAACCTCAAGTCAGTTCTCCCATCGTATCACAGAACTGGAGACTCTGCTGGGGAGTTTAAAAAGTGGGGTTACCTTAGGGTTTAGATCACCTTTACATGCTTGCTTTGATTGCTTTACTTTTTGGTTTCCTTGTTTGGGTTTGCTATAAATCCTACACCCGGATTTGGGGACACCTTTTAGGTAAATAGCAATAAACTGTGAGGGAACTGTGCGGGGTATACCGACATGGTTGAAGCAGTAGCTATGTTAGTGTGACATATTTGTGAGTACCAGTAGCCCTTGAGTAGTCAAGGAGAATACAGGGCCGCTGAGTGATGTCATGAAGCACTAACGAACTCTTAGAACCTTACTTGACCATCTTGGCCTTTTTAGGGGTAGTGAGATGACCGACTTTGGTGCAGTCCGAAGTTGGTAGATACTCGATACTACACTCATTGAGGGTTGTTTTCTTGGAATATTTTGGTCGCCAGTTAAGTGGATAAACCAAAACAATGAACATAGAAAATAATCCAATGATATTGAGCTCCTTAGAACCCAGTTTCTATTTTAAGACAGGATGAGCCAACTAACTTCAGGAGGGTACTTACCTACGAACCCCATGCAAGCCTAAACCTAAGGACTTGTTTGCTCTGTGTGAATATGATTGCTTGTATATATATACTTGCTTACTTTTGCATACATATACATAACATCATAAGATCATACCATAGCATTTTCAATAACCATTTCAAGGATCTCGAGGGTCTTTTGATGCAGGGGCACGTTGAAATAGACGTCTACCAAAGGGCAAGAGGGTTCCCCTCTAAACAAATGCCATCAAAGATCAAGTGCAACAACTTGAATCAGGGGCTATGACCCACTTGACATGGTGAGCTTGATTCTCGTGGAAAGACATCCATCGATACGAAGTTCTCCAATCAAAGATGTTGACCAAAGTTCGACCTCTAACATTTTTTTGTGTTTACCCCGAGAGATTCTTGAAAACATTGCATACATTGCATACATATCATTGCATAGCAGGTTTCTCCTACAGGTCTCCTTATCTTCCTAATGTTTATTTCAGTAAGATGGATATGGAACAAACGGTGAAAGATCTCCAAGCTCAAAACACTCAATTCCAACAAATGCTTCTGGCTATGGGTAAAGGGCAAGAGGATCTGAAAGATCTCCTTCTCAAAGACAAGAAGAAGAAGTCCAAGAAGGCAACGAGCGTCCTGAACTTAAGAAGAAGACCTAAAGCCCTAGACCTTGCAACTCCATCCGACATAGGGGATAGTCTTGAAGAAGACCACAATTTGGAGATTGATGAAGTTGAAGCTGACTACTCCGAGGAACAATATCCTCCCGCTGATGACAAGTACAAACAGTTGGAGGATCGCCTCAGTGCTATGGAGATTCAACAAATACCTGGCTTGGATTTAGGAGACATGGGTTTGGTTTCTGGATTGGTCATCCTGCCAAAGTTCAAGGTCCCTACCTTTGCCATGTACGATGGAGTCTCTTGCCCTAAGATGCACTTAAAGTCTTATGCCCGCAAGATTCAACCATACACAACTGATCCAAAGCTTTGGATCCATTTCTTCCAAGAAAGCCTGGTAGGGACTCAACTCGAGTGGTTTTATCAATTGGAGAGTTCTCGCATCCACACCTGGGAGGACTTAGCTGCTGCTTTTTACAAACAGTATCAGTACAATGCTGATCTTGCACCAGCTCGTGTGCAATTGCAGAACATGACCATGGGTTCTGACGATAACTTCAAAGGATACGCTCAAAAGTGGAGAGATCTGGCTGGTAGGGTGCAACCCTCTTTAACTGACAGAGAGTTGATTGACATCTTCATGGGAACTTTGACAGGGCCTCTCTTCAATCACTTAATTGGAAGCTCCTCAGCCGGGTTCACCGAGATAATACTGACCGGCGAAAGGGTCGAGGCTGGCATCAAAAGTGGAAAGATCCAAGGAGCTACACCCTATGAGGCTCATAAAATTCCCTAGAATGGAAAGAAAGAGTCTAATGTTGTGAACAGTCAAAAGAGTCACCGTGACCAACACGTAGGGGCAGTCCTGATCTCTGGTTCTGCGTCACACCGACAACAGCAAAAGGGAAATCAACAAAGGCCAGACGAGCCTAAGAGACAGTTCACCAACATCAACATGCCGCTGTCTCAAGCACTACAACACTTGTTGAAGATGAATCTGATTGCATTGATAGGGCCTCATCCAAACCCCAAGACTTCTTCTCCTAAGTACAATCCTAAGGCCACATGTGCTTATCATTCTGACAGTCCCGGGCATGATACTAACGATTGTTGGGCATTGAAGTACAAGATTCAGAATTTGATTGATGCCAAGGAGATTGAGTTTGGTCCTCCGAAGACTCCAGCATAATCAATGCTCCTTTGCCAAATCATTGAGAATGTATTTGTTTCATTTGAAGTTGTAATCTCTTTGTTATTCAAACAATTATCTATTAATGTCAAACTTTGTTTCATTAATGCATTGCATATGTTCGTCTTGAATTCATCCATTCGTTTTCACTACTCTTATGCTTTCTTTAAGATATTTAACTCTTGATAAAAAGCTGCAAGCCTTTAGAGGGAGGATGACGAAACAATACCATAATCTCATACAGTATGCTTTTGAACAGACCTTGCTGATGATGTACAGGCGTTTCTTTCAAATCCCAAACACTAGAGTTATAAGGAAGATAATCCCTAGTCAACCCCTTCGAGCCAAAGAAGTAGGAGTTTTCAGTTCTGAACAATTTGAAACCTTTGATTTAAACCTGGGGCAGGGTAGTCTCTCAGTTAATTCAAAAAAAAAGGGAGATGCGCATTGAAGTCGTAAACTCTCAATTTGTAATACAACGAATAACATCAAAAACATTCCTTTGGAATCAAAAGACAGTGATGGTTCCTTATCTCATAGGCAGTCATTATCTCTCAAAAGAGAAAAGCCCACTAAGTCAAAACCTACAAAGGAGGCTTAAGAAAGCAGGGGCATCCCGCTGACTGTAATCTCGAAACAGGAACAGTCAGGCAAAAGTTAGGGATAACAAATCAAAAGAAAGAGGTCATTACAAATCCTCAACAACATGAGAAATGTTGCAAAAAAAATGATGATGACTGTCTTCCAACAAATTCAACTGGTGAACCATCACCCAAAAGTCGTTCCAAACTCGAATAGAGTGCGACGCACAATTAACTGAGTCTAGGATTGAAGGACATCACTAAGAGCGGGTGGGTACAAATATACTTTGAGCCTTTATCCTTTGTTTCTTAAACCGTGAACCAAGCCACGTTACAACCCTTCAAAAGTCCTAATTGAAGCATGGGTTAGTTCGAAAGCATACTGTTACAAAAGGTATCCTGACTCCTGTAAGGCTTTGTCCTAAAATCTTGTGTTGAATTTGTCTTATAAAAAGTTTTCTGCTAAAAAACGCATTTTTCAAAACTTCGAGACAAACATAAACGTTGCATTACTTGAATATCACTGTTTGCATTTGGCTATTTGTTTGACAGCGGAGAAGTTCACACAATGAATATCCGATGAACGAAAGCTCTCTCAGTGAATAAAATCAATTCAAAAAGGATGACACTTCCATTGACAAATCTCCTATCAACAAGGGGGCATGACATGTCACTATCCAGCACACCTGGGGCAGTCCAGTCAAGATTTCAACAAATCTCTCAATTACAGATTAACTTGGGGCAAGTCTCCGTCTCCGACACTTGGGGCATTGAATGTCAATCCCGACAAAGGGTTACATACAGTCAAAAGCACTTGCCACTAGGGGCAGTGACAAATCTCCCCAAAACCCTTCTCTTAGGATGATTCCCCAGCTTGAGTTTGCCTCTCTGACTACTACAAATCAAAAGGACCACAACTCCTCTTCGCCAGTAGAATACTCTACAATCCCCAGCAAGTTACTGTGAAACCTAGACCTGACCAGATATCAGTTCAACTTCGATTCCCCAGTAGAGCAACGGACGACTAAGACCCTTAAACTTTTTCCAAGAAGAATAAATATTCCCCACAAAATTCTTATTCCCCAAGAAGAATGAAGACTCTCATTCTCAATCCCTCACAGAGTATTCAGATATTCCCCAGTGAAGATCTCCTCAAAACAGGAATCCCCAGTAGATTGGCATACAACCCAAGCTCCTGATTCCCCAACAGCGGTCCCAGGACTTCTCATTTTCGATGATCAAAGGATTTTCAATCCCCAGCAGCAGTCAAGGATTTAATTTCCCCAACAGCAGTCAAAGATTGCATTATCCAGGATTCGTCTTCCTCAGCAAGACAACTATTTAGCTTACATGCACATCCATTACATTCATATAATAAACATTGATGAAGTGCAATCCATTGCATCATACATATTATGCAACATGACTTTGTGTTTAGCTAACATTTTGTCCTTTTCAGGATAAGAATAAAAGGCTATCATTCTCAAAATTTCAGATGCAGTTTTACATGGACTCATCATGAAGAAACCCTACACCGGTTCCTTCTCTTTCCAAGATGCAGTTTTACACGGACTCATCATGAAGCAACCCTACATCGGTTCCTTCTCCTTCTAAGATGCAGTTTTACACAGACTCATCATGAAGCAACCCTACACCGGTTCCTTCTCTTTCCAAGATGAAGTTTTACACGGACTCATCATGAAGCAACCCTACACCGGTTCCTTCTCCTTCTAAGATGCAGTTTTACACGGACTCATCATGAAGCAACCCTACACCGGTTCCTTCTCAAATTTCAGATGCAGTTTTACACTGACTCATCATGAAGCAACCCTACACCGGTTCCTTCTCCTTCTAAGATGAAGTTTTACACGGACTCATCATGAAGCAACCCTACACCGGTTCCTTCTCTTTCCAAGATGAAGTTTTACACGCACTCATCATGAAGCAACCCTACACCGGTTCCTTCTCTTTCCAAGATGAAGTTTTACACGGACTCATCATCAGGAAACCCTACACCGGTTCCTTCTCAAAATTCATCATGAAGCAACCCTACACCGGTTCCTTCTCTCAATTCAGATGCAGTTTTACACGGACTCATCATCAGGAAACCCTACACCGGTTCCTTCTCAAAATTCATCATGAAGCAACCCTACACCGGTTCCTTCTCTCAATTCAGATGCAGTTTTACACTGACTCATCATCAGGAAACCCTACACCAGTTCCTTCTTAAATTTCAGATGCAGTTTTACACGGACTCATCGTCAGGCAACCCTACACCGGTTCCTTCTCAAATTCAGATGCAGTTTTACACGGACTCATCATCAGGCAACCCTACACCGGTTCCTTCTCAAATCCAGATGCAATTTTACACAGACTCATCATCAGGAAACCCTACACAGGTTCCTTCTGTCAACTTACCAAATTACAATTCAACAAACATTCTTGGATGGCATCTACAAGCCCATCTCCAACAAGATACAATCACCTTCAGATGGCATCTATAAGCCCATCCTCCTACCAACAATTTCCGGATGGCATCTTTAAGCCCATCTCCAGCAAGATTCTACCATCTCCAAATGGCATCTTTAAGCCCATTCCCACATCTATGTCTTGACGAGTGCAAATTTACGGGCACTCTAGTGTCCAATCCTCTTTTACCTTTGAGTCGCGAAAGGCAAACTTGCCAATCTAACTCTTCAGGTTCAAGAAGATTGAACAGGGGCAGCTGTTGTACCCTAAAATTTGACCTCTCATTCTTCAGGAAATTATCCTGGATTCCCAGAGTCTCTCTGAAGCAATTCCAAGTCCTGAATTATCTTTTCTTCCCAAACAAACCATTTTACAAAAGCAAAATGATCACACAAGCTCTAAAGGCAACGCTTTTACCTTGAAAAATTAAATTCTAAACATTTGGAATTTTTCTCCAAAAATGGGTGTTTAAGAAGAAAATAGCACTTCAGAACTTCTGGACCAACCTCCAGACGGAAACGGTCAGAAGTTGCAAGCTTGGCTCAACGCAGTCAGAAGTTGACTCTTCAGCGGCTACATTAACTCAGTTAGAGGTTACAAACGTGGTTCAACACGTAAGCCTCAAACAGAACATGGCTCCTTCAGCAGTTACGCAAGTTCAACCAGAGTTTTCTAGAGGAATGCAAAGGAAGCAAAGAAGTCTGAAGGCTCCTTCAGAACATGCTGGAATCAGAAGATGAAAGGGTCAGAAGAGTGGGTGTTACACTAACACAAAATCTCTAAGTCCAGGACTTCCAAAAGCAAATCCAAGGAACGTGTTAGAAAGTCAGGAGAATCCCCAGAATTTGCTGAGACAACAAGAGTCCAAGATCAGAGCTTGGTTCATGTTGTTTTTGGTAAAACAGAACTGTTGGTTCAGGTTTTCTCCTATTACAAGAATTTTGGTGTTGATAAGTCTCATCACCATTTAATGCTCATTAATGCTCCCAACCACTCCTGAACATTCATCCAAGAGGTCTCTTCACGTGTGGCTTGGTAAACACCTTTATGCAGGCTTAAGCATGGGTCTACGCGCCACCTTCCACCTATAGGGGTCACTTCTCCTCAATCCTTGCCTGCTGTTCCAGCCTAGGCTGTAAGGCTGTACATTATCACAACTTTCCATGAACTTCTTTCAAACAAAAAATTTAACCTCTATTGGCGCCTTTAACGTTCAAGGATCCACAAGAGTTTTGCCTATAAATAGAGCACCATTGACCACTAAGAAGGGCCCAGAATAAACCAGAAAAATTGCTAGAAGAGAAACAGAAATTTTTAGCAAGAAAATACTTTGAAACTCTGTCAAAAAATCTTGGTGTCTCAAGAGCTTCAAACATAACTTTGAATCTCCTGTCTCAAAACCTCATTTGTACCCAGATTGCTTCTTGATTAAAGAGATACGCCCCTACAGCTTCTGACCACATATACTCTCCATCCATCCCTTCAAAAAGAACCTGTCCAGAACACCATCAGAGCTAAGAGCTAGCTCTCACTCACAAACTTTTCCAACAGCCAGGTAAGCACCTGCTGACCTTCATCACGCTGCTAGGCATCATCAGCTTTGCATGCTCAAATAAACATAATGTAAATATCATGTTGCTGCTGTTTGCGTTCTAAGGATTTTCATACCTCAGAATGTTCGAGTAGGGAATAAATCAGCGTAGAACCTGCCTGTGACCTTGTTGGTTCTGTCTCCTAAAACACTTTGACAGTCGCTGAAGCTGTCCCAAACATGTTTTCTGTTTTGTGGAACAATAACAAAACTGAAGATGTTCTGACTAGCACAGAGAGAAGCCAAATGCTGACTTTGACGTTAGCACATCTGAAGCCTGTTTTGCTGTCAATAATATCATAACTTTTGAAAATTATTATATTTCCAGCAGGATCAGAACTTCTGATATCCCCACTAACAAACTTTTGTCTTGCAGCGCATGGGGGTCAGAACTTCTTATCTTCCCACTAACAGGTTTCTGTTTTACAGGTGCCAGAGTCAGAAGTTCTGACTCATACAGTTTAACCAAGAGGTTGATAATCTGGCAGCAGGTCTGAGTCATAACTTCTAATGGCCTCTCAGCAGCACGCTAGCTCTCCCTCTCTCTCTCTCTTTCTCTCTATCTTGCCTTTGTTATTTTCTTTTCTTATCTATTTTTCTCATTGAACCACCCCATGTACAAATATGTATCCCCACCCCCTAATTGCTGTAATAGCGTAGGATTTTATATTTCTGCTTTTTATTGCTTTCAAATATAAATGCTAGTAATTAGGATGTGTATGGCAAGATAAAATCAATGAAATAGAAAATCCTAATTCAAAGATTTGTATGAAATAAAACACACTTGCACACAAACACCCCTAGGGTTACATCCACTTGTTGCCTTCAAAAATGGGCCATGTTTGCATGTCAAGTACTTTGGCAAAACAAAACAAAAACAAACAAAATGATCATAGTCCCTCGATGACGCTATCAAGTTGCCTAAAATGATCAAGTCCCTTGAGAAAATGGCCAAAGATACTTGACACTATTGCATTCATGGTCTAAACGATGACTCACGCCTGTCCCGTTAACATCCTAACACAAGGTTGTTCACCAAATACAATGGTGAAACAACACTGTTAAAAGGGTTAAAACATAAGAAAGATCTTTGAGAAATTTAGGGTAGATAGCTCTTGGTTACTTGACCAATCTTGCAAAACAATCCTTTCCATTTTTCAAAACACACATCACAACACAACTTCAAAACAAACTTTCAAAAACATTGAAACATCTTTTCAAAAAGACAAACACCCTTGTAAAACATTCAAACAAGAATTGTTACAATTGTTGCCTAGACAAGGCATCTTTTTCAAAACATTTTCAAAACCACACACACAAAGCACCATTTCAAACAATTGAAAAGCAAAGGCAAGTGATCTAAAACAAGGAACTAAGAGCCCATGGATAACCATGGATAGAAAGGGTGCTAATACCTTCCCTTTCTATAATCTACTCCCCGAACCCACGAAAACATCTCAAAGGTTTTTCCTGTGCTTTTTAACCTTTCCTTAGGATAAAATAAAAAGTCGGTGGCGACTCTTGCTCAACCGAAACATTTGCGAAAACAAATGCAAAACCTCAAGTCAGTTCTCCCACCGTATCACAGGTGGCAATAGTGAAACCTAAGTCAACTAGCCGTTCATGTTCCACTCTATTCCTAGGGTTCATATGGTTGTCACTTGGCCTGGGTATTGGGCATTTTACCTCATAGTAACACCCACCCAACAAGAAGTAGATCCAATACAGCTGTAGTATATAGAAAACAGTAAAATGCAATGCATATGTATGCTCAGGTAATCATGTATGGATGAATAAACAGAAAGCACAAAAATAAACCTCCAAAGAAAAGAACGCAAGAGCTAGGATCGACTCCGGGATGGACCAATAATTTGTTGACCTATCCCCAGTGAAGTCGCCAGCTGAAACAACCGGCTAAAAATCATCAAATAATGAAGTCTCCATCGAACGTCTTTTATCCCACATGGAGGGAAAGGTAAACATCGAGAAAACCTGAGAAGGGAGATGTCATGGTCTTGCGACTGAGAGATCGGGTAAGGGAGTTTGTTAAGCGAGAGGAAGGTATTAGCACCCCACACGCCTGTAGTACTCTATGATATCCACTCATACTGTCTATCTTATGGGTGTGTTTATTATTGTTTATTAATGAGGAAGAATGCATGCAAAATAAATGAGGGAAGAATGTAGGAAAAATAAAGTTGTACTCGCTTGGGCCTTACCCAAATTCCTACATATCCTTTTTGGGGAATCAGAGTTACCATAGTCCAGGTCACATGTTTTTGTTTATTTTGTGTTTTTTATGAACAATGTTAATTTCGCCTTCTGCCACAACTCGACCTTCGGAGACTCACGCGTTGGCACAAAAGTAAATTAATCATGTCCTTACTTGAAAATGGTTTCGAGTTACGCCCTGTGGCAAGATGCCACATTTGATTGGTTTGTGTTTTTTTTACCTTGAAAAAGTGTTTAAGTGAGATTAGCATGTTTTATGATTTGCTAAGGAAAAGAAGTTTTAATTACAGATGCAAAGATGCAAAAAGGGGAAGAAAAGAATCTAAGGGAGACTAGCCTATTTATGAACCTAATTTTATCATACAATGGTGGCCCTATGTCAAGGATGAAAGGGGAATATCTACCTAATGTTAGCATGCATGGTCTACAACCTAAGGTCTAACTTGCATCCGAAAGGAGCAAGCACATCCTAAGGGAACATGGTATGTATAGGGATAAAGCAAGCAAGCTCGAAAGAGCACACTCATAAAATAGTAATGGAAATAAGATAAATGCTTTAGCCAAGGGGGGTGTATCACCCGAGACAAACAAGCGGGAGTGAGATGAAAAAACAAAAATGTGACGTCCAAAGAGACTGAACACCTAACCAAGATATAAGAGATTGAGGTAAGCGACAAAAGGCAATATGAACGATCACGGAGTATAAGCATCGGCCAATGCGAACTCCTAACAAAGCATGAGGGTTCGATTGAGGAACCCTTCCCCACTTGACAAATCTATACACAAGAGCTGGCATAACTACGAAGCATCATGATGCGTCACGAGCTAAGGATGACACCGAAGAAATTGCATGGGTCAATTGCGAACCCTCCCCGCCACCATCTTTTGAGGACTTATCATTTGTACATATGCAGGCACAAATATAAACACACCTACAAAATACCTACTAAAAGGTAGGTGTGATACGGTGGCAGAACCGACTGTTATACTGGTTTGCATTTTGTATTCGCAAATTTCGTGGTAAGCAAGAGTCTCCACTGACTTTTATTTCATCCAACTAAGGAAAGGAAAAAGAACAGAAAAAACCTTTTTCGAGAATGTTTCTGAGTACGGGGGGTAGATTATAGAAAGGGAAGGTGTTAGCACCCTTTCTATCTGTGGTTTTCCACGGGCTCTTAGGTACTTTGCTAATTTTTAAAATTGCTTGTGTGTGCTTGTTTTGAAAAAGTTTTACTTCATGATAACCCTTGTATCAGTCCTCAAGAGTGTGACGAAGTTGTTTTGAAAACTGTGTTTGAAAAGTGTTTGTGTGAAAATTTTTATTTGAGCAAGTACCTAGGAACTAATCTACCTACTCGAAAAAGGTCTGTTCGTTTTCCCTTAGATAATTCTATCCTATTATTAAGGAATAGGTAGCACTGTCGTTGGAGTTTTAAGGGACGTTTGAAGGGACAAATACGATCACAAAAGCAATGTTAGGAAATGTTAGTAATCATCCTAAAGCCTTAAAGATCTTTTTCCGAGGCTACATTCGATTGGGTCATTTTAGATCTTTTAGGACTAGAGGACAACCACTTCCATTCCATATACTTCATGACCGTTTACCGAAGGCAACCAGAGTGGAGTAAACCCTAGGAGTGAGCATGTGCAAGTGTATTTTTTCAGTTAATTATCTTTGCACAATTAGGGTTTTCTACTATTTTAATTTCAACTTGTCTTTCTATACAATCCTATACATACATCTAAGCAGTTTATAGTTTGCGGGAATAAAAATGCGAGAAGTTAGAGTCCTAATTATTACAAGGCTTTGGGCAAATACATAATTATTTTTGACTGAAAATAAAATGCAGAATTAAAATCCTAATTAAATCTATTACAAACTCGGAGCAGTTACAATAATAATAAAAAAGTAAATTGAAAGTGCGCGCTGCGAATTAAATGCGAGAAATAATTGGAAAACCTAAAATCTCTAATTTGAGAAAATATTTATGTTATTTTTAAGGAAAAAACTAGGTTATGTACAAAATTAAACCCTAATTCTTATTATTTTGAATTATAATAAAAAGAGAATTAAATTGCTTAAATTTAATTAAACTAATTAATTAATAAAAATATTTTTATGAAAAAAAATGATTTTGATGTTTTTAATATTTTTTTATTAAATAAAAAAATATGATTTTTTTTAGATTTATTAGAAAAAGAAAATAGTTTATAAGTAATAAAAAAGAATTGAAATAAAGAAAAGAATAGAGTTTGGGCCTGTATGATAAGCAAATAGGGGGGGTGCACTTCGGAATTTATCCAGGCCCAATATGGCTGAGCCCACTCCTGCGCTTGATTCAGTGTTGTTGCGCCTGGAGAGTACACCATGGTCCCTCCTTGGTTTAAACGTTGGATATGCGTTGGCAACGATCTAGTGGCTGGATCAGTAGGGCGCGTGATGGACACATGGCCTTGTAACGCACAAGATCTGCAATCACGTGTTAAGAAAATAAAGAAAATATGTTGGGACCTGGGATCGAACCCAGGTCCTCCCACTCATTCAACGCTTGCCCTGGCCATCTGTGCCACGTTGCTTACTTGTAATTAAATCATAATATGCAAAACAAGGTGAGTAACTGAAGAAAACACACGTAATTCAAATGGCCCAGTGGGATGGTGACAAGTCATCATCTTCTTCACTGTCCGTCGTCTTAGGTACCAAACTTATACCTACGGACAAAACTCCATAGCTATAAACCTACAGGCTTCAAAAATTCATATGATGCATGATAAATTAATCCCTAACTATACCAATCAACTCGTCTTGATCTCACGAGTATCATGACATTGTTTTCTTGGTCCAATTTCACCTGTACAGAGAAGCCCCAAAATGGCTTCTTAAACCCTAACCATGGAAATCATCAATATATATGTCAAAACATCAATTAAATCATTCAAACATGTTGCAAATATGTTAATAATCACAAATGTATCATTAAAACATGCTTAGGATGCAAGAATTATCGTAATAGATTTTGGAAAAGAACGCAAACCGTGTGAAGGCTATGGGATGATTCTGGGCTTGTGAATGCTTGCAATTGATTATGTTAGCTTCAAGAGAGGTACATGAAGCGATTGAAAGCTTTTGAATGTCTTGAATCACCCTCTATGTGAGAAAACGATCCACCACTTTTTGTCCAATTTTTGAGTTTTCTTTCTCTATTCTCACGGCTGTAACCCTTGTCCTTTTGCATTGTTTTTGTTCATTATATGTAGTGTGATGAATTAGGGTAACAAAACGACCTGAATCTTTTGGAATTATGGAGATTGAATGTGATTTGCTTACTATATGATCTCTTTATAAAACCATCCCAATCATGTTATTTTTGCCTCAATTTGCCTTGATTCGATTTGATCTGATTAGGCCGGCTCAATTAGATTTGATTCTCATAAAAATCAGATCAAAAAACCAATCTTTGATATTTTTTGTCATTTATTTGATTTAATGTGACTTTTAATAAATAAATATCAAAATCAAATAAATAAATAGAGGAAATAATATATGGCTACTGATTTGGGTCGTGGACCAGGTCCCTAACAAGATACAATCCTGAAATGCTAGGCCCATTTGACAAAAAATGCACTTTTGAGCACATTTGACTTTTGACAATTTTCCAAAAATGGTCAACTTTGACAATGCATATCTCTTCCAATTTTAACCCTAGAGAGGTGTTCTTGGACTTTTTAGAAAGCTTAGGATATCCCATAAACAACCCTTTTGGTTTCATCTCAATTGGGTCTTCCATTTTCATGTAAGAAGCTTTGACCCAACAAGTGTTTTTGTTGACTTTTCAAAAGGACCTATAATGTAGAAATTCATATCTTTTTGTGGGTGTATTTTTTGAACTTGAGTATTGAAGATGAGTTGTAGGAAATTGAATTCCCTTCAAAATGAGCCTTGGATGAGAAATTTCTGATAAAGTATGGGAGAGCTATGCTTGGTCAAAGTTTGGTTGACTTTTCCTAAGAAACCCTAATTTAACAACTTTTGAGTTTTGATGAATTAGGAGCATTCCTTGAGGAATCATGATCAACCCTTGATCAAATGATGGATATCACTTCAAAATGTTGATGTTGACCAAAAATCTTGAAGTTTGACTGTATGTGGGTCACAGTTGACTTTTGACCTAATATAGTCGATTCTCAAGCATCTGAGCAGTTGACTGAGCAAACTTCTTGTGCAAGGTATGAAACTTAACAAGTATGATATTGAGAACATATTAGGACCATGGAAATTATTTGAGGCCTTTGGAGTTCACCCATATTGATGAAAATGGAAACCCTAGTTGAAGGTTCATTACTTTATGAGAGGGTTTGTCTGATCAACTCTTGGGCATCCTTGAGCAAGTTGAGGGTATTAATGAACATGTGTTGAGTAAAATGGGAGGGCAAATTTTGGGGTACAACAGAAGGGTTTTAAACAAACCACACACAAGTAGCATACAATGGTAAACAATATGGAATTTCCCTAAACGGGTCTTTAAATAAACCAGAGGGGTTCCTGACATGATCAACAACAGAGACCTTCATCATACATCTCTACCCTACATCTACCCTACTTCCCATGGCATCAGAAAGTAGTAAAGCCTTACTTCTCACGATATCTATAAAAGCGGTAAAAAATGCGATAAAGTGCAGAGAAGTACAAAAGTGGTAAAGACGACTACCAAAGCGAGCAAATCGTCAAGAGCATATGAAAGCAATGGAGAAGCAGGGAATACACGTCGAGCAAGCTTCACCAATAAAAAACAAATTTAGAAATAATATCCAACTAAGATAAACACAAACGCGTGTTGCGAGTGCAACGCGTAACCAGAAGTTCCTGCACAAAATACAATTATACAAAATATAGGGCACAAAACAATGGCATGCGTGTTGAACGCAAAGTTGGACCACAAATCAAAAGTCCAAACAAAATTTCCAATCAAATAATCGAGAAATAATTACATGATCGGAAACTATCCAAATGTACCTTACATAATCAACAGACATGTTAAAAATATCAAGGAAAATTAAAGTATAAAAGAGTGGAAGGAAATTTGGAGCAAACAATAGAAAAAGCAAAGCCAAAGGAGAAAAAAACAAAAATTTGGAAAAGTTGCATCGATCGCAACAGGGCATGCGTCGACTCATGCCTTAAATTTTCTCATTTTGCATCGACCGCTGGGTTGGTGCAACACTTCCCGCTGGTGATCAGGATGTTTGGGTCGACCGCAACAGGCTATGCGTCGACTCATGCCTAGGTTTTTTCTCAGTTTGCATCGACCGCTGGGTCGGTGCAACACTTCCCGCAGGTGATCCAAATTGTTTGCATCGACTCAAAAAAACTATGCATCGACTCAATTGCACTATTGCTTAATTGAAACTTTAAAGCAACATAACTTTCATCGAGTGTTTGTTTCACGCATGGTTCAAATCATTGGAAAGCTTTGAAATTATAGAATATCCATGGCGTGAAACGTAAACCAAAACAACAAAAATAATGCGTCAAAATATCCTTGATCATTGCATGATTGATGTATGAACTCATAATTCGTTTTTATGAGTTTCAACATGTTTCAACATGTTTTTATCGGATTAGAAAACCAAATTCACACCAATTATGCAATCATCATAGCATAGAGGATTTATGTGCATTCAAAAATTGGTGATCTCATGCCTTAAGGCCAAGATGTCATGATAGAGCATTGGGTCGAGCACATAATCTACATCAGATTGCACATGGATTTTGATTCACAAAGAAAGGCTCTAGTCTATGTCAAATCACATGAAAATTCAGATTTTTCATCAATTCTCAAAGGCAATAATGTTAAACAACATGAATAAGCACTTCTCTTGAGAATTAATTAATTGTAAAAGTGATTATTGATCATCCAATTCCGGATCTAAGCATTTTGATCAATCAATTTACAATTCCACCACTAGATTCACAATCACAATTCAATTCTATATTCAAAACTCACTTCAATTATCAATTCTAGAAAAGTGCTTATTTCAAGAATAAATTATGCAAAAGTGCTTAAATCAAGAAAACCAAATGTGTAATTAGAGAGGAGGTTAAGGAGAAGAGATCGCAACAACTGGATTCAAGATCGGAGAAGAATTAAGCTTCTTTGACTTTTTGGATCTTAAAAAAGTTGATGCAAAAGTTGTTGGTGTTCTTGATGAAAATGAGAGAAAATTGCCCATTGATCCTTGAGCAATATGAAATAAAGTTTTTTGAGTGTTTTTGAGAATTAATCAATTATGAGAGTCCCTTGAAAATTGGAGTGAATAATAATATATAATGTGCCCTTTTTTGAATGAATGAGCTTCCAAGAAAATGTGCAAATTTTTAGTTCATCAAAGTCCGACACCTTACGACCAAATTTGCAAATCTCTAGGTGTGAATTTCGAAGTCGAAATGTGAAACTAAAATGTAGCCAACGTTGAGAACCACATTGTGATATGGTGGCAGAACCGACTGTTAATACTGGTTTGCATTTTTTGTTTGCAAATGTTGTGGTAAGCAAGAGTCGCCACCAACTTTTCTTTTATCCAACAAAGGAAAGGGTGAAAAGAAGAGAAAAAGACCTTTTTTGAGTTTCTGAGTAAGGGGGTAGATTATGGAAAGGGACGGTGTTAACACCCTTTCCATCCATGGTTTTCCATGGGCTCTTAGGTACTTGTTCATTTTCTAAAAATTCTTGTGTTTGTGTGTTTGAAAAGCTTTGAAAACTTCCTTAGTGCGGCGATTCACTTTATGGTAACTCTTTTATCAGTCCTCAAGAGTGTGATAAAGCGTTTTGAAAACTTTCTTTGAAAAGTGTTTGAAAGGGTGGTGTGAAAATCTGATTGAGCAAGTACCTAACAGTTATCTACCTACTCGAAAAAAGACTGTTCTTTTCCTCCTCTCCTTTAGACCATGTTATCCTACTATTAGTGAGTAGGTAACCCTAGCTGTTGGATGTTGAGGGACTATCAAAAGGGACGTAATGGTCATTGAAGGCAACATGTAAGGATACCTTAGCATTTTGAAGGGACTATCATCATAAGATTATTTCGAAGGATACCTTATGATGACTTTAAACTGAGGGTCTTTGCTAAGAGTATCCCTACATTCGAGGGACATGACCATCATTTCCGAAGGCAACCAAGTGAGGTAATACCCTAAGAGTGCAAGTGTGCAAATGATTCAGTTCGGTTATTTATCTTACAATTAGGATTATCTAGGTTCAATTAATCATTATCTTTCAGGCAACCCTATTAAACACTCATCTAAACAGCTTATCAGGAGGGAAAATAAATGGCGGAAAGATAAAATTCCTAACAATTACAAGGCTTTGGTGTAATTACATAATTAATGACTGAAAAGTAAAAATACGGAATTGAAAAACCCTAATTAAGCTATTACAAATCTGGAGCAGTTACATCAATACAAAAAATAATTGTCCAGCAAAAATAATTACGCGCGAGAATTAAAATTGAAAAAGGTTCAAAAACCCTAAAAACATTTAAAATATTTTTTGAATTTTTTATAAAAAATGATTTGAAATTGACCTAATCTTCTAATTAATTTTAATTAATGAAAATAAATTAAAATTGATTAAAATAATTAATTTGCAAAAAATTAATTTAATAAAAAAACTAAGTCCTATTTTTGTGATGATTTTCTGATTTTATAAAAAAATGATTTAAAAAGAAATTAAACTAATTAAATAAAATAAAAATAGTAAAATTAAAAAGAGTGAAGGAATGGGCCTGAGGGGTGTAAACCCAAATTGGATGTTGTGTTGCTGAATTTGTCCAAAGCCCAAGATCCTGTGACCCATAACCAGTGCTAGATCCAGTGTTGTTGGGAACCTGGGGGTCCATCTTGGGGAGCTTCATTGGAAGCATTAGATATGCGTGCTGATTGATTCAAGGGTGATGAACTTGAGGTGTAGGATGAGCGCGCTCGGAATGATAACATCGGATCTGCAAATATATGTTAAGAAAATAATATATAGGAGGCAGGGATCGAACCCCTGACCTCCTACACACGCGCGCTTTGAAACCATCCAGCCTTGCCACTGAGCCAACTCTTCATTCGTTATTTAAAACACACATAATATATTATATAGAATAAAGGTTAGTGATTGTAATAAAAAAGCGCGCCAAGTTCAAACTGGCCAACCGAATCACACCACGCAGTCGTCTTCCTTGATGGACTGTCGTTTTTGACAAGGAACCTTTACCTACGGACATGGCTGTAACTATATGACCTGCGTATTTCAAAAATCACAACCAAGCAACATAAATTTAATCTAAATACATAGATCCACTGGGTTTGATCTCTTGAGTGCAATGGTAATCATCTTTGGCCCTAATTTTTCCTGAAACGAAAAGCCCTAAAACGAACCTCTAAACTCTAACAATGGCAGGTTATCAAATATGCCTCAAAACTCATAATTAATTATACAAACAGATTCTAGATGATGATACAAACATGAATGTATGTTTAGAAATCGTTTATAATGCGTAAATTCTCAATACCAAATTCAAGAATGAAGAACAAATCATGGGGCCGTGGAGCACGATTTTGGACGTCTTGATGCATGCAAGTGATCCAGCTAGCTTCCAAATATGTCTAGGAACGGATTTCCAACCTTCAAAGTCCTTGAATCTGCCTCTAAATCAGAATTTGATCACTACTTTTTTTGTCAAAAAATGAAGTTTCTTGTGAGTGTTCTACACGGCCAATCCCTTTTTTTATCATCAGGGTTTGTTATGCATATATAGTAGAAGCAATTAGGTCAATAAAATTGAGTTGAATCTTTGCAAATTGATGAGAAAAGATTTGATTTGTGCCTTGTATACTTTGTTTCTAAAACAGGCCAAATCATGATCTTTTCTAATCCAATTAGCCCTTGTACAAATTATATGATTTTCCAGCTGATCATGGATCCATAATGTGCTCATAAAATCCAATCTTTGATTTTATTTCATTATTCCATTATTTTAAATGACTTATTTTGATTTTAATGAATAAAAAATAAAAACAAATAATAAAAATAATAAAATAATAAGTGGATAAGATCAGGGATCATGGGCCATCTTAAGAACAAGTTTCAAACAAGAAAACATGGGCCCATTTGGAAGAAAAAAAAATCAATTTTGATCAATGTTGACTTCATGCCCATTTCCAAAAATTGGTCAACTTTAGCAATGCATATCTCTCTCATTTTTTACCCTAAGAGGGTGTTCTTGGACTTTTTAGAAAGCTTAGGATGTCCTCTAAACAACCCTTTTTGTTTTACATCAATTGGATCTTCCATGTTCATGTAAGGAGCTTTGAGACAAAAGGTGTTTTTGTTGAATTTTTGAAATGGCCTATAATGTATGAACTTGTCTCTTTTGATTGAGGCATTTCTTGTCCTTAAGGGCTGAAGAGAAGTTGTAGGGAATTGGATTCTCTTCAAAATGAGCCTTGGTTGGAAAATTTCTGATAAAGTATGAGAAAGTTATGCCTGGTCATAGTTTGGTTAACTTTTCTATATAAACCCTAATTTGCCGTTTTTGACTTTTGATGAGTTAGGAGCATTTCTTGAGGAATCATGATCAACCCTTGACCAAATGATGGATATTACTAAAATGTTGATGTTTACCAAACATCTTGAAGTTTGACTGTATTTGGGCTACATTTGACTTTTGACCTAGTATAGTTGATTTCCAGGCATCTGAGCAGTTGACTGAGCAAACTTGTTGTGTAAGGCATGAAACTTGACATGGATGATCTTGGGGACATATTAGGGAAATGGAGAAAATTTTGTACCCTTGGGACTTAACTATCTTGCTTGAAATTGAAACCCTAGTTTGAGGCTTATTGTCTTAAGAGGAGGATTTGTCTGTCAATCCTTAGTCAACTTAGGAAATTGAAGATCTTTGGAGGCATGTCTTGAGTGAAATGAGAGGACAAATTTTGGGGTACAACAGTTTCCCCTGTTCAATATTCTTAAACTTGAGGATGTAGATAGGCTGGCCTGCCTTTCGTGATCTGAAGGAGGAAGATGATTGAACACTAGAGTACCCAGAAATTTGTACTCGTCTGAAATGATACTGGTAGTTGATAACGTCGGGAATGGGCTTACAGATGCCATTTAGAAGAGATGATGAAAGATCATCGGAGATGGGCCTAAAGACGCCATCCAGGGAATGTGACAGAGAGTCATCGGAGATGGGCTTAAAGATGTCATCCGAAGTAGATGCTGACTTCATAAGAAGTCTCTTTTGTGGGATTCTTGTTCCTGCTGTTTGATAAGGACTCCGCTGGAGAATGTTGGTCTTTATTGTTCTCTTTCTTGAGGAGAACTCTATGGGGAATGGAGTCTAGGAACTTCAGTTGTCCATGGATTTACTAAGGGGTTATCTCTGGATTGGAGAGATGAAAGTTTGTTGTTTTCTGGTTGAAATTCAGGCTTGGTAGTAATTTGCTGGGGAGAATGAAATTAACTGCTACCTGGAAACGTATCAGAAGAAACCTGTGTAGGACTGTTTCAGGATGAGTCCGGGTAAGACGTCCTCTGGAAGTATAAGAGAAGAAACCTGGGTAGGGTTACATCAGGAGATATATGAGAGGGAGCCTAGGTAGGGCAGCTTCAGGATGAGTCCGGGTAAAACTACATCTGGAAATTGTAAGAAGGAACCTGGGTAGGGTTACTTCAGGATGAGTCCGGGTAAAACTACATCTGGAAATTGTAAGAAGGAACCTGGGTAGGGTTTCTTCAGGATGAGTCCGGGTAAAACTACATCTAGAAATTGTAAGAAGGAACTTGGGTAGGGTTGCTTCAGGATGAGTCTGGGTAAGACTACATCTGGAAATTGTAAGAAGCAACCTGGGTATGGTTGCTTCAGGATGAGTCCGGGTAAAACTGCATCTGAACTGAGAAGGAACATGGGTAGGGTTGCTTCATGATGAGTCCGTGTAAAACTTCATAAGGAACCTGGGTAGGGTTACTTCGGGATAAGTCCGTGTAAAACTTCAGAAGGAACCTGGGTAGGGTTACTTCAGAATAAGTCTGTGTAAAACTTCAGAAGGAACCTGGGTAGGGTTACTTCGGGATAAGTCCGTGTAAAACTTCAGAAGGAACCTAGGTAGGGTTACTTCGGGATAAGTATGTGTAAAACTTCAAAAGGAACTTGGGTAGGGTTACCTCGGGATAAGCCCGTGTAAAAATTTAGAAGGAGCCCGGGTAAGGTTACTTCGGAATAAGTCCGTGTAAAACTTCAGAAGAAACCTGGGTAGGGTTGCTTCGTGAAGAGATTGTGTAAAGTTGTATTTGATCACGCAGATAATTACTCTGTTTAGTTTCAGGAGCTAATCTTGGACCTGTTGGACATTGTTGATGATAAATATTTATTGATTGATCTTTCTTGAAAAAGTAAAGCGTTAGCTGTATGCAATGTCATGATGTATGAAATGCATTGTGTAATGATGTTCTCAAAATAAATGAGATTGTGTCGTATGCATTTGTATTGCATATGATATGGCATTTGTAGAATGGTGTATGAATGCAATATGTGAATGTATCAGTTGTTTTATTGCAGTTTCGTTAAATTAGGGAAAATAAATCCCTGATTGCAGCTGGCGATGAAGAATGTAGGTCTTCGGATTTTGTTAAAGCTGGTCTTCCGCTGCTAGAGGAATAAACTCTCTCGGGGAAGGAAAGCTATGTGCACTGCCTGAGGATTTTGTGAAATCCTATTGGGGAATCCTGAGAAGTTTGACGACTTTACTGGGAAAACCTGATGTCGGAGCAGTAGTTGGAAATTCCTATTCTGTTGGAGATACAAGAACACCTGACATCACTAGGTTGTAAGATGAGGATATAGCAACGACCTTATGTAAGATGCCCCTACCTCTGTACCTGCTGGAGAAAGTACCTGCGGGGACTTTGTGGATGTTTGAGTGGCATCCAAACTCCTGGGGTGCTTGGTAAATGCTGATAAGGATGATAAACCTTCTACTGATTAAACAAGTGACGAGATGACGGGACGCAGCCGTACGCTTTAAT
This sequence comes from Vicia faba, assembly GCA_948472305.1. Lineage (NCBI taxonomy): Eukaryota > Viridiplantae > Streptophyta > Magnoliopsida > Fabales > Fabaceae > Vicia > Vicia faba. The sequence goes on from OX451736.1 coordinate 1,635,028,947, forward strand.
CCCTAACTTTTGCCCGAACCCTCTTGGTTCGCCGGGATGCCCTTATTTTTGCCTAGGCCAGTCAACCTAGCGGGTATTTTTCATGCGTAGTCTTTTATGACTATGTCTACGTTCACCGGGTACGGAGAACTATCATTTTCCACAGTAGTAAGTGTTGCCACACTTCCAGAATATGCTCATTTGATCGTACAGGATTCGTTGCCGGGATTCATACCCAATGCCCCGAGTGATTCAAATGGAGATCTACCCCTGGCTATTTGGCATTTTTGAGAGATTCCTTGAATCTTGACTTGACTGCCCCAAATGATGGACAATGATCATATCGTTCCCCTTTGGTTGGAGGTATTTTTCCACTCGAGGTGATCCTTTTCATGGAGAAGGTTTTTGTTCACTGAATATTCATTGCATGAATTTCTCTGCCATTTGAACAATTAACCCCGTGTAAACAATGTTATTTAAAGAATGCAAAACTCATGTCTGTCTTGAATTTTTTTTTGAAAATGTGTTTTGTATAGTAAAACAAAATTTGCAAGAATGTGATATCAACTTAGGATTCGTAACAAGTCCTACAGGAGTCAGGATACCTTTGTAACAGTACGCTCTCAAACTAACCCATGCTCCAGCTAAGACTTTTAAGGGTTGTAACGTGGCCTGGTTCACGGTTTAAGAAACAAAGGATAAGGGCTCAATATTTATTTGTACCCACCCGTTCTTCGTGATGTTCTTCAGTCCTATGCTCAGTTAATTGTACATTTTGAATTCCAATTGAGTTTGGCATCTTGTCCTTGACATTCTGGTGATAGTTCAGCAATTGAACGTCTGTTTGAAGAAGACAGTCATTTTTGTAACCTTTTCTTTTTTGTCGAGGATTCTTAGGACCTCTTTTTTATATCTTGTTATCCCTAGTTTTTCCTGAACTATTTCTTTTTGTGATTACAGTCAGTGGGATGCCCCAATTTTTTTCTTAAGTCTCCTTCATAGGTCTTAATGGGTTTTTATTGTGAGAAATAATGATTGCCTGCCTTGATGATTATGAGGAACCATCACCATATTTTGGAGAGCATCTTCTACACTATTTGTCGTGTATGGAGGGAAAGTTAGCGATTGAATGCACATCTGAATTAACTGAGGAAACTACCATGTCCCAGGTTATGATTAAGGGTTTTAATTTGTGTGAAAATAAAAACTCCTACTTCTTAGGCTCAAAGGGGTTGACTAGGGATTATCTTCCTTATAACTCCACTTTTTAGGATTTGAAACAACACATGTACATCGTCAACAAGGTCTGTTCAAAAGCACACTGTATGGATTGTGGTATCGTCTTCGACATCCTCCCTCTAAAGTCTTATAGCTTTTGATCGAGAGTTGAATATCACGAAAAGGAAGTATAAATCCGTTTAAGCATAATGAAAACAAATTAATTCAAGACAAACATGTGTAATGCATTAATGAAATAACAAAGTTTTGACATGACAATAATTGTTTGAATAAACAAAGAAAATACAACTTGAGAATTTAAATGAACAAAAATGTTTTCAATCCTAGCCATGATTTGGCATGGGAGTAGTGATCACATTGGGAGTCTCAGGAGGGTCGAACTCAATCTCCTTGGCGTCAATCATATTTTGAATCTTGTATTTCAGCGCCCAACAATCATTAGTATCGTGCCTCGGACTTCCAGAATGATAAGCACACCTTGTATCAGGATTGTAGTTAGGAGAGGAAGTCTTAGGGTTTGATGAGGGCTTATTACCGTAATCAGATTCATCTTTAACATGTGTTGCAATGCTTGTGACAATGGCATGTTGATTTGGGTAGACTGTCTCTTAGGCTCGTCTTTCCTTCACTGATTACCCCGTTGTTATGGTCGTCGCATGCATGCCGAATTAGAGACCAGGACTGCCCCCACAGATTGATGGTAGTCTGCCTTATTACGACCTTTCTGGTCGTATACAACATTGGCTTCCCTCTTACCACCAAATGGCTTCTTCTCAGCATTAGAAGATGTAACCATCGGGATCTTTCCGCTCCTGATGCCATTTTCGATCCTCTCTCCAGTCAAAACCATCTCTGTGAACCCGGATGAGGAACTTCCAATCAGATAATTGAAGAATGGGAATGTGAGAGTGCCCATGAACATGTCCACCATTTATCGATCAGTCAGAGGAGGTTGAACCCTGCCAGCTAGATCCCTCCATTTTTGTGCATATTCCTTGAACCCTTCTCTCGGGAACATAAACATATTCAGCAGTTGCACTCGAGTCGATCCCAGGTTAGCATTGTATTGGTACTGCTTGTAGAAGGAAGTAGCCAAGTCTTCCCAAGTATGGATGTCAGTTCCTTCTAGCTGATAAAACCAATCCAGTTGAGTGCCAACCAAACTTTCTAGGAAGAAATGGACCCATAGCTTCCAGTCAGCAGTGTGAGGCTCGATCTTCCTGACATAGGACCTTAAGTGCAATTTAGGGCAGGAGACACCGTCATGCTTAGCAAATGTGGGAACCTTGAACTTTGGTGGGATAACCACTCCAAGAACCATACCTAACTCTTGGAAATCCAGACCGGGCACCCTTGGGATCTCCATGGCATTGAGCTGATCCTCCAGCTGTTTGTATTTTTCATTAGTAGGAGGATACTTCTCCTTATTATAATCAAGTTCATCTTCTTCAGACGTTGGATTTTTGTATCCTTCATTGGATTCCTCATCTTCTTGCTTTTGATTACCTCCTCCCTTTGATGGGGTTGCAAAATCTAGAGCTCAGGTAGCTGGCCTTCTTCTTCCCACACTTGAAACACGTACTGGCTTCTTTGCCCTCTTAGCCTTCTTTTTAACGATCACAGCTTTCAGGTCTTCCTGCCCCTGGGTCAGAGTCAGGAAAATTTGTTGGAACTGGGCATTTTGAGCCTGAAGGTCTTTTACTGTTTGTTCAAGGGCCATTTCTTTTGCTGAAATAAACAACGAAAAGATGAGAAACCTGTACTAGAAGACCTGTTATGAAATGGCATGCATGCAATGTTTTCAATGATCTCGCTGGGTAAACAAGAAAATGTCAGAAGTTGAAGGTTGCAGCTTTTATTGAAGAACTTCGTATTGTTGAGTTTCCTTCTACGAGAGTGGAGCTCACCATATCAAGTGGGTCATAGCCCCTGACTCAAGTTGTTGAGTTTTGATCTTTTAACGACATTGGCTAGAGGAAAATAAATCCCCTCTCCCCTTACTAGACGTATGATTTATCATAACCTGCATCACAAACCCTTGAGATCCTTGAAATGGTTAAGGAAATCTTGTGGCATGATGTTATGATGTGTATGCTATGTGTTAAGAAAAAGTGTAAGGTGATGAAGACAAGTGAGTCTAAGGAGTTACTAGATAATGACTGTAAAAAAATCCTGCAAGGAGATCACATTGTTAGAAAAAACCCTGTAAGTAGTTCAAGTTGAAAGAAAAGAAATCACACAAGCAACCTTAGGTTTAGGCTTGTAAGGGGTTTAAGGTAAGTACCCTCTTGAATGTTCAAATGGCTCAACCTGTCTTATTAATAGTAACCGAGTTCTAAGGAGTCTCAATATCATTGACCTTCCCATCAGGAATTGTTTCAGCTCACGCACTGAAGTATTGCAGCCAAAAAATCCCGAAAGTCAAGTCTCAATGAGTGTAGCCTCGAGTATCAACCAATCTTCGGTTGGAACCAAAGTCGGTTATCTCACTACTTCCTAATGGCTGGGATGAGTCGATTAAAGGTTCTAAAGGTTAGTTAGTGCTTAGTGACACTATGAGGAAGCCTAATGTTATCGTGGACTTACTCAAGGAACATTAGTACAATCCAGAGTATCGCGCTAACGTAGCCACCACTTTTTCTGTATCGGTCTACGTCGTACAACCTCCATGATTTATTGCTACTTACCTAATAAGGTGCCCCAGATCTGGGTGTAGGATCTTTACAAGAATACCCCAATAAACCCTCAAATATAAAGCAAGCAAACACACAATAAATCATTTTAAAAATGATGAACTAAAACTCTAAGGTAACCCTACTTTATAAAATCCCCAGCAGAGTCGCCAGTTCTGTGATACGGTGGCAGAATCGACTATTAATACTGGTTTGCTTTTTTTGTTTGCAAATGTTGCGGTAAGCAAGAGTCGCCATCGACTTTTCTTTTATCCAACAAAGGAAAGGGTGAAAAGAATAGAAAAAGACCTTTTTCGAGTTTGAGTAAGGGGGGGTAGATTATGGAAAGGGAAGGTGTTAGCACCCTTTCCATCCATGGTTTTCCATGGGCTCTTAGGTACTTGCTCATTTTCTAAAAATTCTTGTGTTTGTGTGTTTGAAAATTGCCTTAGTGCGACGATTCACTTTATGGTAACTCTTGTATCAGTCCTCAAGAGTGTGATAAAGCGTTTTGAAAACTTTGTTTGAAAAAGTGTTTGGAAGGGTGGTGTGAAAATCTGATTGAGTAAGTACCTAATAGTTATCTACCTACTCGAAAAAAGACTGTTTTTTTCCTCCTCTCCTTTAAACCATGTTATCCTACTATTAGTGAGTAGGTAATCCTAGCCGTTGGATGTTGAGGGACTATCGAAAGGGACTTAATGGTCATTGAAGGCAACATGTAAGGATACCTTAGCATTTTGAAGAGACTATCGTCATAAGATCAATTCGAAGGATACCTTATGATGACTTTAAACTGAGGGTCTTTGCTAAGAGTATCCCTATATTCGAGGGACATGACCATCATTTCCGAAGGCAACCAAGTGAGGTAATACCCTAAGAGTGCAAGTGTGCAAATGATTCAGTTCAGTTATATATCTTGCAATTAGGGTTATCTAGGTTCAATTAATCACTATCTTTCAGGCAACCCTATTAAACATTCATCTAAACAGCTTATCAGGAGGGAAAATAAATGGCGGAAAGATAAAATTCCTAACTATTACAAGGCTTTGGTGTAATTACATAATTAATGACTGAAAAGTAAAAATACGGAATTGAAAAACCCTAATTAAGCTATTACAAACCTGGCGCAGTTACATCAATAAAAAAATAATTGTACGGCAAAAACAATTACGCGCGAGAACTAAAATTGAAAAAGGTTCAAAAACCCTAAAAACATTTAAAATATTTATTGAATTTTTTATAAAAAATGATTTGAAATTGACCTAATCTTCTAATTAATTTTAATTATTGAAAATAAATTAAAATTGATTAAAATAATTAATTTGCAAAAAATTAATTTAATAAAAAAACTAAGTCCTATTTTTGTGATGATTTTCTGATTTTATAAAAAAAATGATTTAAAAAGAAATTAAACTAATTAAATAAAATAAAAATAGTAAAATTAAAAAGAGTGAAGGAATGAGCCTGAGGGGTGTAAACCCAAATTGGATGTTGTGTTGCTGAATTTGTCCAAAGCCCAAGATCCTGTGGCCCATAACCAACGTTGGATCCAGTGTTGTTGGGAGCCTGGAGGTCCATAATGGGGAGCTTCATTGGAAGCATTAGATATGGGTGTTGATTGATCCAAGGGTGATGAACTTGAGGTGTAGGATGACGCGCTGGGAATGATAGCATCGGATCTGTAAATAGATGTTAAGAAAAATAATATATATGAGGCAGGGATCGAACTCTTCATTCGTTATTTAAAACACACATAATATATTATATAGAATAAAGGTTATTGATTGTAAAAAAACGCGCGCCAAAAACACTAAAACACACCTCTAAACCCTAACAATTGCAGGTTATCAAATATGCCTCAAAACTCATAATTAATTATACAAACAGATTCTAGATGAGGATACAAACATGAATGTATGTTTAGAAATCGTTTATAATGTGTAAATTCTCAATACCAAATTCAAGAATGAAGAACAAATCGTGGGGTCTTGGAGGACGATTCTGGATGTCTTGATGCGTGCAAGTGATCCAACTAGCTTTCAAATATATCCAGGAACATATTTCTAACCTTCAAAGTCCTTGAATCTGCCTCTAAATCAAAATTCGATTACTACTTTTTTGTCCAAAATTGAAGTTTCTTGTGAGTGTTCTACACGGCCAATCCTTGTTTTATCATCAGGGTTTGTTATGCATATATAGTAGAAGAAATTAGGTCAATAAAATTGAGTTGAATCTTTGCAAATTGATAAGAAAATATTTGATTTGTGCCTTGTATACTTTGTTTCTAAAATAGGCCAAATCATGGTCTTTTCCAATCCAATTAGCCCTTGTACAAATTATATGATTTTCCAGCTGATCATGGATCCATAATATGCTCATAAAATCCAATCTTTGATTTTATTTCATTATTCTATTATTTTAAATGATTTATTTTGATTTTAATGAATAAAAAATAAAAACAAATGATAAAAATACTAAAATAATAAGTGGATAAGCTCAGGGGTCGTGGGCCATCTTAGGAACAAGTTTCAAACAAGAAAACATGGGCCCATTTGGAAAAAAATCAATTTTAATCAATGTTGACTTCATGCCCATTTCCAAAAATTGGTCAACTTTAGCAATGCATATCTCTCTCATTTTTTACCCTAAGAGGGTGTTCTTTTACTTTTTAGAAAGCTTAGGATGTCCTCTAAACAACCTTTTTGGTTTCATCTCAATTGGATCTTCCATATTCATGTAAAGAGCTTTGACCCAAAAGGTGTTTTTGTTGACTTTTTGAAATGACCTATAATGTATGAACTTGTCTCTTTTGATTGAGGCATTTCTTGACCTTGAGGGCTGAAGAGAAGTTTTATGGAATTGGATTCTTTTCAAAATGATCCTTTTTTGGAAAATTTCTGATAAAGTATGAGAAAGTTATGCCTGGTCAAAATTGGGTTGACTTTTCCTATAGAACCCCTTATTTTCCATTTTTGACTTTTGATGAGTTAGGAGCATTTCTTGAGGAATCATGATCAACCCTTGATAAAATGATGGAGACTACTTCAAAATGTTGATGTTGACCAAAAATATTGAAGTTTGACTGTATTTGGGCTACAATTGATTTTTGACCTAGTATGGTTGATTTCTAGGCATCTGAGCAGTTGACTGAGCAAACTTGTTGTGTAAGGCATGAAAATTGACATGGATGATATTGGGGACATATTAGGGAAATGGAGGACATTTGGTACCCTTGGGACTCAACCATCTTTCTTGAAATTGAAACCCTAGTTTAAGGCTTATTGTCTTAAGAGGAGGATTTGTCTGGTCAATCCTTAGTCAACTTGGGAAATTGAAGATCTTTGGAGGCATGTCTTGAGTGAAATGAGAGGACAAATTTTGGGGTACAAAACATATCGTGTCCGAAGCTGGGCTCAACCGAATTTAGTTATGGTTTTTTGAAGTTTCGTCTCAGATGAAAATATTTCTCGGTTCTGGATTTTCAATGTGTTGCGCGCATTTTGGACCAAAAACGAAGGCCTTCGGGTTACCGTTCGAATTGGAAAGCTGAAAGAAATATTTATCCAACTCAATTTATGAACCAATGCCACCGGAACAAACTCAATACGATAAGAATCGACCGAGTTCTAATTTTCTAAAGATGAAGTAGGTGAACATTTGTCACAATTTTCTTGTGTAAACATATTTGATAAATTCATATATTCGAAGATTCTCTGAGTAGAACTGGCTTCCGGCTGTGAGATACAAAATGTGAATGACATCAAGACGGAATTTTAGCCACCGGAACAGGCTCAAAATGATGAACGGTCTTCGAGTCATGAATTTTCTAGTGCGCCAAAACTGTACTTTCATCACCTTTTCTTTGTATTTTTCACCATACAACTTCTAAAAGAACCACATATTCAGAGACTTCCCTTTAAGAAGTAACTTTTGGTCCAAACACAAAAATTGAAGAGGACATCGAGACGGTTTCAAAAACTCAATAATCAACCTAAAACACCATTCCAAGCTAGAGATGCGAATTTTCAAACTCAGATCAGTCAAAACAATGTTTCCTATTTGCACCATTTTAAATTCACCGAAGACACCCAAATCTTCCACAACTCAAACATGTGTTGAAAAATTATGAGAGGTTTATTGTATTGATCAAATACCTTGATCCCATGCCATATTATTTAATTAATGATGCATGATGTGTTAAATGACCTAATGGAGGGCATGCAGATGGAATGAGAAGCGCAAAATGCTTAAACCAGATAAAAGTGAAAGGGTATGGCAAATTTGGGGTATTATACCTACGTGCAGTAGGATAAACTTGGTACGTACTGCCCCAACATTGGAATCTTGGAAGGTTTTCCCTGATTATCAAGGCCTTGAGAGGGTTGTTAAAATGAGGAAACCAAGTCATACCCTATTGTGATACGACTTTATTAAGGAACGCTCCTTCAAAAGGTATGCCCCTAATTAAACAATGCTTTGAAATTTGATTCGAGTTGATTGAATCTAGGAATAATCACCCCTTGTCAATAGTATCTTTATATGATATACCCCTACAATCATTAGTATTTTTCCCTGCTTATAAAGGTCCTCTTAGATGCTTTTCCCCCAGCTAGAAGCTTCTTGGAGATGCTGCCTTTGATCAGACCATATTTTTTAAATATCCTTGATGATAAGTATTGACTTGTAATAAAATTGTACATTTTGAAAAAAGTAATCCTAATGTGATGCCCATGCAAGTTCTTGAAATCGAAATTGATTATGGAATAGAAATGCATGATTAGAGATAGAGATTCGAAGAAGCAAAGTGATTAATAATTTTAACAATCTAAGATTGGCCTATTGGCCTTTTGGCCTCTGTCGATGCAAGCTTGGATTGGATCCTTTGACTAAGCATGGGCCTCTGGCGCGCTGGTTTTGGTTCATAAGGCAGGAGCTTCTTGTACGCCACCTTCGATTGCACCTTTGGCCTCACAGGGTTCGCCATGCAATGGCTGCCTATGTGTCTGCTTCGATTGGATGTTTGATGTGTGCATGCCTGTGTTGACTGGAGAAACATTCCCTCCATGCTTGCCTTGACTCACAAGTTGATGACAAGCTGCGTACAATCCTTCGTTTGAGCCATAACTTCTTTCTTGCGCGGAAAAGGCTTCCCCCATGCTAGCATGCACAAGGTACAAATCCTCCTATAGCTTCCTTCGATTCCAAGGCAAAAGGCTCCCTTTTGGAATCCTTCGATTGCACCTTTTTGCCTCATGTTTGCCTCTTTCGAATCTGGACATTTTTTCCTCCTGCGTGCCTCTTTCGTTTGGGCATATGGCTTCCTTCATGCAAGTCTTTGTTTGAGCTTTGACCTTTTGTATGCATGCTTGGAGTCAAAAAGTTTAGACCTCCTGCATGCAGGTTTCGACATGACTTTGACTATATTTGTACTAGCTTCGACTGGACAACACCTCTCTTTAGTATGCTGCATTTCCATCCTTGACAAACTTCAGCACACATGGTTGATGGACCCTTCAAAAGAAATATAGTGGTGGATTTGAAGGGCATACATATGAGTCCCTATCGAAGGGTATACTTTACTAGTCCATTCGAAGGAAACATTTGGCCCTTTTCAAAGAAACATACATGACCCATTCATGGGACACATGTAATCATCCCATTCGAAGGACATGCTTGATGGCCCATTCGAAGGATTTACAAAACCCCTTTAACGCATGCTTTGGTGATCCATTCAGGGGACACACATTTGGCTCCTTCAAAGGATACACAAAAGTAATCCATTTGAAAGACACTTGTTGGAGGAAAATCAAATAACATTTGTGATACGGTGGGAGAACTGACTTGGGATTTTGCGTTTATGTTCACAAATGTTTCGGTTTAGCAAGAGTCTCCATCGACTTTTTATTTTATCCTAAGGAAAGGTCAAAAAGCACAGGAAAGACCTTTGAGATGTTTTCTTGGGTTCGGGGAGTAGATTATATAAAGGGAAAGTATTAGCACCCTTTCTATCCATGGTTATCCATGAGCTCTTAGTTACTTGCTTAGATCACTTGCTTTGCTTTTCAATTGTTTGAAATGGTTCTTTTCAATGGTTTGAAATGGTTCCTTGTGTGTGAGTTTGAAAGATGTTTTGAAAAGAGGCCATCGTTGTGGCAACCTTTGTAATGATTCTTGTTTGAATGTATACAAAGGTGTTTTTTTTTCTTTTCAAAAGTTTTCAATGTTTGAAAGTAGGGTTTTGAAATTGTGTTGTGAAGTGTGTTTTGAAAAATAGCAAGGATGTTTTTTGCAAGCTTGATCAAGTAACTAAGAGTTTGTCTACCCTAATTTACTCAAAGATCTTTCTTATGCTTTTAACCCTTTTAACAGTGTTGCTTCACCATTGTATTTGGTGAACGACCTTGTGTTAGGATGTTAAATGGGACAAGCGCGGGTCATCGTATAGACCATGATAGCAATTGTGTCAAGTATTTTTGGCAATTTTTCTTAAGGGACTTGATCATTTTGTTGAGGCAACCCATATAGCGTCATCGAGAGACTATGATCTTTTGTTTTGTTTTGTTTTGCCAAAGTACTTGACATGCAACCATGGCCCATTTTTGAAGGCAACAAGTGGATTGAAACCCTAGGGGGTGCAAGTGTTCATTGTGTTTGTTTTTTCATGCATGTTTATCTTGGATTAGGTCAAGCTAGTTGTTGATTTTATTTGCATACAAACCCTAGGTCTAAACATGGCATAATTGAAAGCATTTAAAGGTGCGGGAATTTAAAGCCTACACTATTACAACATGATATAGGGAGGGGGGTACAAATTTGAATTGGGGGTATTTGACAAGAAATTAAATTCTAAGTTATTACAACCAAATTGAATGTACAAGGCAATATTTAAATGTACAATAATTAAATAAAATACAACAAATAAATGTTAAATAAAATACATTATGCAAACAGTTTTTATGTATGTAAAAGTATTTTTTAATATGAAATGTAAATAAATAAGAAGGTCAATTTTAATTATTTTGTTATTTAGGGCAAAAACCCTAATTCTTAAATAAATAGTATTATTTATTAATTATATATAATAATATATTAATTTATACAAAAAATAAAAGTATATTGTAAAAAAGATATTTTTAGTGTAAAATATTAATAAAAATGAAAATGCATTATTTTGTGTTTTTTATTCTAATTACTTAACAAAATAAAGTATATATATATATATATATATATATATATATATATATATATATATATATATATATATATATATATATATATATATATATATATATATATATATATATATATATATATATATATATATATATAATATATATATATATATATATATATATATATATATATATATATATATATATATATATAATATATATATATATATATATATATATATATATATATATATATATATATAATATATATATATATATATATATATATATATATATATATATATATATTAAACATTAAATATATATATAATTAATTATTTTCAAAAAATGTGTATATTTAAGAAAATGTTTTCAAATGTAAATAAAAATAATAAATGAAGATAAGTATATTTTTTGAGTTTTAATAAAAAGAAAAATAGATTAATTACATACTTATACTAGTAAAAATGAAAATAAAAATCAAATAAATATGAAAAAACATAAAAATTATTTTTTTGGTATTTTTTATATTTGGACAAAAAATAATAAAGTCAGAATAAAAAAAATATCAAAATGACAAATATACAAATAAATGGGCCAGGGGGTGTAAACTGAAAAATGGGGTGTTAGAAGTAAGAATGACCAGGCCCAGCCCAATCAGACTTCATCTTCTTCCTTGCTTCATAAAAACGCGCGTTCTGTACATCACCTGCTATCTCCTGATTCTTTGATTTTTTGACAAAACTCATAACATGAAACTTGTAGAGCATCAAACAACGATTCCAACCATATAAAAAACTTGAGCTAACTCTTAAAGACCAGAGAGAATTTCTCTGGCCCTAATTTCTAACCTAGTTTTTTCAGAAAGTTCATGGGTGAAATTCTCCTAGCACGATTAATGTAAATGAAAACTAAGCATATGTATGGCTTCAGGGCCATGAGTACAACATATTTCATTCACAAACCTAAGCCTAACTATTCCTAAATAGAGAGATAGAAGTTCATGAAATACCTGTTTCAGTTGACTTCGAGCTAGCCAATGCAGCAACTTCCAAGAGTGTGTGAGGTTCTGTTGAGCTTGCCTGAGGTCCACTGAAGCTTTTCCAATGCTTGACTTGTTCTGAAGTAGCCTGAATCGTGCTACAGAACTCAACCTGCAAAGCTTTGAAACAAAAATGGCAATGTGTGTTAAGGGTGTTACAGCTAGAAATGGATGATCTGGATAGCTTAGGTATGTTGGTTGGAAGGTGTTTGAAGTATCTTTGGACAAAACGCACGATGAAATTTGACTATGGCTTGAAGTTTGCAGAACTGACTCTGTTTTGCAAGAAAATGGGGAATTTTTGCACTAGGAATTTTGAGAGGCAAAGGGGTCATGTTTCTGGCTTTTTAGGAGGTATCAAACTTGTTTACAATGTTTGTGTAAGTTGGTTTTAACAGATGTGAGAGATGGCTTGTGATTTGCAACTTTCTTCTACTTGAAGCAAAAGAGTGGAAGTGATGTTATAGCTTTGTACAGGACCTCCTATCACCCTGCACACAACACTCTTGGCCCCTCTAATTCATGGATTTGGTTTGCAGTATCAGATTTTGTTCAAGGCTCAAGGCTTAGTGTTTTGACATAAAGTAACCTTTTGCAAAAATGGCAATATACCTTTTACCATTTAGGGCTTAATCTTGTATGCAATGTCCAAATGACCAAGATAATACCTTAGCTCAATGGTTATGCATTAAATTATGGAGTAAAAACTGGTTTTGAGGCCTACAAGCTTGTACTAAGCATGCTGATTTGAAAATGCAAGTTTGTATGAACATGTATTGGCCATGGATCAAAGTGAGTTTTGCCAATTTCAAGCATTCGATTGTCTCTAACCACAAGGGTGTTTGAGGAGTTCTTTGACAATTTGGAAAGCTTGAAACCTGTACTATAATCCATATTTGAAATGAAACTTGAAACTCCAAGTGGAATTATGTGAAAAATGGCCAAGAAGATGGGTCAAAATCCTGCCTAAACTAGGGCAAAATTTCTCTAAGTTAAAAGTTTTAGGTACCCTTGTTCCAAAATTCATAACTTGAGATACAAGCTTCTTTTGAGAAAACTTTGTGAATCAAAGGTGTATACTTTGTGATGGACTACAACTTCCATGTTGCAAGTTTTGTTTGAATCCATTTGCATCTTGGTGAAAAAATGGGACAAAGTTAGAAAAAAATAAGAAAATTTCATAACTTAGAAAATTTCTAAGTTATGAAATTTTTCCATTTTAAACCCTAATTTGCATTTTTGGGTTTCTTGATGAACAAGTTTCATAATTTGACATGTCTTGGTGAAAAATGACTCTTGGCACTTGATTTTGACCAAAAAGTCAAAGTTTGACTTTTCAGTGTACAGTCAAATTTTGATCAGTTGACTGAAAAATTCATCTGTCAATCCTATGCATTTGAGATCTTTTGAACTTGTTGAGTGGGTCAAGACAATGTCATTGAGTCCTTGAGTCCATGTGTGAGCTTGATTTGCCATTGGCTAGGTCAAACAGTCAAAAAATTGCCTTTGTGCAGCCAAAACCCTAAAAATGACCATTTTGCCTTTTTGGTGATCTGATCAAATTTCTTGTGGAATTGTGATCCAAACTTGATGCAATGGTTCATATGAGTTTATAATGTTGATGTGGGTCAAATTTTATGATGTTTGACTGTCAATTGTCTATAGTTGACTTTTTCTCAATACAACTGATTTTTATGTCAACTGTCCAATTGACTGGGCAAAAGTTTGAATCAAGGCTTGAAACTTGGTATGGACAAACTTGAGAGTCCAATATGAAGCATGAAAGTCACTTTGGGCATTGTAGGTCAAAACATCCCTGTGCAAACTCAAACCCTAATTTAGGTCAACAGTGCAAGGAGGTGTCTTGAGCAGAGAAAACCCTAGCTTGATCTTGAGTTCCAAGAGTCTTGTGATTGAGAAAATGTTGATGAAATGAGAGGGCAAATTTTGGGGTACAACAACATTGTTGGAAGAAGAATTTGGTCTAAGGAGGGTTAAAACGAAAGAATGAAATGTTCAAAGATGCTTGCTACCAAGTTCAGGCCTAGTACACTGGCCAAAACTACGGCACAACAATCCTGAAACACTGCCCCATTCTTGCACCAAAGTAGCATACAAAGCACTTTCCCTCGAAAGCTACAAAAGCAGGTTACTCAAATTGTTCAAACTTTTTGTTTTCTTTCCAAAAGCTTCATCCAGCTTTACCTATAAATAAGAGGCTCCACAACATGTTTTAGAGGAAATTTTGGCCAGAGGAACGAATCTTCAAAAAATTCCCAAACATCATCAAACTCTCAAACACTTAAACACTCATCAAACACCAACCCAAACCCAAACACGTGTCCTCTTCGAATATGAAACATCCCTACACCTTATTACCCTTTTAATACAGCAAGAAGAACCTCACACTCTGTTGTACCCCAAAATTTTCCCTCTCATATTTCTCAAAACATTGCAAGAAAAATCTCCAAGTTGCTCAAGTTTGCTCAAGAGTTGGACAGACAAGCTATCTCCTAAGGCAGTCAAACCCAAATTAGGGTTTTGTGTAGCATCAAGATCTTTGAATCCAAATGACCTCAAGTGCTCCCTAATGTCCTAATATGTTCTCAAGATCATCCATATCAAATTTCAAGCCTTGCAGAGGAAGTTTGCTCAGCCAATTGCTCAAAGGGTCCAAAAATCGGCTGTGCTAGGGCAAAAGTCAACTGTGGCCTACAAACAGTCGAACTTCAAGATTTTTTGTAAACATTCTCATTTTTAAGGATATTTCATAATTTGATCAAGGGTTGATCATGATTCATCAAGGATTGCTCAAAATCCATCAAGACTCAAAAGTTACTAAATTAGGGTTTTGCAGGAAATGTCAACTCAACTTTGACCAATCATAACTTTATCATACTTTATGAGAAATGACCCATCCAAAGCTCATTTTGAATAGGATGAAATTTAATACAATCCATCTTCATACCCCAAAGATCAAAAAATGCACTCACAAGAAGTTATGAATTTGGACATTATAGGTCATTTTTGAAAGTCAACAAAAACACATTTTTTGCCAAAGTTTATAACTTGAGCATGGATTATCAATATGAGATGAGACCAAAAGTTTTGGTTCGAGGACATCTAAAGCTTTCTAAAAAGTCTAAGAACACCTCCAAAAGTTCAAAATTGAAGAAGTTATGCATTGTTGAAGTTGGACATTTTTTGCAAAATTGCCAAAAGTCAACTATCCCCAAAACTTAAAATTTTGTCAAATGCGCCCATTATTTTCCACTTGATTTGAGTTTGCATCATTGTCCAAATGCCCTAGATTCATCCATGTGTCCATATATCATTTTTATTATTTAATTTGATTTTTATTTGAATTTATTCATTTTAAATCAAATTAAATCATATAAAATAGATAAAAATTGATAACCAAAGATTTTTTATTGATTGTAGGCTTCAATGGACAGCTAGCATATCCCCAAACTCGTACCAAGGCAAATCATGTGCAAAAAGATTGAATCAAATCAAATTTGGCAAGTTTGTAAATGGGAATCAAATCATATTCATGTGCATTAATTTGGAGGGATTCAGTCCATGATTTCTACCCTAATGCAAAGCATGTTACATAAACAAGCCAAAGGAAACGAAACAAGGGTTGGCAATTGCAGAGAGAGGCAGAACAAGATTTGAAAAATTCACAAAAAGCTTGAGATCGAAATCGTGTTTAGAGGTGTTTTCAAGGGCTGAGACCTGTCCCAATTGCTTCCTGGGTATTCACTCAAGCTAAACCAATCCAAAGCAAGCTTTTTCAGACGTCCAAACGCGCTGTAAGTGTCACAAAACCCAACTCTGTTCTTGAAATCAAAACTCATCATTCTTGC
Source organism: Vicia faba (assembly GCA_948472305.1). Lineage (NCBI taxonomy): Eukaryota > Viridiplantae > Streptophyta > Magnoliopsida > Fabales > Fabaceae > Vicia > Vicia faba. The sequence goes on from OX451736.1 coordinate 1,635,044,923, forward strand.
ATCTATAATGAAAACTAACTGCATATTTGTAATCCTTACAACATTTCCAAGCTATTTGCATCATTTAATTTCATTTATATAACCTGTAATGCAAAACACCATAGCTAGGGTTCTTGGAGCTTTTTTGGGCGTTTTCTTTTCAGGATCAATTGACCATCAAGAAGGGTATGGTTAGGACCGGGAGGTTGAGACGAGCATAACCATGCCCTTGAAATGCATTTTTGTGGCTCGTAGCAAATTTTGGAGGTGGACTGGCTTATAGCTACGGCCTTCTGTCCGTTGGTATAGGTTTGAGATCTTTTAGCCACTGACGAGAGGTTGAAGACAATACATGGCGTCCATCCATTGCATCATTCAAATAGCGCGCATTTTTTATAATTTTTCTGGCCATTGACTTGTTTTATTTTATTATATACTATTTGTATTATATTAACAAACAAACCATCATGGCGTAGTGGCAAGCGTGCACGTCCAAACTCCTTCAGGAGCTGGGTTCGAATCCCAGGTCCCCCACTTTCTCAATGTTTTTTCTCTTCAGGTACTCCTATGCGCGCTTAGGCTTGCAGAACACCATGCATCCTCATTCATCCAATGGCCAGATGGCCAAATCCCAAATATGATGGTTCCAAGCTGATGGTCCACCAAGGCGCCATTCAATGCATAGACACCAGATCACCAAGAGTCAACAAGGGCCAATGCTTTTGGGCCTCCCAATTGCTATCTACACCATAAAATTCAGGCCCATACTCCCTCTTCTTATTTATTTTGTTTATTTATTTTAATTGTTTTATTATTTTTATTTAACTTATAACCAATCACAATTTTCTTTTTATAAAATAAAATCACAAAATATTTTTATTAAATCAAATTTTAACTTTCATTTTTTTAATAAATACTAATTAATTAATTTAGGTTTTAATTCTAGAATAATTTTGAATTATTTTGTAAATAAATAATTAATTAGATTTAATTAGGTACTAACCATTAATTTAATTAATTTCATTTTTCTTTCTTAAAATAAAAAAAATTAAAAAAATGTCATAATTAATTTTTCATTTAATTAATTTATTAATTTTAATTTAGTAATTAATTTAGGTTTAATTTCTTTCTTAAAATTAAAAACAACAAAAAGATTTTTTTCCTTTAACCAAAAGGGTCAAAACCCTAAAATTTGCGCTCGATTTAATTTCCCGCACGCGTTGCTTATTTTTATCCAATAATGTACTTGCCTCTGGATTGTAATAGTAAATAGGACTTTTATTTATTTTTATCGCTTTATTTATTTTTAAAGGGTTTGTCTTTGGCGATGTAAATACCCGACGCCTTGTAATTTAAATTCCGCATTTTATTTCCGCAAATTATAACTGTTAGATGTTTGATAATAGGATGGCATGACAAGACTGAATGTTTTAACCTAAAATCAACTTAGATCACCCTTAACATGTACAAAGATAAAAATAACTGAAAACAACACACTCGCACATGCGCACTCTTAGGGTACACCCCACTTGGTTGCCTTTGTACACGGTTATTGAGTATAGGTCGTTTTAGTGGTCGCCCTCTTGTCTAAAAGATCATAGTCGCCTCGAAATGGTTGCCTCAGATATTGTTTCCTCAAAACAAATGATCTAAGACATTAGGGTTGCCTCAAAACAAATGATCTAAGACATTAGGGTTGCCGCTAAAGCATCCTAACATTACTTTAGTGGCCGTAAGTCCCACATTCGAATTGACCCTCAAACTCCAACGACGATGCTACCTACTCATCAGTAGTGGGATAACATTGTCTAAAGGAAATTAGCATAAAACGATTCCTTTTTCGAGTAGGTAGATGGTTCTTAGATACTTTCTCTTTCAAAAAAAACAAAATCTTTTCCACACTTACACTTTTCGAACAAAGTTTTCAAAAACACTTCATACACTCTTGAGGACAGAAGCAAAAGTTAAATTGAAGTTTTCAAACAAAACCTTTTTCAAACCCACAAGCACAAAGAAAGAAATTTTTGAAAACAATTGAGCAAGTACCTAAGAGCCCGTGGATAACCACGGATAGAAAGGGTGATAACACCTTCCCTTTCTATAATCTACCCCTCGAACCCGAGAAATATCTCGAAAAAGGAATTTTTTGGTGCTTTTTTCCTTTCCTTGTTTGATAAAATAAAAGTCGGTAGAGACTCTTGCTTACCGCGACATTTTGCGAACATAAACGCAAAACGCAAACCAGCATTCCAAAAACAGTCAGTTCTTCCCACCGTATCACAGAACTGGCGACTCTGCTGGGGATATTTATAAGTGGGGTGTACCTTAGGAATAGTTCATATTGTTTTCAATTGCTTGAATTGTATGCTTTATATTTGTGGGCTTGTATCAGAGTTATTATAGATCCTAACCCAGATCTGTGGGATACCCTTTAGGTAAGTAGCAATAAACTATGAGGGAACTGTACAGCATAGACCGATACGGTTGAAGCAGTAGCTACATTGGTGTGGAACTTTAGTATGTACTGATATCCCTTGTGGCGCAACGAGGAGAATATGGGTCTGCTAAGGGGTCATTAAGAACCAACTGACTTTAGAACCTTTAAATTGACCAACTTGTCCATATAACAGTAGCAGTATGCTACGCTCATTGAGACCAAACTCTCGCGATGATTCCGGACACAAGAAAAGGTTGCTAAACTAGAATTATGACCGATCAAAGGTGGTCAGTGATATTGAGATCCTCTAGAACCCGGTTACTATTTCTAGGACAGGTTTTGAACCAACTGAACTGAAAGAGGGTAGTACCTAAGCTCATTGCCAGTCTGAAATCTAAGGGCTATCTGTATGACTTGTGTGGCCTTACCATGTTTGCTATTTGTGGATACTTGTGGTGTATTTTCTATCATGACATCATGACATCATAACATTGCATGCATCTTGCATTGGACTAACCTATTTCAAAGACAGGAGGGATTCATCTTTGTTCTGTTTTGTAGGTCATGGCACCCATGCGTAGAAACACAATTCGGATCAACTTTGTCCAGGTTTCCACTCAGCTTAAGGAATTGGTCGCAAAGGTTTCAGATACTACCTCCTTTATCAGAAGACATAGGAACCTCCTTGATTTGGTTACCTCCAAGATGGATGAACAGATGATGAGTGTCCTAGTCCAATTCTTTGATCCACTATACCACTGCTTTACTTTTCCGGACTACCAGTTGGTCCTCACCTTGGAAGAGTTCTCTGATCTGCTTGGTATCTCTATTCTGGAGCAGACCCCGTTTGCAGGTTGGGAGAAAGTTCTTAGACCGGAAGAGATTGCTTCAGCCCTCCATCTGACAAAGGCTGAGGTAATGTCTAATTGGGAGACTAGAAGTGGAACAAAGGGGTTCTTGACTAAATTCTTGGTCGACAAGGCTAATCAGTTTTGGGACAGTCTAGACTTCCAGGCGTTTGAAGACATTCTGGTTCTTCTCATATATGGTTTGGTGTTGTTTCCTAACTCAGATTCCTTCGTCGACGTGAACACAGTGAAGATTTTCATGTCCGGTAATCCAGTACCCACTCTCTTTATGCCCGTACTGCTCGGAAGCAAGGAACCCTTATGTGTTGTGCTCCATTGTTGGCGAGGTGGTGTATTTCTCACCTCCCCAAATCAGTTTTGAAGAACAAGGAAGGCATGGGCTGGGCCTACAGGATCATGTCCCTCTCTCATAATGACATCATTTGGACTATCAAGGGCATGGAAGATGTGGCTATTATTGATCGCTGTGGGGAATACCCCAATGTTCCACTGATAGGAACCAATGGAGGAATCACTTATAATCTGTGCTTGGCCTTACGTCAGTTTGGGCGAGCTAGAAGGGAAGGACCTCATGAGTTGCTAATGCCTAGTATTGTCTTTGACTTCCAAGGGGATAGTGACAAACAACGCCGCAGATTCATAAGATCTTGGGATAGAGTACACAGGTCTGATCCACACGAGCTGGGTGCAAAGACTTCTCTTCTGATGGAGCCATATCTCCGATGAGTTCTAATCCGTGCCCAAAAGCTGGGAATGTCGTACGAAGCCGTCTTGCCTATAATTGTTGAGGTTGCTGATGAAGAAGGGGTTCCTCCTACCATCCTCCATCCATACACGCCTACTGACATTGGGGCATTAAAGAGATCGTGGATGCAGCTAAGAGAAGAGCGGGATACTTACAGAGAAAAGTATCACGAGCAAGAGCAGAAGATTCGGAAGTTGACAAGGCAGCTGGAGAATGAGCGGATCCTCAACGACTATGTCCACACTGACAAGAAACGACCATGGGAGCACTGATTGTCTTTTTTGATTCTTTCTAGTTTTAATTTACTTTTCAGTTTTTCTTTCTTGTAACGCCTTAAAGGCATTTGTTGAACAATTGAATTCCAAGTTTATCTAATAAAAGTGTGTTTCATTGTGGTTTACGAATTTGAATCCCTAGAGTCTTTGAAATCACATCATGCGCATATCATTTCCATGCACCTCATAACATGTACCCATTACAGGTCTCTTATCTTCTTCGCTGTTTATTTCAGCATCATGTCTTTTGAACCATCAACTGAACAAGCAATCAAGGCTCTGCAAGCTCAAAACGCCCAGTTCCAGGAATTGTTCATGAGTTTGGCTAAGGGTCAGAAATATCTGAAGACCCTTATCTTGAAAGAGAAGAAGAAGAAGAAGAAGACGGTCTTATTTAACATAGGTTGCAGATTCGGAAGTGATTTGCGAGAAGAGGTTGATTTGACCCACTCATCTGGAGGGGAGATAATCAGGAATAAAGGAGGGCTCCTAGCCCTGTGGTTTCAGACAACGAGACCGACTTTGACGAAGACCAGTATCCTCCTGCGGAGGATAGATATAAACAACTGGAAGACCGGTTTAGCGCGATGGAAGTTCAGAAAGTGCCTGGTCTGGACTTTGGTGATTTGGGTCTATCTTCTAGGGTGGTGATTCCCCACAAGTTTAAAGCACCAGCCTTTGCTAAGTACGATGGGGTTTCTTGCCCAAAACTGCACTTCCGTTTGTATGTTAGGAAGATTTAGCCATACACCGCTGACAATAACCTCTGGATCCACTTCTTTCAAGTCAGTCTCTCAGGGACTCAGCTTGAATGGTTTTACTAGCTGGAAGGAGCTAGTATCCGTAATTGGGAAGACTTGGCTACTGCTTTCTACAAGCAGTACCAATACAATGCCGACCTTGCTCCCACGCGTACCCAACTTCAGGGTATGTCTATGGGTGCGGGCGAAGGTTTCAAAGATTATGCTCAGAAGTGGAGGGACCTCGCTGGAAGAGTGAAACCACCCTTGGATGATAGGGAGCTAGTGGATATGTTTCTGGGGACCTTGTCTGGTCCGTATTTCAACCATCTCATTGGAAGTTCATCGTCCGGGTTTACAGAGCTGATTATGACCGGGGAAAGGATTGAGGCCGGTATCAAATCTGGTAAAATACAGAAGGATGCGTCATCAGGCACCGAGAAGAAGCCTTTTAAGAAAGAATCGGGTGCTGTTTATAGTTCAATAAGCTAGAATAGACCTGAACGCTGCTAAGCCGTTAATGCGGTTGTTATTTCAAGACCTGCTGTTGCACCTCAGCGCAACAATCAGCCAAGGGCCGAGAGACCTCGAAGACAATTCATTCAGCTCAATATGATGTTATCTCAGATTCTTCCGCAGTTATTGAAGACCAATTTGGTGATTCCGAGGGAGGCCCCAAAGAATCCCAACACAACATCACCGATGTACAATCCAAACGCCCGTTGTGCTTTTCACTCCGATAGCCCGGGGCACGATACGAATGATTGTTGGGTTTTGAAGAATAAGGTACAGGACTTGATTGATGCTAAGGAGATTGAGTTCGAAGCACCTGAAAGACCTAATGTTGTGACTGCTCTTATGCCCAAGCATGGAGTGAATGCTATAGATGAAGACTCGTTTGTGGTTTCTGTGAAAGACATTGTTACTCCCTTAATGGCTGTAAAGAAGAACCTTCTGTTAGCTGGTTTATTTCCGGGCTGTGATGAAGGTTGTCGTATGTGTTCCATCATACCTACCGGTTGCCATCTTTTGAAGTCAGGTGTCCAACGCCTGATGGATAATAAAGAAATTCTGTTTGAGAAGACTTTTATTCCTTTGGTTCCTACTGAAGAAGTTGCTATAATCACCATTTTCGACAATTCTTCCAAGGCTTCCTCGAGAAAGCCTGTTAGAATTACATTTTTTCCAAGAATCGCACCATTGATCATCACTGTTCCTGAGCCTATCCCCTATACATCCAATAAAGTTATCCCGTGGCACTACGGGGCTGACGTGTATTATCACGGAGTTAAACAAGATTTGGATGCTGATACTGACGTTAGCAATATTGTTGGATCTAGTAAAGTCACCCGCAGCAGAAGACTTTTCTCCCCTGAGATCTCTGCACCAGTTGTTCCAAAGCTTGTCATTATCACACCTGCCAGTGTACCTGCTATTGTTCCTGTTCAAGTTCCCATTCTTACCCCTGTTACCGAGTCTTCTGACACTCGGGGCAAAGGGACCACCGGTGAGCCTGCCGAGACGGAGGCGCCGAAGACGATTACCGTTGAAGCCTTTAGACAAGAGATGGAGGAGATTCTGAAGATCATTAAAAAGAGCAACTACAATGTAGTCGAGCAGCTGGGGTAAACCCCGTCCAAAATTTCTATGTTGTCACTGTTGCTATGCTCAGACGCCCATGCCAAGGCTCTGATTGCTTTCCTGAAGACTACACACGTACCGCAAGAAACATCAGCTGATCAGTTTAAAGATTGCGTGGCTAGTCTGACTGCTGATAATGGGTTAGGTTTCTCTGACGCTGACTTGACTGTTAAGGGGAAAAATCACAATGACGCCCTGCATGTCTCCATTGAATGCAGGGGCACTACTCTAGCTCATGTATTGGTGGATATTGGGTCCTCGCTGAATGTTTTACCTAAGAAGGCACTAGACCGGTTAGACTGTGAAGGGTTGGAGCTGAAGCCGAGTAACATTGTTGTCAGGGCCTTTGATGGGTCCAAGAGAATGGTACACGGAGAAGTGGGTATTCCGATTAAGGTTGGTTCTCAGGTTTTTGCATCTACATTCTATGTGACGTACATACGGCCATCTTATTCTTATCTGCTGGGTCGCCCGTAGATCCACAAAGCTGGGGCAGTAACGTCTACGCTTCACCAGATGCTGAAATACCCGGTCAAGGGGAAAATTGTTACGGTACATGGAGAGGAGGAGTACATGGTGATCCACCTCAACTCTTTCCGATATGTAGAGATGGACGGGGAGTTCATTGAGACCCCGTTTCAACATTTTGAGGAAGTCCCCCAGATGCTGGCATCAACTGAAACTGTTGTCGAAGATCCTCCAATGAAGATGGCTTCCTTCAAGGATGCCTGGACTGTTGTTGAGAAAGGTGGGTGTGCAAATTGGGGCCAACTCCCTGATTTTTCACATAAGACTAACAAGTTTGGTTTGGGTTTCACTGCAGAAGCTCAAAGGGCTGTTCGGAGTGCACGGATCAGAAGACCTCCCTTGTTTATCAGCAATTCGGGAGTGAATGCCATTGAAGACGATGTGGAAGAGTCTGAGTTCGACAGTTGGATCTACCCTACTGCCGATGGTGGATTAAGCAATTGGATGGCAAAGGACTTCGTCCCAATTTCTTTTATTACCCAGTAATGAGACTTTTGTGTTTTAAATTTGTAACACACAATGTTTTTAAACTTTACGGCCCGATGTCTTACCCGGGGCACCGTGGCTTCTTTTGTGAGGGATTTATGTGTGTCATCTACATATATCATTAATAAAAGCATTGGACGTTTCTTGCATTTCAAATTTTGCGCTCCTTGTTTTTCTTTTATTATATATTGCAAAACAACTGTTTTACACACACTCACATATACAGGTCTACATCCACTCTGGATCTCACTGGTAACAACTCAGCTACTGCCAGTTATAACTTCGAAAGTCCGATCAACTTAGCCGAAGACGAAGGTGAAGATGATTGCGAAGTGCCTGGTGAACTTGCTAGACTGCTACTTCAGGAAGAGAGGGCCATACAACCGCATGAAGAGCCGGTGGAAGCGGTAAATCTGGGTACAGAGGCGGATAAGAAAGAGGTCAAGATCAGGTCAAATCTGGAGTTTAGTGTCAAGCAACGGTTGATTCAGATGCTGCGTGACTACGTTGAGATCTTTGCGTAGTCTTATGAAGACATTCCTGGGTTGGATATCGATATTGTGGTTCATCGCCTGCCTACCAAGGAAGATTGTCCTCCAGTGAAACAGAAGGTCCGCCGAATGCGCCCGGAGATGTCTGGGAAAATCAAGGTTGAAGTTATGAAACAGTTTGACGCTGGTTTTCTAGCAGTTACTTCTTACCCGCAGTGGGTAGCTAACGTGGTTCCGGTGCCGAAGAAGGATGGTAAAGTTCGAATGTGTGTTGATTATAGGGATCTGAATAGGGCAAGCCCCAAGGATGATTTCCCTCTGCCTTATATCGATGTTCTGGTTGACAACACCGCACAGCATAAGGTCTTCTCCTTTATGGATGGTTTCTCCGATTATAATCAGATTAAAATGGCTCTCGAAGACATGGAGAAGACAACCTTTGTCACTCAATGGGGTACCTTTTGCTACAAGGTCATGCCCTTCAGATTGAAGAATGTTGGGGCAACGCATCAGCGCGCCATGGTCGCTTTGTTCCATGACATGACCCATCATGAGATTGAGGTATATGTCGATGATATGATTGCAAGGTCCCAGACGGAGGAAGAACACCTTGACCACCTTCAGAAGTTATTTGACAGGTTGAAGTTGTACAAGTTGAGGTTAAACCCGAACAAGTGCACCTTCGGGGTAAGATCTGGTAAGCTACTGGGTTTCGTCGTAAGCGATAAAGGTATTCAGGTGGATCCTAAAAAGGTGAAGGCTATACAGGAAATGCCAGCTCCCCGAACAGAAAAAGAAGTCAGAGGCTTTCTGGGACGACTGAATTATATTGCCTGATTCATCTCACACCTGACTGCTACTTGTGAGCCAATCTTCAAGCTACTGAAGAAAGATCAAGTGGTAAGATGGAACGATGAATGCCAGGCCGCTTTCGAAAGGATCAAAGAGTATCTCCAAGAGCCACCTATTCTGATGCCTCCAGTTGAAGGGAGACCTTTGATCTTATACTTGACAGTACTCGACAACTCAATGGGGTGTCTGCTGGGTCAGCATGACGAGTCTGGCCGAAAAGAGCATGCTATTTATTACCTTAGAAAAAAGTTTACCGACTGCGAGACCCGATACTCATTGCTTGAGAAAACTTGCTGCGCTTTGCCATGGGCTGCTCGCCGACTGAGACAGTATATGCAGACTCACACTACTCTATTGATATCAAAGATGGATCCAATCAAGTATATCTTCGAGAAGCCTGCCTTATCCGGAAGAATAGCAAGATGGCAGATGATTTTGACTGAGTATGACATCCAATACACGACCCAAAAGGAAATCAAGGGAAGTGTGTTGGCAGATCATTTGGCACATCAAGCAGTGGATGATTACCAGTCTATGAACTTTGAATTTTCGGATGAAAACATCATGTTGGTGACTGACTGTGAGACACCTGGACCGGATGAAGGACCTGAGGAGGGATCCCGATGGTCTATGTACTTTGATGGAGCTTCAAACACTTTGGGTAATGGCATTGGTGCCGTGATCATATCTCCTAAAGGCTCTCATACTCCATTTACCGCCCGACTATGTTTCAACTGCACCAACAATATGGCGGAGTATGAAGTGTGCATCATGGGTCTTCGAGCAGCAATTGACCTAAGGATTAAGTTCTTGAGTGTGTTCGGAGATTCCGCTCTTGTGATCAGTCAGATCAAAGGCGAGTGGGATACGAAACACCCAAATCTTATTCCTTACAAGGAGTATGTGTTGACGTTGCTTCCAAATTTCGAAGAAATAACCTTTGAACACTTCCCAAGAGAGGAGAATCAGTTAGCGGACGCACTGGCTACGATGTCTTCCATGTTCAAAGTCAATTGGGACAACGAAGCTCCCCGGATTATCATTGAAAGGTTGGACGAACCTGCATATTATTGTGACATCGAGATTGAAGAGATAGTAGAAAAACCCTGGTTCCACGAAGTAAAGAGGTACCTGGAGGCTCAGGAGTACCCCAAGGGTGCATCTGTTAATGAAAAGAAGTTTCTGAGGAGGTTCGCGGCGAAGTTCTTCATCAACAATGACATCCTTTACAAGCGTAACCATGATTCAACCTTACTGCGATGTGTGGATAAGAACGAAGCAAAAAGGATCATGGCAGAGTTACATGAAGGTACTTTCGGAACTCATTCCAGTGGACACACCATGGCAAAGAAAATCCTTCGGGCAGGATATTTTTGGTCCACAATGGAAGCCGACTATTATCAGAATTTTCGGACCTGTCACAAGTGCCAAGTCTATGCTGATAAAGTGCACATACCTCCAGTTCCTCTGAACATCTTGACAGCTCTGTGGCCTTTTGCAATGTGGGGCATTGATATGATCGATGAGATCAGACCTACAACGTCCAATGGGAATCGTTTCATCCTGGTAGCTATTGATTACTTTACGAAGTGGGTTGAAGCAGCTTCCTTTGCTACTGTAACCAAGAACGTCGTGGCTCGTTTCATTCGGCACAATCTGATTTGTCGATATGGTGTACCAGAGAGAATCATTACGGACAATGGTACAAATCTCAACAATAAGATGATCACCAAACTCTGCAAATAGTTCAAGATACAACATCATAACTCTTCTCCTTACCGGCCGAAGATGAATCGGGCTGTAGAAGCGACTAATAAAAACATTAAGAAGATCGTGCAAAAGATGACAGTGCCATACAAAGACTGGCACAAGATGTTACCATTCTCTCTTCATGGGTACCGTACCTCAGCGCGGACGTCAACAGGGGCAACACCCTATTCCTTAGTATATGGCATGGAGGCAGTTTTGCCCATTGAAGTTCAGATACCCTCTCTTCGGATTGTGAAGGATGCAGGTTTGAGCGAAGATGACTTGATTTAGACCCGACTTGATCAACTGAATTTAATCAACAAAAAGAGACTTACTGCTGTTTGTCATGGTCAGACGTATCAAAAACGGATGATCAAGGCATTTAACAAGAAAGTTAGACGACAAGAGTATCAAGTTGGGGATCTGGTGATCAAGCGCATTATCCTACCTCAAGGTGATCCCAGGGGCAAATGGACCCCTACTTACGAAGGGCCATTTGTGGTTAAGAACATCTTCTCAGGAGGAGCTATGATTCTAACCACCATGGATGGTGACGACCTTCCTCACCCCGTCAATGCAGACATAGTGAAAAGATACTACGCATAATCAAAGACCCGCTAGGTTGACTGGCCTAGGTAAAAATAAGGGCTTCCCGGCGAACCAAAAGGGTTCGGGCAAAAATAAGGGATGAAAATGAAAAAATATATACACCCGGCAAGCTGAAAACCTGAAAAGGCGGCTTGGGCAAAAAAGGGTATCCCGGTGCACTGAAAACCCGAAAGGGCGGTCCAGGCAAAAATTAGGGATTAAAGCGTAACACTATGTCTCATTGGATCACCTTGCAATCCGACTTCGGTATCGACTATCAAGCTTGGACGACACTAATCAATCTGATCTACCTTCAACCAAGTAGCAAAGTGATGAGATGCTCGAGGACATAAAGGCAATAGCAGAGTTGGAACCCAGTGGGATTATTCACATAGCTGTTTTGTTTAGTTTTTCACAAATTGTGTAAATTCTATTATTCGGCGGCGTTCTTTTACTAGGACGTTAGCCTGTTGTACAAAAACGCCTATTTACAGGCCAAACCTCAAATCAATACAATTTATTTTCAGAGAAATTTCAAACTATTTTTCCTTTTTCTGTTTTGTTTTGTAAAGAACGTCCAATGTTCATTTTTGATATATGCATTTGACATTAATTGTTGCTCATGAATATTTACATGCGAAACAAAAGACGATTACTTATAATATCAGAAACAGGGGAAAATAAGAATTGTCCAAACTGTACAGTTGCTCTATCCACCAGGTACAAAGGTAGGTTCAGCTGAAGAATATGGCTAAGGTGCATTCACTCCCCGCAGAGTAAGAAAAGACAATAATGATAGCTCTCCCCAGCTGAGACTTACAACCGCGAATAAATCAGTAATATTCTCCCCAAGCAGAGTTTACCTACCATCAGCACTGAAAGATCTTAATATTCCCCAGCGAAGTATAAGAATATTCTCCGGCAGAATACAAAATATCCCCAGTGGAGTCTGAAATTCTTCCCAGCGCAGTCTGAAAAAGATCCCCTAGTGGAGTTTGGAGAATCATCCCCAGTGGAGTTTGGAGAATCATCCCAAGTAGACTTTGGAAGATTGTCCCCAGCAGAGCTCAAAGGATTATCCCCTTAGAGTCTAAAAGGGTCTCCTCAGTGAAGTCGCAACTGAAAGTTCATCCCCAGCAAAGTTCTTTCCTTTCACAAACAGGAATTCAATCCCGGATTCGGTATCACCAGCAACAGTAATTCATCCCCGGCAGAATTTATCAATGGAATCCTCAGCAGAACATCTCTTCCCCACAGAGTAATCTCCTCATCAGTTTATTCCCCAACGGAGTTATCCTCTCCTGCAGTTTTATTCTCACAGTCCCCTATCTCCAGCGGAAATGAAGAATTCAACTCCATTCTCCAGCAGCCATCCGGGATTTATTTTCCCCGGCTAAAAACATTACATTGCCACACATCATAACACATGCATATACACATCATACAACACAACTTCATTTATTTTGAGAACATCATTGCTTGGTATATATCATGCATTGCATATGACTGACCTTTACCTTTCAGGAAGGATGCAATTAAGTTCTCAGCTATGAAGTTTTTACCCCAGTCGAAGTACTGACCGGTTCTTAAAACTCAATTGAATTAGTCTCGGTCGAATTACAGATAAGGTTCTAAATCTCGGAAAAGTTCCTCCGTCGAAGTGTGGACAAATTCTTAAATCTCAACAGAATTATCCTCCGTTGAAGTACAGACAAGTCCTAGATCTCGATGAAGATGTTTCCCTCAGTCGAAGTACTGACCAGTTCTTAAATCTCAATTGAATTAGTCTCGGTTGAATTACATATAAGGTTCTAAATCTCGAAAATTTTCTTCCATCAAAGTGTGGACAAGTTCTTAAATCTCAACAGAATTATCCTCCGTTGAAGTACAGACAGTCCTAGATCTTGATGAAGATGTTTCCCTATGTCGAAATACTGACCGGTTCTTAAATCTCAACTGAATTAGTCTCTGTTGAATTACAGATAAGGTTCTAAATCTCGACAATTTTCCTCCGTCAAAGTGTGGACGAGTTCTTAAATCTCAACAGAATAATCCTCCGTTGAAGTACAGGCAGTCCTAGATCTGGATGAAGATGTTTCCCTAGGTCGAACTATTGACCGGTTCTTAAATCTCAACTGAATTATTCTCGGTTGAATTACAGATAAGGTTTTAAACCTCGAGAATTTTCCTCCGCCGAAGTATGGACGAGTTCTTAAATCTCAACAGAATTATCCTCGGTTGAATTACAGACAGTTCCTAGATCTCGATGAAGATGTTTCCCTCAGTCGAAGTGCTGACCGATTCTTAAATCTCAATTGAATTATCCTCGGTTGAATTACAGATAAGGTTCTAAATCTCAGCAAAGTTCCTCCGTCGAATTACAGACAGTTCTTAGATCTCAACTGAATTATACTCAGTTGAATTACAGACAGTTCCTAGATCTCGATGAAGATGTTTCCCCCCATTTCAATTACGAACAAGTTCTTAAAACTCAACAGAGATGTTCTCTCGGTTGAAGTACAGGCAAGTTCCTAAATCTCAACAAAGATCAGATTTCCCCAAGTGGAATCTTCCACAGCAACAGGTATGCAAGTTCTCGCTAAGGAATCTCTTATGTGATTGAAACCCATTCATATGGAATCTTTAAGCCCATCCTCCCGCCAGCAATCTCCAAATGGCATTTGTAAGCTCAATCCCGACATCACAAGGCTGATACCACTTCATGCGAGTGCAAATTTCTGGGCACTCTAGTGTTCAATCATCTTCCACCTTCGGATCACGAAAGGCACGAAAGCCAATCTACATCCTCAGGTTTAAGACAATTGAACAGGGGAAGTTGTTGTACCTCAAAATTTTCCCTCTCATATTTCTCAAAACATTGCAAGAAAAATCTCCAAGTTGCTCAAGTTTGCTCAAGAGTTGGACAAACAAGCTATCTCCTAAGGCAGTCAAACCCAAATTAGGGTTTTGTGTTGCATCAAGATATTTGAATCCAAATGACCTCAAGTGCTCCCTAATGTCCTAATATGTTCTCAATATCATCCATTTCAAATTTCAAGCCTTGCAGAGGAAGTTTGCTCAGCCAATTGCTCAAAGGGTCCAAAAATCGACTATGCTAGGGCAAAAGTCAACTGTGCCCTACAAACAGTCAAACTTCAAGATTTTTTGTCAACATTCTCATTTTGAAGGATATTTCATAATTTGATCAAGGGTTGATCATGATTCATCAAGGATTGCTCAAAATTCATCAAGACTCAAAAGTTGCTAAATTAGGGTTTTGTAGGAAAACTCAACTCAACTTTGACCAAGCATAAATTTCTCATACTTTATGAGAAATGACCCATCCAAAGCTCATTTTGAAGAGGATGCAATTTCCTATAATCCATCTTCATACCCCAAGATCAAAAAATGCACTCAAAAGAAGTTATGAATTTGGACATTATAGGTCATTTTTGAAAGTCAACAAAAACACTTTTTTTCCAAAGCTTATAACTTGAGAATGGAAAATCAAAATGCGATGAGACCAAAAGGGTAGGTTAGAGGACATCTCAAGATTTCTAAAAAGTCTAAGAACACCTCGCAAGGTTCAAAATTGAAGAAGTTATGCATTGTTGAAGTTGGACATTTTTTGTAAAATTGCCAAAAGTCAACTATCCCCAAAACTTCAAATTTTGTCAAATGGGCCCATTCTTTTACACATGATTTGAGATTGCATCATTGTCCATGTTCCCTAGCTTAAGCCATGTGTCCATATATCATTTTTATTATTTAATTTGATTTTTATTTGAATTTATTCATTTTAAATCAAATTAAATCATATAAAATAGATAAAAATTGATAACCAAAGATTTTTTATTGATTGTAGGCTTCAATGGACAGCTAGCATATCCCCAAACTCGTACCAAGGCAAATCATGTGCAAAAAGATTGAATCAAATCAAATTTGGCAAGTTTGTAAATGGGAATCAAATCATATTCATGTGCATTGATTTGGAGGGATTCAGTCCATGATTTCTACCCTAATGCAAAGCATGTTACATAAACAAGCCAAAGGAAACGAAACAAGGGTTGGCAATTGCAGAGAGGCAGAACAAGATTTGAAAAAATTCACAAAAAGCTTGAGATCGAAATCGTGTTTAGAGGTGTTTTCAAGGGCTGAGACCTGTCCCAATCGCTTCCTGGGCATTCACTCAAGCTAAACCAATCCAAAGCAAGATTTTTCAGATGTCCAAACGCGCTGTAAGTGTCACGAAACCCAGCTCTGTTCTTGAAATCGAAACTCATCATTCTTGCATCTATAATGAAAACTAACTGCATATTTGTAATCCTCACAACATTTCCAAGCTATTTGCATCATTTAATTTCGTTTATATAACCTGTAATTGAAAACACCATAGCTAGGGTTCTTGGAGCTTTTTTGGGCGTTTTCTTTTCAGGATCAATTGACCATCAAGAAGGGTATGGTTAGGACTGGGAGTTTGAGACGAGCATAACCATGCCCTTGAAATGCATTTTTGTGGCTCGTAGCAAATTTTGGAGGTGGACTGGCTTATAGCTACGGACTTCTGTCCGTTGGTATAGGTTTGAGATCTTTTAGCCACGGACGAGAGGTTGAAGACAATACGTGGCGTCCATCCATTGCATCATTCAAATAGCGCGCATTTTTTATGATTTTTCTGGCCATTGACTTGTTTTATTTTATTATATACTCTTTGTATTATATTAAGAAACAAACCACCATGGCGTAGTGGCAAGCGTGCACGTCCAAACTCCTTCAGGACCTGGGTTCGAATCCCAGGTCCCCCACTTTCTCAATGTTTTTTCTCTTCAGGTACTCCTATGCGCGCTCAGGCTTGCAGAACACCATGCATCCTCATTCATCCAATGGCCAGATGGCCAAAGGCCAAATCTGATGGTTTCAAGCTGATGGTCCACCAAGGTGCCAGTCAATACATAGACACCAGATCACCAAGAGTCAACAAGGGCCAGCGCTTTTGGGCCTCCCAATTGCTATCTACACCACAAAATTCAGGCCCATACTCCCTTTTCTTATTTATTTTGTTTATTTATTTTAATTGTTTTATTATTTTTATTTAACTTCTAACCAATCACAATTTTCTTTTTATAAAATAAAATCACAAAATATTTTTATTCAATCAAATTTTAACTTTCATTTTTTTAATAAATACTAATTAATTAATTTAGGTTTTAATTCTAGAATAATTTTGACTTATTTTGTAAATAAATAATTAATTAGATTTAATTAGGTACTAACCATTAATTTAATTAATTTCATTTTTCTTTCTTAAAATAACAAAAATCAAAAAAAATATGTCATAATTAATTTTTCATTTAATTAATTTATTAATTTTAATTTAGTAATTAATTTAGGTTTAATTTCTTTCTTAAAATTAAAAACAACAAAAAGATTTTTTTCCTTTAACCAAAAGGGTCAAAACCCTAAAATTTGCGCTCGATTTAATTTCTCGCACGCGTTGCTAATTTTTATCCAATAATGTACTTGCCTCCGGATTGTAATAGTAAATAGGACTTTTATTTATTTTTATCTCTTTATTTATTTTTAAAGGGTTTGTCTTTGGCGATGTAAATACTCGACGACTTGTAATTTAAATTCCGCATTTTATTTCCGCAAATTATAACTGTTAGATGTTTGATAATAGGATGGCATGACAAGACTAAATGTTTTAACCTAAAATCAACTTAGATCACCCTTAACATGTACAAAGATAAAAATAACTGAAAACGACACAATCGCACATGTGCACTCTTAGGGTACACCCCACTTGGTTGCCTTCGTACACGGTTATTGAGTATAGGTCATTTTAGAGGTCACCCTCTTGTCTAAAAGATCATAGTCGCCTCGAAATGGTTGCCTCGGATATTGTTGCCTCAAAACAAATGATATAAGACATTAGGGTTGCCGCTAAAGCATCCTAACATTGCTTTAGCGACCGTAAGTCCCACATTCGAATTGACCCTCAAACACCAACAACGATGCTACCTACTCATCAATAGTGGGATAGCACTGTCTAAAGTAAATTAGCATAGAACGATTCCTTTTTCGAGTAGGTAGATGGTTCTTAGATACTTGCTCTTTCAAAAAAAAACAAAATCTTTTCCACACTTACACTTTTCGAACAAAGTTTTCAAAAACACTTCATATACTCTTGAGGACAGAAGCAAGAGTTAAATTGAAGTTTTCAAACAAAACCTTTTTCAAACCCACAAGCACAAAGAAAGCAATTTTTGAAAACAATTGAGCAAGTACCTAAGAGCCCGTGGATAACCACAGATAGAAAGGGTGCTAACACCTTCCCTTTCTATAATCTACCCCCCGAACTCGAGAAATATCTCGAAAAAGGAATTTTTCTGTGCTTTTTTCCTTCCTTGTTGGATAAAATAAAAGTCGATGGCGACTCTTGCTTACCGCGACATTTTGCGAACATAAACGCAAAACGCAAACCAGCATTCCAAAAACAGTCAGTTCTTCCCACTGTATCACACACTCGTTCTTCTCTTTCGAATCCAGTATCAAAGGAATAACCCCTAGTTCCTCCCTTCGAATCCAGAAGCACTCAAGGCAACAACTTAAAGGCCCAACACACATCCCAGCCTCAAGCAAGGTAAGTCATTCTTAACCTTGGATCCTTCGTTTCCAGCATAACATGTAAATAAGCTTCCTTTTTGTTTCAAAGATGTACATAGTATTTGTTTCCTTTTCGTTTCCACCCTTTTAGTTTGTTTTTATTGCCTATCCTTTTGGTTTTGTTCTTTGGTTTGTTACAAATGCTTTAAAAACTAACCTTTCCCTAAGGTAATGCTAGCATGGCCTTAGGCCATGTTGCTATTTAATATCTCAAATGAAAGAAAAAGGAGATAGGAGTATGAAATGAAGCCCCAGGCTTCCTCACTGATTCCAAGCCCAACCAAAGGAGGCAGAAAGGTAGATTGCATCTTGCACTGATTCCAGGCCCAGTTGAAAGGCACGCCCATACTGATTCTAACCTCCAGTCGAAGGAGGCAAAAAGGCAGAATCGAAGGTTGCACCTCATGCCTCAGGTTAAGATCAAATTGAAGGTCATGACCTCACTGACTTCAGGCCAAATTGAAGAGAGCCAGAAAGTACATAATCGAAGGGTGTTTCTGCCTAAATCGAAAGACCCCTTTTTCTTGCTCTTATTTTATTCTGCCTTTATATTTTCATGCTATTCAATATGGTTGTAATAGTGTAGGATTTTATCTCTCTGCATTTTATTACTTTTGTATGATTGCTAGTAAAATAGGGTATGTATGGAAAGATAAAAAAACAAGTAGACAACCCCTAATCAAAGACTAAATGCATGCAAATCAAACACATTATTCACACATGCACCCTTAGGGTAATCTCACTTGTTGCCTCGTAAAAATAGTCATTTCCCTCGAATATGGGCGTTTTAGCAAAGACCCTTGATAAAAGATCGTAGTCCCTCGATGACCCTCAATGTTGCCTTCGGTAAACAATTTAGTCCCTAAACGACATTGCTAAAACGTCCCATAGGTTGCCTTCTATGACTATACAAATGTTCCACGTCCATCCCTTCAAATCCAATGATGGGGCTTCTTGCCAAATCAATGGTAAGATAAAAACATCTAAAGGAGGAAGAAAAGAATATGAAGACCCTTTGAGTAGGTAGAATGCTCCTAGTTGCTCGCTTGCTCTCAACAAAAAAACATTTTATACACCCACAACTTCACTTTGAAACATTTTTAAAAGTTAAAACACTTTGTACGCGTTCTTATAGAAACGAGAACCATTACAAAGACATTTTCAAAATACTTTCAAAACCCACACCACAAACACATTTTCAATCAAAAGCAAGTGATCTAGCAAGTAACTAAGAGCCCATGGAAAACCATGGATGAAAAGGGTGCTAATACCTTCCCTTTTCATAATCTACCCCCCGAATTTAAGAAATAATCTCAAAGGTCTTTCCTGTGTTTTTCACCTTTCCTTTTGGATAAAAGAAAAGTCGGTGGTGACTCTTGCTAACCGTAATATTTGCAATAAAATGCAAAACACCCAAGTCAGTTCTCCCACCGTATCACAGAACTAGCGACTCTGTTGGGGAATTATTAAAAAATGGGGTTACCTTAGGGCTAGATCACATTTACTTGCTTTCTCTGTTTGACTTGTTTGCTTTACATTATGTTTCTTTGTTTGGGTTTGAATGCTCTACCCGGATTTGGGATACCTTATAAGTAAGTAGCCATACATTGTGGAAACTGTGCGGGGTATACCAACATGGTCTAAGCAATAGCTACGTTAGTATGACATATTTGTGGGTACCAGTAGCCTTTGAGTAGTCAAGGAGAATACGGGGCTGCTGAGTGATATCATGAAGCACTGACTAACTTTTAGAACCTTTAATTGACCAACTTGGCCATTAGGACGTAGTGAGATGACTGACTTTGGTGAAGTCTGAAGTTGGTCGATACTCGATACTACACTCATTGAGATTTGACTCCTGAGCTTTTTTTGGTGGCAAGTCAGTTGTCAATCAGAACGAAGTTTGTGGGAAAGATCAGTGATATTGAGATCCCTTAGAACCCAGTTACTATTAACTAGGACAGGTTGAGCCAACTAAACTTCAAGAGGGTGCTTACCTACAAACTCCATACAAGCCTAAACCTAAGGACTTGTCTGCTTTTATGTGAATATGTTTATTTGTATATAAACTTGCTTACTTTGCATACTTGTACATAACATCATAACATCAAACCATAGAATTTCAAGGATCTCAAGGGCCTACGATGCAGGGTCACGTTGAACCAGACGTCTAGCAAGGGGCAAGAGGATTTATTTTCCTCTAACCAAAAGCCGTCAAAAATCAAGTACAACAATTTGAGTCGAGGGCTATGACCCACTTGACATGGTGAACTTAATTCTCGTGGAAGGACATCCACCGATATAAAGTTATCCAATAAAAGTTGTTGATCAAAGTTCAACTTCTATCATTTTCTTGTATTTACCCCACGAGATCCTTGAAAACATGCATCCATATATCATGCATCATGTCATGACAGGTTTCTCCCATACAGGTCTCCTTATCTTTCTACTGTTTATTTTAGTAAGATGGATATGGAACAAATGCTGAGGGGCATCCAGGCTCAAAATGCTCAACTTCAAGAGATGTTTTTGAACCTATCTAAGGGACAAGAAGAGGTCAAGGCGCTCCTCACCAGGGGGATGATCATAGGAAATCCTGGGGACGATAGAGATGACCAATTGGGGCGACTACAAACCGAGATATCCTTAATGAAAGTCCAGATGATGGGACAGCTGGTGGGACAGATGGCTCTCATCCAAAACTTGGCTCAGGGACAAAAAGAGTTGAGAGTCCTCGTCAACAAACTTCGTCAAGACGGATGTAACCAAATGGGGCAAATATCTAGAATTGGGGATCAAGTCATCATTTAGCCTCCCATGAGATAAGAAGTCGGTTTAAAGGAAAGAAGACCTTCCCAACTCGCTTCCACGTCACGAGCCCAATAACGACTTCGTCAACATCAATCGGAAAATCAGCAAAGGCAAAGCAAGCCCAAAAGACAGTTTACCAACATCAACATACCATTTTCCAAAGCTTTGCAGCACATGATAAGGATGAATCTGATTACACTAATAAGACCTCATCTAAATCCCAAAACTTTTTCTCCCAGCTACAATCCTGAGGCCAGGTGTGCCTATCATTCTGATAGTCCTGGACATGATACAAACGATTGTTGAGCGCTGAAGTAGAAGATTCAAAACTTGATTGAAAAAGGAATGCTGGAGTTCACACGAGATGGTCAGACTGAATTCTTCTGCCGTCCCTCAAAGGCCCACCACCTAAAGTGACAAGTTCAGACAAAGAGGCTTCTGTTCGTTTGATTTTTCAGTTGTAATTTCGTTTGCTTGTTCAAACACTTATCTATCAATGTCAAACTTTGTTTCATTAATGCATTGCATATGTTTGTCTTGAATTCATCCTTTCATTTTCACTATATTTAAACTATGTTTTTTACTCTCCTCCTAAAAGTTACAAGCCTTTAGATGGAGGATAACGAAAATAATGCCATAATCTCATACAATATGCTTTTGGACAGACCTTGCTGACGATATACAAGCGTTATTTCAAACCCTAAACACTGGAGTTATAAGGAAGATAATCCCTAGTCAACCCCGTCGAGCCAAAGAAGTAGAAGTTTTTCCTTTTTTCATAAAAAATTGAAACCTTTAATCAAAACCAAGGGCAGGGTAGTCTCTCAGTTAATTCAAATACGCGTTCAAATCGCAAACTCTCATCTCGTAAATACAACGAATGACATCAAAACATTCCTCTAGAATCAAAAGACGGTGATGGTTCCCTACCAAATAGGCAGTCATTATCTCTCAAAAAAGAGAAAATCCCACTAAGTCAAAACCTACAAAGGAGACTTAAAGAACACTGGGGCATCCCGCTGACAGTAATCTCAAAACAAGAATAGTCAGGCGAAAATTAGGGATAACAAATCAAAAAAAGAGGTCACTACAAATCCTCAACAACATGAAAAATGTTGCAAAAAATGACTGCCTTCAAAAAACTTAACTTGTCTGAACCATCACCAAAACGTCATTCCAGACTCAATTGGAGTTCAAACGCATAATTAACTGAGTTTATGACTGAAGAACATCACGAAGAGCGGGTGGATACAAATACATTTGGAGCCTTTATCCTTTGTTTCTTAAACCGTGAACCGAGCCATGTTACAACCCTTCAAAAGTCCTAATTGAAGCATGGGTTAGTTCGAAAGCATATTGTTACAAAAGGTATCCTGACTCCTGTAAGGCTTTACTCAAAATCCAGAGTTGAATTTTTCTTACAAATTTTGTTTACTTGCTAAAACGCATTTTCAAAATTTTCAAGACAAACAGAAACTTTGCATTACTTGAATATCACTGTTTGCATATGGCTATTTGTTTGACAACGGAGAAATTCACACAATGAATATCCAGTGAACGAACGCTCTCTCAGCGAACAAAATCACTTCAGGTGGGATGACACTTCCAATGACAAATCTGCTATCAACAATGGGGCATAACATGTCACTATCCAACATACCTGGGCCAGTCTAGTCAAGATTCAAAGAATCTCTCAAAGAATTGTTGAATAATCAGGGGCAGGTCTCCATCTCCATTACTTGGGGCATTGAACGCCAATCTCGACCAAGGGTTACGTACAGTCAAATATTTCCTTGCAATGCCATAAACACTCGCTACAAGGGGAAGTGACAAATCTCCCCAAAATCCTTCTCATAGGATGATTCCCCAACCAGATTTTCCATCTCTAAAAACCTCTTCCCAACTTAGTCGACTTCAAGAATCCTCGAGGATTTCTGCCAGTGAAGTCGACACCTCTCAGACAGAACGACAACAGAGTTTATTTCCCCAACAAACTACAGGGTCCCCAGTTTGAGTTTTCCTCTCCAACTACTACAAACAAAAGGACCACAACTCCACTTCCCCAGTAGACTACTCTACATCAAATTACTGTAAAGCCTGGACCTAACCAGATATCAGTTCAACTTCGACTCCCCAGTATAGAAACGGACAACTGAGACTCCTGAATTCTTTTTCCCCAAACAGGAATCAACACTCTCCACCAAACTTTCAACATTCCCCAGCGGAGTTCTCCCCAACACTTGTCAAGGATTTATTTTCCAGACAAAGAGACACTTCAATAAGCATTTCACATTTCATACATAACAAATGCATATAACATACTATCATTTTTGAGAACATCATTACATAATGCATCTCACCCACCATGACATTGCATACAACTTTGCCTTTACCTTTTCAGGAAAAGGTCAACAGATACAATTCATCAACTTTTTGGAGTAGCAATCGTCCAATATTCCTTCATCATCCTGTTGAGGTAGTAATCATCCAAGATTCCTTCATCATCCTGCTGAGGTAGTAATCGTCTAAGATTCCTTCATCATCCTGCTGAGGTAGTAATCGTCCAAAGATTCCTTCATCATCCTGCTGAGGTAGTAATCGTCCAAGATTCCTTCATCATCCTGCTGAGTTAGTAATCGTCCAAGATTCCTTTATCATGTTGCTCAGCTTTCAGATACAGTTCAGATAAGCTCCAGATACGGATGCCATTCTGATACTCATTCAGATTCAGCTTTCAGATACAGTTCAGGTACGCTCTAGATACGAATGCCATCTTGATACTCATTCAGAATTAGCTTTCAGATAAAGTTCAGATATGCTCCAGATACGGATGCCATCCTGATACTCATCTTGCTCAGCTTTCAGATACAATTCAGATACGCTCCAAATACGGATGCCATTTTGATACTCGTTCAGATTCAGCTTTCAGATACAGTTCAGATACACTCCAAATACGGATGCCATCTTGATACTCAGTCAGAATTAGCTTTCAGATATAGTTCAAATACGTTCCAGATACGGATGCCATCCTGATACTCATCCTGCTCAAATTTCAGATACAGTTCAGATACGCTCCAGATACGGATGCCATCCTAATACTCATTCAGAATTAGCTTTTAGATACACTTCAGATACATTCCAGATACGGATGCCATCCTGATAATCATTCGGAATCATCTTTCAGATACAGTTCAGATACACTCCAGATACGGATACCATCATGATACTCATCCTGCTCAGCTTTCAGATACAATTCAGATACACTCCAGATACGGATGCCATTCTGATACTTATTCAGATTCAGCTTTCAGATACAGTTCAGATATGCTCCAGATACAGATACCATCCTGATACTCATTTAGAATCATCTTTCATATATAGTTCAAATACAGTCCAGATACGGATGCCATCCTGATACTCATCCTGCTCAGCTTTCAGATGCAGTTCAGATACGCTCCAGATACAGATGTCATCCTGATACTCATTCAGAATTAGCTTTCAGATACAGTTCAGATACGCTCCAAATACGTATGCCATCCTGATACTCATTCAGAATCATCTTTCAGATACAGTTCAGATACACTCCAGATACGGATGCCATCCTGATACTTATCCTGCCCAGCTTTCAGATACAATTCAGATACGCTCCAGATACGGATGCCATTCTGATACTCATTCAGATTCAGCTTTCAGATACAGTTCCGATACGCTCCAGATATGGACGCCATTCTTATACTCATTCAGATTCATCTTTCATATACAGTTCAGATACACTCTAGATACGGATGCCATCCTGATACTCATCCTACTTAGCTTTCATATACAATTCAGATACGCTCCAGATACAGATGACATTCTGATACTTATTCAGATTCATATTTCAGATACAATTCAGATACCCCATAGATACGGACGCCATTCTGATACTCGTTCAGATTCAACTTTTAGATACAATTCAGATACGCTTCAGATACGGATGCCACTCTGATACTCATTCAGATTCAGCTTTCAGATACAGTTCAGATATGCTCTAGATACGGACGCCATTCTTATACTCATTCAGATTCATATTTCAGATACAATTCAGATATGCTCTAGATACGGATGCCATTCTGATACTCATTCAGATTCAACTTTTAGATACAGTTTAGATACGCTCTAGATATGGGTGACATTCTGATACTCATTCAGATTCTGCTTTCAGATACAGTTCAGATACGCTCCAGATATGGATGTCATTCTGATACTTATTCAGATTCAGCTTTCAGATACGGTCCAAATACGATCCAGATACGGATGTCATTCTGACACTCATGCAACATATTTCTCAAATACAGTCCAGATACGATCTAGATACGGATGTCATTCTGACAATCATCCAATACATCTTTCAGATACGGGTCAGATAAAATCCATTTATGCTTATTATTCTGGTACTCATCCCACTACATCCATTGTTTCAGTATAAATCAACCAGAGATTTACTCTGATACTTCTTCCATTTCTGCCAACAATCACTTTTGGATGACATCTATAAGCCCATCTCCAACAACTTTCCACCATCTCTTCAAATGGAATCTTTAAGCCCATTCCCTACACAATTAACCACCACATCATCGAGTGCAAATTTATGGGCACTTTAGTGTTCAATCATCTTCCACCTTCAAGTCACAAATGGTAGACTTGCCAATCTAACTCTTCAGGTTTAAGAAGATTGAACAGGGGCAGCTGTTGTACCCTAAAATTTGCCCTCTCATTTTTCAAGGAATTTATCACAAGAATTCTCAAGGTTCAAGCTTGCACAAGTACATTGGGATTTTCCAGTACCAAGATTAAAAGGAAAATGTCAAAAGGAAGAAAACAGATAAAAATATTCTTTTGACAAAATTGGAGAAATGTAAGTCCTTTCGTTTCAGCTCTTTCGATTGGCCTTTTGGCCTCTGTCGATGCAAGCTTGGATTGGATCCTTCGACTGAGCATAGGCCTCTAGCGCGTTGGTTTTGGTTCATAAGGCAGGAGCTTCCTGTACGCCACCTTCGACTACACCTTTGGACTCACAGGGTTCACCATGCAATGGCTGCCTATGTGTCTACTTTGATTGGATGTTTGATGCGCGCATGCCTGTGTTGACTGGACAAACATTCCTTCCATGCTTTCCTTGACTCACAAGTTGATGACTAGCTGCATACAAGCCTTCGTTTGAGCCATAACTTCTTTCTTGCGTGCAAAAGGCTTCACCCATGCTAGCATGCACAAGGTACAAAGCCTCATATAGCTTCCTCTGATTCCAAGGCAAAAGGCTCCCTTTTGGCATCCTTCGATTGCACCTTTTTGCCTTATGTATGCCTCTTTCGAATCTGGACATTTTTGCCTCCTGCATGCCTCTTTCGTTTGGGCATATGGCTTCCTTCATGCAAGTATTTGTTTGAGCTTTGACCTTTTTTGTGCATGCTTGGAGTCACAAAGTTTAGACCTCCTGCATGCAGGCTTCGATAGGACTTTGGCTATATTTGTACTAGCTTCGACTAGACAACACCTCTCTTTAGTATGCTGCATTTCCATCCTTGACAAACTTCAGCACACATGGTAGATGGCCCCTTCAAAAGACATATAGTGGTGGATTTGAAGGGAATACATATGAGTCCCTATTGAAGGGTATACTTTACTAGTCCATTTGAAGGAAACATTTGACCTTTTTCAAAGAAACATACATGACCCATTCAAGGGACACATCTGGGCATCCCATTCGAAGGACATGCTTGATGGCCCATTCGAAGGATTTACAAAACCCCCTTAAGGCATGCTTTGGTGATCCATTCAGGGGATACACATTTGGCTCCTTCGAAGGATACACAAAAGTGATCCATTCGAAAGACACTTGTTGGAGGAAAACCAAATAACATTGTTGGAAGAAGAATTTGGTCGAAGGAGGGTCAAAATGAAAGAATGAAATGTTCAAAGATGCTTGATGCCAAGTTCAGGCCCAGTACACTGGCCAAAACATCTGCACAGCAATCCTGAAACACTTCCCCATTCTTGCACTAAAGTATCATACAAAGCACTTCCCCTCGAAAGCTACAAAAGCAGGTTACTCAAATTGTTCAAACTTTTTGTTTTCCCTCCAAAAGCTTCAGCCAGCTTTGCCTATAAATAAGAGGCTCCACAACATGTTTTAGAGGACCTTTTGTCCAGAGGAACGAATCTTCAAAAAATTCTCAAACATCATCAAACTCTCAAACACTTAAACACTCATCAAACACCAACCCAAACTCAAAAACGTGTCCCCTTCAAATCTGAAACATCCCTACACCTTATTACCCTTCGAATCCAGCAGGAAGAACCTCACACTCGTTTTTCTCTTTCGAATCCAGTATCAAAGGAATAACTCCTATTTCCTCCCTTCGAATCCAGAAGCACTTAAGGAAACCACTTAAAGGCCCAGCACACGTCTCAACCTCAAGTAAGGTAAGTCATTCTTAACCTTGGATCCTTCGTTTCTAGCATAACATGTAAATAAGCTTCCTTTTCGTTTCAAAGATGTACATAGTATTTGTTTCCTTTTCGTTTCCACCCTTTTAGTTTGTTTTTATTGCCTCTCCTTTTGGTTTTGTTCTTTGGTTTGTTACAAATGCTTTAAGAACTAACCTGACCCTAAGGTAATGCTAGCATGGCCTTAGGCCATGTTGCTATTTAATATATCAAATGAAAGAAACATGAGATAGGAGTATGAAATGAAGCCCCAGGCTTCCTCACTGACTACAGACCCAATCGAAGGAGGTAGAAAGGAAGATTTCATCTTGCACTGATTCTAGGCCCAGTCGAAAGGCACACCCATGCTGACTCCAACCCCCAGTCAATGGAGGCAGAAAGGCATAATCGAAGGCTGCACCTCATGCCTCAGGTTAAGCCCAAATTGAAGGTCATGACCTCACTGACTTCAGGCCAAATCGAAGAGAGCCAGACAGTACAGAATCAAAGGGAGTTTCTGCCTAAATCGAAAGACCCCTTTTTCTTGCTCTTATTTTATTCTACCTTTATATTTTCATGCTATTCAATATGGTTGTAATAGTGTAGGATTTTATCTTTCTGCATTTTATTACTTTTGTATGATTGCTAGTAAAATAGGGTATGTATGGCAAGATAAAAAAAACAAGTAGACAACCCCTAATCAAAGACTAAATGCATGCAAATCAAACACACTATTCACACATGCACCCTTAGGGTAATCTCACTTGTTGCCTCGGAAAAATAGTCATTTCCCTCGAATATGGGCATTTTAGCAAAGACCCTTAATAAAAGATCGTATTCCCTCGATGACCCTCAATGTTGCCTTTGGTAAACGATCTAGTCCCTAAACAACATTGCTAAAATGTCCCATAGGTTGCCTTCTATGACTATACAAACGTTCCACGTCTGTCCCTTCACATCTAATGATGGGGATTCTTGCCAAATCAATGGTAAGATAGAAACATCTAAAGGAGGAAGAAAAGAATATGAAGACCCTTTGAGTAGGTAGGATGCTCTTAGTTGCTCACTTGCTCACAACAAAAAAACATTTTATACACCCACAACTTCACTTTGAAACATTTTTAAAAGTTAAAACACTTTGTACGCGTTCTTATAGAAACGAGAACCATTTCAAAACCCACACCACAAGCACATTTTCAATCAAAATCAAGTGATCTAGCAAGTAACTAAGATCCCATGAAAACCATGGATGAAAAGGGTGCTAATACCTTCCCTTTTCATAATCTACCCCCCGAACTCAAGAAATAATCTCAAAGGTCTTTCCTGTGCTTTTTCACCTTTCCTTTTGGATAAAAGAAAAGTCGGTGGCGACTCTTGCTAACCGCAACATTTGCGATAAAATGGAAAACACCCAAGTTAGTTCTCCCACCGTATCACAATGGGGATCAACGATGAAGGAAAGCAACTCTCAAGACTTCATTCCTTCAATTCTTCAACAAAACTCTCTTCTAGTATTAATTTTTTGATGTCGATTCTTCTTTGTCCCCTCTTACTGCAATTTTTAGGTAGTTTTATAGTGTTTTCAGAATTAGAAAATTAGGAAGAGTAGTTATGTTTTCTGTAAATTTAATTCTTAGAATTGAATTAGGGTTTTAGAACTAGGAAATATTTTGAAATTTTATCTTTAATTTAAGAACATTGTATTTAGTTTCTATCTTAAATTTTATGATGTATTATTGTTTTAATTCCATTTATGTATTTGTACGATTCTGATTTTGTTTGGTTTAAATGTAAAAAAAAATGTTTTTGTTTTAGTATTTGAATAAATTAATAAGTTTTGGATTTTGTATTGAGTGCTTTTTTTTTGAAAAAAGAATGAAAAGATAATGTTTGATCTATGATTGGAACAATAAGTGTTTGTCTGGTGGGCTTTTGGATTTTGGGCTAGCGTTTTTTGAAATAGCATTCTCAATAGAAAGGGCCCGCTTGCTTTGGGCTCTTATGTTTAAACGTTTTTCATAAATTCAATAATCATAAAAAGTTAATAGTAACATAATAATACTAATAATGATTAACAATAATTTAATAAAATTGAATAAAAGCAAAAATTCAGATATTGACTTTCAGTTATTTCTGATTAAAAAGTTGGACTTTAATGGGCCTAACCAATCCACAATACCAACCTCTTTATAACTTAAAAATGGACTCCTGGTTTATTGGGCCCTTGGAATGAATTGATATGGGCCACGAAAATGTACCCCTGTCCTTTTTAGTCAACAAAAAAAAAAATAAATGGGTCGGCAGATTAGCTTCATGGGTTTGTCCAAGAAGCGTATACCCCCTTTTTAGCAAAAAACTTCAATGACTTAATGGGATGGTCTGAAAACCTTACTGGGCCATATAACTTCATTATTGGGCCTCAACAAGAATAAAATTATTTTATACAACCTTTCCAAAAAGGACTTGAAACCTTAATAGACCTTCAAAAAAGATTTGTTCACACCTCCTTGATCAAAACAATACCTCTCCCTTGAAATGGACTCCTATTTAAAAAACCTATTGGGCCATCAGATATTGATGGTCCATTTTGGATCAACATGCTTCTCTGATTTTTTTAAACACCCTCATAGAAGTGAAAACTACATAATGCGATATATTTAAAAAGAAACCTAAATATAATATAAGGGTAAGGCAAATTTAGGGTATGACAGCTGCCCCTATTTAATCATCTTTCGATTGAATAGTGCAAGAATATGCAGGTCTCTCACGTTCTGATTGGATGTTTATTAAATATTGGAAGACCCCAAGTTTGCCTGAAAGATTTATAAGGATACACTATAGAGCGCTCCCATGGATATGAAGAACAAGCATAGACGATGGTGTATAATCTAATCTGTGTTTGAACCCAAGTTGATTTGACTTAGGCATGATGATGCGGAGTCCCACCAGTATCTAAGAAGAGATCGTTTGCATATTTACCATAACCTAGGTGATAAATGATGTAGGTTTGAATAGTTCACTTTACTAATGCTTGGAGACTAATGTAGCAAGTTTTGGTTTGATTTGATTTTGTTTATCCATTGCAACCTAGGGGAAGGATAAAACGAAGTTTTGATGACATATTTTCGCATGGAGACTGGTGCAATAGAGTTATATCATGGGAAAACTTATAACAAACAGTGCTGCATAGAGACTGACATGATGAGTTAAATCAAGGAAGAAACTTGATAATGATATTGCTGCCTGGAGACTGATGTAATGGGTTATGTTGTGGAAATTTTTTTGACAATAATGTTGTTGCATGGGGACTGGCATAATGGAAAAGGTTTGAAAATAACATTGCTGCATAAAGACTGGTGTAATGGAAAAAGTTTGATAATAACATTGTTGCATGGAGACTGATGCAATGGAATTTTTTTGACAATAACATTGTTGCATGGAGACTGACACAATAAGTTAAATGTAGAAAATCCACACATTGTCGCGTAGAGACTGACACACTAGTGGAATCGCTGACTTCGCAACATTGCTGCCCGGGGTCTGACATAATGGAAAAGGTTTGACGATAACATTGTTGCATAGAGACAGACGCAATGGAAATTTTTTGATAATAACATTACTGCATGGAGACTGATGCAATGGAAAAAGTTTGACAATAACATTGTTGCATGAAGACTGACACAATAAGTTAAATGTAGAAAATTCACACATTGTCGCGTAGAGACTGACGCATGGGTGGAATCGTCGACTTCGTAACATTGTTGCCTGGGGTCTGACACAATGAGATAGATCGCAAAGGAAAACATATTGTTGCATGGAGACTGATACAATAAGTTAAATATATGAATTTCATGCATTGTTGCATAGAGACTGACACAATGGATGGAATTGCTGACTTCACAACATTGCTGCCGGGAGTCTGACACAATGAGCTAGATCGCAAAGGAAAAACATATTTTTGCGTGGAGACTGACATAATAAGTTAAATATGGAAAATTTCATACATTGTCGCATAGAGACTGACACAATGGGTGGAATTGCTGATTTTGCAACATTGCTTCCTGGGGTCTGACAAAATGAGCTAATTTCCAGAGAAATAACATATTGTTGCATGGAGACGACACAATAAGTTAAACATAGAAAATCCATGCATTGTTGCATAGAGACTGACACAATGAGTGGAATATGCAGGAAGCTATTTTGAATGATCCATATCTTAGATACATAGATAAGAGATGAGAACAGATTTTACTGGTTATTTGTTCCTAACCAAGGTAAAAACTGATGGAGGGCCCTAAGATATTATCTTTGTTCGTAGTATGTTTTTTTATTGAGAAATGTGATATGTGATGTATGTGCATGATGCGTGTGTATGGAAATATGGACTTTGGAATGTATATGTGTATATGCCCTAAATGTTGTAGAAAAATGCTTTTGTATTCTCCTTTTTAAACCATTGGCTTTGAGTTACCAACCCCCCAACATTGCATGTTACAACGTCGTGTTATTTTTTGAATTGATTTGAACATAAATATTGATGTTTATATCATAGGCGTATGTTGTACTCAAAAATTTTCCCTCCCATTTTACTCAACATATGTTCATTGAGATCCTCAACTTTCTCAAGGATGCCCAAGAGTTGACCATACAAACTCTCTCCTAAAGCAATGAACCTCCAACTAGGGTTTCCATTTTCATCAAGATGGGGGGGCTCCAAAGTCCTCATATGCTCTTCATAGTCCTAATATGTTCTCAAGACCATCCATGTCAAGTTTCATGCCTTGCACAAGAAGTTTTCTCAGTCAATTGCTCATATGCTTGAAAATCAACTATATTAGGTCAAAAGTCAACTGTGACCCCCAAACAGTTAAACTTCAAGATTTTTGGTCAACATCAACATTTTGAAGTGATATCAATCATTTGATTAGGGGTTTATCATGATTCCCCAAGGAATGCTCCTAATTCATCAAAACTCAAAAGTTGTTAAATTAGGGTTTCTTAGGAAAAGTCACCAAACTTTGACCAAGCATAACTCTCTCATACTTTATCAGAAATTTTCCATCCAAGGCTCATTTTGAATAGAATCCAATTCCGTAATACTCATCTTCATCCCTCAAGCTCAATAAATGCACCCATGAAAAGATATGAATTCAGACATTATAGGTCATTCCAAAAAGTCAACAAAAACACCTTTTTGGGTCAAAGATTGTTACATGAACATGGAAGATCCAATTGATCTGAAAACCAAAGGGTTGTTTAGGGGACATCCTAAGATTTCTAAAAAGTCCAAGAACACTCTCTTAGGGTCAAAATTGAAGGAGATATGCATTGTCAAAGTTGGCCATTTTTGGAGAATTGTCAAAGGTCAACAATGCCCAAAATTGTATTTTTTGGCAAATGGGCCCAACTTTTTATGCTTGCATCTTAGTTCTAGCAATGTCCACGACCCAAACACTCTTCCATATTTTATTAACTTTACTTATTTTATTTATTTTGACTTTAATCATTTAAAAATCAAATTAAATCAAATAAATGATATAAAATATGGAAGATTTGTTTTAATCTGATTTTAAATGAAAATGCAATCCATTTATGCTGCCTAAACGGAATCAAATCGTGCCAAGGTTGATTGGAGTGAGAATGGAATGATTTAGCTTGATTTGGAAAGAAATAATGCAAGGATGGAATGAAATCAAATCTTAATAATTGGAAAAGATATGAAACTCTTTTGTTAACCTAATTCAACCAGATACATATAGGGAATAAATCCCAAGCACAAGGAGAAGGGTTGATCGCGTGGAACGGCCAAGAACAAGTTGCAATTTTGTTAAAAAATCTCAATTCAAATTCCAGATTATAGCCATCTTTAAGGAGGTTTAAATATTGCAACACATTCTTGGACACCTCTGGAAGCTTTTCCAACCCTTGCCAAGCTCTGAAGCATCAAGAATCACGCTCCATACACATCACAGTTTGATATTATTTTTTATTTTGATTACGTGCATACAGGCTTTTTCCATGAAATTTAATCATGTATTCTGGTTTGTCACAAAGTTTGGATGCTTGTCGAATGCTTTAATTGAGTTTTGAGTGCAGGGATCGAAGATTGCCATTCTTAGGGTTTCCAAGCTCGTTTTTGGGGCTTCCCTGTATAGGCAAAATTAGATCAAATCGTGGGCACCATTGAACCCAGGGCATGATTTCTGACTGTCCTATACCTTTGGTTAAAATTTATTTGGCTTGTGTTGCATTTTCAATTATTGCAGGTTTGTAGCCATGGACAAAAACTGTCACTATAACCTTCAGTGACAGTTTTGTCCGTAGGTAAAAGGTGGGCACCTAAAACAACAGTCCCGAGGAAAGAGGCGATCACGTGGATGACTCCCACTGGCCCATTTGAATTCACGCGCGTGTTCTAGCCATGAAGCATTATTTCCATTGTATTATTATTTTGTCATGTATGTAAATGAATGACAAGTTGTCCTGGTGGTAGGGAGGAACGTATGGAAGGTGAGAGTCCTGGGTTCGATACCCAGGTTTGGGATTTTTATATTTTCTAACAATCTGATTCCAGATCCAGTGTACCTCACCTTTAGAGGATCATCACACGCCCTCAGATCTCATCCACTGGATCCATCTCCAGCCAGATACAACGCCCAGCATACGCAGGTCCACCATGAATCCTCAGAAGATGACCTCACTGGATCATGCGCTAGACTCTGGGCCATCATTCTGGGCCCATTACAAATTTGGCAGCACCCCCCCAGTCTACTCATGACATCAGGCCCAATTCCTTTAATTCTTTTTTTCTAATTTCTTTATTTAGTTTGTCTTAATTTCTTGTTTTAATTATTTTCGCAAATAATCATTTTTTAATTAAATTAGAAAATCAGAAAATTACAAAAAAAAAATATTAGGTTTAGTTTTTTTATGTAAAATATTTACTTGCATTAATTAATTAGCTAATTAGGTTAACTAAATACTTTTTTTGTAATTAAAATTTAATAGAAAGTTAGGTTAACTTAAATTTTATATAATTAAAATTAAATAGAAATTAGGTTAATTTACAAGATTAATCACTTTTCCCAAAAAATCCAAAAATATCTCTTCCTCATTCCCGTCTAAATTCTTCGCGCGCGATTTATTTATTTCGAATTATTATATCTACTTTGGATTTGTAATAGATTAATTAGGGTTTTAAATTTCTGCATCTTTATTTTTCAGTCAAATATTGGTATATCTGCCCAAAAGCCTTGTAATAGTTAGGACTTTAATTTCTCGCTTTTTTTTTAATTTCTGCAACCATTAAACTGCTAGATGTATGGACATTAGAATTGTATGTGAAAGATAAACCCACGATTAAAATGGTAGATAACCTTGATTGTGCAAAGATAATTAACTGAAAAAACACACTTGCACATACTCACTCCTAGGGTTTGCCCCACTTGGTTACACCTGAAATAATAGTCGTGTCCCTCGAACATAGGGATAGCTTAGTAATGACCCGCGATTCAAAGTCGTCATAAAGATCATAGTCCCTACTTGTCCCTCGAGTTGCCTACGAATTAATCTTATGACGATAGTCCCTTCGAAATGCTAAGGTATCTTTTCTTGTTGCCTTCAGAGACCACTTCGTCCCTTCGAACGTCCCTTAAAATTTCAACGACGGAGCTACCTACTCCTTAATAGTAGGATAGCACTGTCTAAAGGAAACGAAAACGAACATACTTTTTTCGAGTAGGTAGAAAACTCTTAAGTACTTGCTCAAAACAAAAACTTTTCACACAAACACTTTTCAAAAATAGTTTTCAAAACAACTTCGCCACATCCTTGAAGACCGATACAAGGGTTATCACGAAGTAAACAAAACTTTTCAAAACAAGCACGCACAAGCAATTTTAAAAATGAGCAAGTACCTAAGAGCCCGTGGAGAACCATGGATAGAAAGGGTGCTAACACCTTCCCTTTCTATAATCTACCCCCGCACTCAGAAACATCTCGAAAAAGGTTTTTTCTGTTCTTTTTCCTTTTCCTTTGTTGGATGAAATAAAAGTCAGTGGAGACTCTTGCTTACCGTGACATTTGCGAATACAAAATGCAAACCAGTATAATAGTCGGTTATGCCACCGTATCATAGAACTGGCGACTCTGCTGGGGAGTATGAAAAGTGGGGTATACCTTAGGATCTAGGTAATTTTTAAATTACTTTCTTGTTTGCTTTGCCTGCTTTATCTTTAAGGGTTTTTTGCTTGGGTATTGTTGAAGATCCTACACCCGGATCTGGGGGGAACTTATTAGGTAAACAACAATAGATCGTGGAGTCTGTAAATCATAGACCGATGTGGTTTAAGTGATGGCTGTGTTAGTGTGACACTTTGGTTGGTACCGGTATCCTTTGTGTGGAAACGAGGAGAATACGGGGCCGCCGCATGGTATCTTGAAGCACTAACGTACCTTAGAACATTAGTTGAACAAACTTGGCCATTAGAAAGTAGTGAGATAGCCGGCCTCGGTATAAAGCTGAGGATTGGTTGATACTCGATGCTACACTCATTGAGATTAGACTTTCGGGATATTTCGGCCGTAAGAAAAGATTGCCTGAGTTGAAACAATGCCGGATAAAAGATGATCAGTGATATTGAGAATCCTTAGAACCCGATTACGTTTCTAAGACAGGTTTGAAACCAACTAAACTTCAAGAGGGTACTTACCTTTAACCTCATGCAAGCCTTTGAACCTAAGGTCTATTGTATGCTTTGCTTGTGTTTGATTTACTCTGTTTGAACATAACATCATGCGTCATAACATAGTTTTGATTCTCATTACACTAACCATTTCAAGGACCAAGGGAATTTATCTTTGTTCTGTTTTACAGATCATGGCTTTTGCTCATAGAAACACTATTCAAATCAGCTTTGTGAGAATACCTCCCCAACTCAAGGAACTAGTATCAAGGGTTCCTGAAACTTCTTCGTTCACTAAGAGACATGGTCGACTTCTCAACCTAGTTACTTCGAGCTTTGATGAAAATATGATGGGTGTGCTCTTTCAGTTCTTTGATCCCAAACACCACTGCTTCACCTTTCCAGACTATCAGTTGGTGCCTACCATGGAAGAGTTCTCTCAGTTATTGAATCTACCCATTCTTGACCAGGTGCCTTTCACAAGTTTAGAAGAGGTTCCTAAGCCAGAAGTCATTGCCTCAGCTTTGCATCTGAAATGGGACGATGTGGTAACCAATTGGGAAATAAGAGGCGGAGTCAAGGGTTTTCTATCCAAGTTCCTAATAGATAAGGCCCAACTGTTTTGGGATGATTTGGACTTTCATTCTTTTGAGGAGGTCTTGGCCCTTCTAATCTATGGGTTAGTATTGTTCCTTAATCCAGACTTACTCATAGATGTGAATGCTATCAAGATCTTCCTCTCTCGCAACCATGTTCCTACCTAGCTCAAAGATATCTTGCACGCTCTCCATACTCGCACCATGAAGAGAAGAGGGGTTCTTATATGCTGCATGCCATTACTGTCGAGGTGGTTTATTTCTCACCTCCCTAAGTCAGTGCTGAAGAATGAAGAAGGTTTGGGTTGGTCGCAAAGGATAATGTCACTTTCTCACGCGAATATTCTCTAGTATTCCCGATCTATGGGAGATATTTCTATTATTGACCGCTGCAGGGAGTTCCCTAATGTCCCACTACTTGGCATTAGGGGAGGCATGACTTACAATCCTTATTTGGCTCTGCGACAATTTGGTCACACTTGAAGGGATGGTCCTCATGAGATACTTATCCAGGGCATTATGTTTAACTATGAGGGTAATGTTCAAGGGTATCTCCAGAGGTTCATACGAGCTTGGGGCATGGTAAACATATCTGACGCCAAGACTTTGGGGCCAAAGAATTCCATTCCTATGGAACCTTATATCCAATGGATACGAGCTCGCGCTCAGAAACTTATGATGCCCTACATAGCCGTCTTACTAGTGATTATGGAGCCCATTACTGAAGGGGATATTCCCTACACGGTTCTTCATCCTGATATGCCCACCGATCTTGAAGAACTACAGAGGTCCTGGATTCAGTTGAAGAAGGAGCGTGATACTTATAGGGACTAGTTCTATGCCTAGGAGAAGAAAGTCTTAGTGCTCACAAAGCATCTTCATGAGGAAAGAAGCCTTAATGTCTATCTCGGCACGAAGAGGAAGCATCCATGGGAAACTTGATTTCTTTTAGTTTTTAGAATTTTCAATTGTAACGCCTAAAAGGCAATTGTATTTTGAATTCTACTAATAAAATCTTTATTTCATTTTGGTTCGCAAATTTAAATTTCCCCAAAGTCCTTGAAATCATTACATACGCATCCCATCCATAGCATTGCATAAATAGGTACCATTACAGGTTTCTCATCTTTTTCGCTGTTTATTTCAGCAAAAATGTCTTTTGACAAAGCATCAAAGATCTTCAGGCACAAAATTCCCAATTTCAACAGATGTTCATAACTCTAGCAAAAGGGAAGGAGGATCTGAAGGCCCTCATCCTGAAGGAGAAGAAGAAAAAGAAGAAGGTCTCTGGTGTTCTGAATCTGGGCAGAAGGTTCAGGGGGCCGTTAAAGCAACCAGTCGATCTGACCTTCTCGACCAAGGAAGGGGAGAATCAAGAAAGGAAGACAAGGGAGAAGGACCCTAGCCTTAAAGTTTCTGACAATGATAGACTATAATGATGAGAAAATACCTCCCACCGAGGATAGATACAAGCAGTTAGAGGATCGGTTGAGCGCTATGGAAGTCCAAAGAATACCTGGGTTGGATTTTGAAGAACGGGGATTGGTGTTGGGAGTGGTCATCCCGCAGAAATTTAAGGCTTCGCTTTTCGCAAAGTATGATGGGGTGTCTTGCCCAAAGCTCCATCTTCGTTCCTATGTAAGGAAGATTCAGCCCCATACCACTGATAGAAACTTGTGAGTTCACTTCTTTCAAGACAGTCTGTCAGGGACTCAGCTTGAATGGTTCTACCAATTGGAGGGAACCAATGTCTGAAACTGGGAGGATTTAGCTACTGCTTTTTATAAGCAGTATCAATACAACACCGACCTTGCCCCTACTCGTACTTAACTCCAGAGTATATCCATGGGTGCAGGAGAAGGCTTTAAGGACTATGTGAAGAAGTGGAGAGACTTGGATGGGAGAGTCCAACCCCCTTTATCTGACAGGGAGTTGGTTGACATGTTTCTTGGGATGCTGTCTGGTCCATTCTTTAATCAATTGATTGGTATCTCATCAGCTGGTTTCACCGAACTGATATTAACAGGAGAAAGGGTAGAAGCTAGGATCTGGAGCGGCAAAATACAGAAAGACACCTCTTCGAGTTCAATAAATAATCCCTTCACTGGTAAGAAGGAGGCCAATTCCATTTATATCCCGAGAGGTCAGAGAAGAGCTGAACACCATCCAACGGTAAGCGCTGTAATGATACCTAGGCCTGCGGCTGCCCCACAATGCAACAACCAACAAAGGGTAGAAAGACCCCAAAGGTAGTTTACTCGGATTAACATGACATTGGTAGAGGTTCTACCCCATCTACTGAGATCAACTTGGCAACCTTGAAAGAGGCTCCCAAGAATCCTAATACCACATCTCCTCGGTACAATCCAAACGCTCAGTGTGCCTACCAATCTGAGAGTCCTGGCCATGATACAAATGACTGGTGGGCTCTGAGAAATAAAGTACAAGATCTGATTGAAGCCAAGGAGATTGAGTTTAATGCTCCGGAGAATCCCAGTATCATAACTGCTCCCATGCCTAAGCACAACCGTGGAGTTAATATCGTTGATATCGATCTGTTTGTGACCTCAGTTGATGAAGTTTCTACTCCTCTTATGACTGTTAAGAAGAATTTGTTGCATGCCGGTTTATTTCCGGTTGTGGTGAAGGTTGCCACATGTGTTCATCTTTGTCCACTGGTTGCTATTTGCTGAAAGCATGTGTTCAACGCCTGATGGACAACAGAGAAATTTTGTTCGAAAAGATATTGATTCCAACTGTTCCATTTGAAGATGTTGCTATTATAACCATTTCTGCCAATAATTACAAGGTCTCCTCGAGAAGACATGTTAGGATTACACCCGCTCTGAGAGTCGCTCCATTAATAATCACTTTTCCTGGTCCTATCCCATACACCTCGGACAAAGCTGTCCCTTGGCATTATGGCGCCGATGTTTACTATCATGGCGTTAAACAAGATCTGAAGAATGAAGAGGCTGATCCCGATGTCAGTAACATCGTCGGGACCAGTAAGATTACCAGAAGTGGAAGGGTTTTCTCTCTCGAGATTTCCCAGAAGACTGTCAATAAGCTTGTTTTTATTTCACCAGCTATTCCTACCGGTACTTTAGCTACTAGTCCTGTTCTTACTCCAATTGTTACTCCTACCGCCGAGTCATCTAGGACTCGAGGCAAAGAATCTATAGGTGAGCCTGCTCGGACGGAGGCCCTAGAAAGATTGTTATAGAAGCCTCTAAGCAAGAGATAGAGGAAATACTAAAAATAATCAAAAAGAGTGACTACAATGTGGTCGAGCAGCTGGGGCAGCCCCCTCGAAGATATCAATGTTGTCTCTGTTGTTGTGTTCTGAGGCCCATGGGAAGGCCTTGATTGCATTCCTCAAGACTACACATGTGCCGTGGGAAACTTCAGTCGATCAATTCAAAGACTGTGTGGCCAGCTTGACTGCTGACAATGGGCTGGGTTTTTCAGATGCCGACTTGACACTGAAAGGGAGGAAGCATAAAGATGCTCTGCATGTCTCGATCGAATGCAGGGGCACCACTATGGCTCACGTGCTAGTGGATATTGGGTCTTCGCTGAATGTTCTACCCAAGAAGGCTCTTGATCGGCTGGCTTATGAAGGCTTGACCTTAAAGCCCAATAACATTATGGTAAGGGCTTTTGACGGGTCGAAGAGAATGGTGCATGGGGAGGTGGACATACCTATCAAAGTAGGCTCTCAGACCTTCGAGTCCACCTTCTACGTGATGGACATCAGGCCGTCATACTCTTGTTTGTTGGGTCGTCCTTGGATCCATGAAGCTGGGGTCGTTACTTCTACACTGCACCAAATGCTGAAGTATCAGGTGAAGGGGAAGATTGTCACTGTGCATGGCGAGGAAGAGTATATGGTGAGCCACCTGAACTCCTTCAGTTATGTGGAGATGGATGGGGGAATTTATAGAGACTCCTAGTCAAAACATTGAAGAGGTTCCCCAAATTTTGGCGTCAACCGAAACTACCACCAGCACCAAACCTCCTCTGAAGATGCATTCTCTCAAAGACGCCAGAGCAGTGGTCGAAGAAGGTGGGTGTACCAACTGGGGACAACTCCCTAATTTTACTCACAAAACTGACAAATTTGGTTTGGGCTTTACTTCAGGGGCTCAAAGGGCTGTTCGACGCGCTCGGGCTGCAGGACCTCTCATACGCATCAGCAATCGTGGGGTCAATGCTATTGAAGACAGTGAGGAAGACTCTGATATTGACAGTTGGATCTACCCGACTACCAATGGTGGACCGAGTAATTGGACGACCAGAGATTTTATACCAGTTTCTTTTATTCCGCAGTAATTGTCTTACTTGTTTTCCAAGTTTGTAATAAACAATTTAAACTTTATGGCCTTGTGTCTTACCCAAGGCACAATGGCTCTATTTCTGAGGGTTATTATATGTCATTTAATATATCATCAATAAAAAATTAGACGTTCCTTGTATACAAATTTTACGCTCTCCTTTTTTCTTTTCTATTTTTACTTTATCAAAACTGTTATGCTCTTACACATACTCACGTATCAAACTGCAGATCCATATCCACTCTGGATCCCATTGATAAAAGTTATGCTATTGCCGGTTATGACTTCGAAAATCTGATCAACCAAGCCGAGGACGAAGGTGAGGATGATTGTGAGGTACCTGGAGAACTTGCTATACTCTTACAGCAGGAAGAGAGGGCTATACAGCCTCATGAAGATCTAGTTGAGACGATAAACTTGGGCACAGAGGTGGACAGAAAAGAAGTCAAGATCAGCGCAAATTTGGAGACTAAGATCAAACAGCGATTGATACAACGCCTGGTCATATGAAGACATGCCTGATTTAGACACTGATATCGTGGTACACCGCCTGCCAACTAAAGAAGATTGTGCTCCGGTTAAACAGAAGGTTCTCCATATGCGCCATGAAATGTCAGAGAAGATCAAGGCAGAGGTTATGAAGTAGTTCGACGCAGGGTTCTTAGTTGTCACCTCCTATCCCCAGTGGGTTGCTAACATTGTTCCGGTACCTAAAAAGGATGGCAAGGTACGAATGTGTGTAGACTACATAGATCTGAACAGGGCGAGCCCCAAGGATGACTTCCCGCTTCCCTATATTGATGTTTTGGTTGACAACACCGCACAACATAAAATCTTCTCCTTCATGGATGGTTTCTCTGGCTACAACCAGATCAAGATGGCTCTTAAAGACATGGAGAAGACAACCTTTGTCACACAGTGGGGCACCTTCTGCTACAAGGTGATGCCTTTTGGGTTGAAAA
The DNA here is from genome assembly GCA_948472305.1 of Vicia faba. Lineage (NCBI taxonomy): Eukaryota > Viridiplantae > Streptophyta > Magnoliopsida > Fabales > Fabaceae > Vicia > Vicia faba. Next base: position 1,635,086,827 of record OX451736.1, read on the forward strand.
ATGTTGGTGCAACTTATCAGCGAGCCATGGTCGCTTTGTTCCACGACATGATTCACCATGAGATCAAGGTTTATGTTGATGATATGATATCCAGGTCTCAAAACAAATAGGAACACCTTGATCATCTACAAAAGTTGTTCGACAGGTTGAAGACATAAAAGTTGAGGTTGAATTCGAACAAGTGCACCTTCGGGGTAAGGTCTGGTAAGCTTCTGGGTTTCGTCGTCAGTGACAAAGGTATTCAGGTAGACCCCACAAAGGTAAAGGCCATACAAGAAATGTCGACTCCCCGTACTGAGAAGGAAGTTAGAGGTTTCTTAGGATGCTTTAATTATATCGCCAGGTTCATTTCACATCTGACTGCTACTTGTGAGCCCATCTTCAAGCTTCTGAAGAAAGATCAAGTGGTAAAGTGGAATGACAAATGCCAGACTGCTTTCAAAAGGATCAACTAATATCTTCAAGAACCACCGATTTTGATGCCTCCGGTTGAAGGAAGACCTTTGATATTGTACTTAACAGTGCTAGACAATTCAATAGAGTGTGTGTTGGGGCAGCATGACGAGTCTGGTCGAAAAGAGCATGCAATATACTACCTTAGTAAAAAATTTACTGACTGTGAGACATGATACTCACAACTCGAGAAAATTTGTTGTGCTTTGGCATGGGCTGCTCGCCGACCAAGACATTACATGCTGACTCACACTACTCTGTTGATATCTAAGATGGATCCAATCACATACATCTTCGAGAAGCCCGCTCTCTCCGGAAGAATAGCAAGATGGCAGATGATCTTAACTGAATATGATATACAATATACAACCCAGAAAGAAATCAAGGGAAGTATATTGGCTGATCATTTGGCTCATCAGGCCGTGGATGACTACCAGTCCATGTATTCTGAGTTCCCGAATGAGAATATTATGCTGGTGAATGACTATGAAGAACCTGGACCGGATGAAGAACCTGAGGAGGGATCCCGATGGACTATGGTTTTTGATGGAGCTTCGAACGCACTCGGTAATGGCATTGGCTCCGTAATCATATCTCATGAGGGATGACATACTCCTTTCACTGCCCGATTATGTTTCAACTGCACTAACAATATGGCAGAGTATAAAACCTGCATCATGGGTCTCAAAGTTTCTATTGACCTGAGGATCAAGTTCTTGAGCATTTTCGAGGATTCAGCCTTGGTGATAAGTCAGATCAAAGGCGAATGGGATACGAAGCATCCAAATCTCATCCCGTACAAAGAGCATGTACTGACATTTCTCCCACACTTTGAGGAGGTAACCTTTGAACATTTCCCACGAGATGAGAATCAGTTAGAGGATGCGCTAGCTACCATGTCTACTATGTTCAAGGTCAGGTGGGACAACGAAGCTCCCCGAATCAACATTGAAAGGTTGGATGAACCAGGGCACTGCTGTGAGATTGATACTGAAGAGGTGGCAGACAAACCCTTGTTTCATGAAGTAAAAAGGTACCTCGAGACTCAAGAGGTGGCAGACAAACCCTTGTTTCTGAGAAGGTTTGCTGCAAAATTCTTCCTCGGTAATGGAATTCTCTACAAGCGTAACCATGACTCTACCTTACTGCGGTGTGTAGACAAGAGCGAAGTAGAAAGGATTATGACAGATCTACATGAAGGTACCTTCGGAACCCATTCAAGTGAACATACCATGAATAAGAAGATCCTACGGGAAGGATACTACTGGTCTACTATGGAAGCAGATTGTTATCAGCACTCCTGAACCTGTCATAAGTGCCAAATCTACGATGATAAGGTGCATGTGCCTTCGGTTCCTTTGAACGTCTTGACAACTCCGTGGCCCTTTTCAATGTGGGGAATCGACATGATCAGAGAAATCAGGCCTACCGCTTCCAATGGGCATTGCTTCATCTTGGTAGCCATCGATTACTTCATAAAGTGGGTTAAAGCTGCCTCTTTTGCTACTGTGACCAAGAACGTTGTGGCGCAGCTTATCCGGCATAACCTGATCTATCGGTACAGTGTGCCAGAGAGAATTATCATTGACAATGGTATGAATCTCAATAATACGATGATCATAGAAATTTGTAAGCAATTCAAGATACAGCATCATAACTCTTCTCCCTACCGGCTGAAGATGAATGACGCTATTGAAGCAGCTAACAAAAACATCAAGAAGATTATACAAAAGATGATGGTGACATACAAAGACTGGCATGAGATGTTACCATTCGCTCTTCATGAGTACCATACCTCAGCACGGACATCGACAGAGGCAACACCCTACTCTCTGGTATATGGCATGAAGGCAGTCCTACCCATTGAGGTCCAGATTTCTTCTTTAAGGATTATGAAAGATGCGGCTTTGAATAAAGACGATTGGATCCAGACCCGAGTTGATCAACTGAATTTGATCGATGAGAAAAGGCTTATTGCTGTCTGTCATGGTCAAACGTATCAAAAACGAATGATCAAGGCTTTCAAAAAAAAAGTCAGACATCAAGAGTATCAAGTCGGGGATCTAGTAATCAAGCGCATCATACTGCCGCAAGGTGATCCCAGGGGAAAATGGACTCCCACCTATGAAGGTCCATTTGTAATTAAAAACATTTTCTCGGGTGGAGCCATGATTTTAACAACCATGGACGGTGACGACCTTCCTCACCCTGTCAATGCAGACATAGTGAAAAGATACTACGCGTGATAAAAGACCCGCTAGGTTTCCTGGCCTAGGAAAAAGTAAGGGCTTCCCGACGAACCAAAAGGGTTTGAGAAAAAATAAGGGATGGAAATGAAAAAAATCTGTACACCCGGCAAGTCAAAAACCTGAAAAGGCGGCTTGGGAAGTCCAAGCAAAAATTAGGGATGTAAAGCGTATCAATATGTCCCATTGAATCACCTTGCGATCAGACCTCAGTATCAATTATCAAGCTTGAACGGATTAGATCAACCTAATCAACTTCGGACAAGCAGCAAAGTGATGAGACGCTCGAAGACATAGGGGCAATAGCGGAATTCGAACCCAATGGGATTGTTGTACATAGATGTTTTATTTTTACACAATATTGTATAGCTTCTATTTTTATGGAGGCGTTATCTTACTAGAGCATCAGCCTCCTTGTACAAAAATGCCTATTATAGGCCAACTTCGAAATCAATATAAATCATTTTTACAAAAACTATGAGTTTTTTCCTTTTCTGTTTTGTTTTGCAAGAACGTCCAATGATTTATTCTTGACATATGCATTGGAATATGATTGCTTCTCATAAATGTTTACATGAGAAACTAAAAGACAATTGCTCGTAACTTAAGCAACAGGGACAAAAACCAGAAACGTCAAAACTCGACAGTTACTCTGTCCAGTCGGTAACGGGGTAGAGACAACTTTGAAACACAATCATCAGTACATACGACCTTGTGACATTCGTACTCCCCATAGAGTAAAAGCAATCAAGGCATTTGATATCAGCTCTCCCAAAATAGGAAGTAATCTCCCTAGCCAGGGTCTTCCAAAAACCTGACATCTATATCCGCCAGCTGAATTTCATAATCGCAAACAGGTCATAAATTTGTCTCTCGAGCATAGTTTATTTCTCTGAATATAAAAGTTCAATCCCCAACAGAGCTTATTACTTCATCTATGGAAGTTCACCTTCCAACAGAGTCATTCCCTTGCAGAGTTATTCTCATACAGAGTCTCTCCCTGGCAGAATATTCACAAACAACAAAGAGCAAATCTCCAGCTAAATCATTTTTGTTCACCATCCCCAACAGAAGTAGAAGAACCACAGTCCTCTACAACAGTCAGTGTTATACTCTCCATAAGTAGTTAGGGACTTATTTTCCTATATTCGGATGCGTCACTATAGCATCATATGCTCATACATCACGACATGCGCATACATGTCACATACAGCATAGTCTCATTTATTTTGAGAACATCATCTCACAATCCATTTCATACATCGCATATAATTAACCCTATTATCTTTTCAGGAAAGACGATTGTCACCAACAACTCCGGCAGTTATATAGGTCACATCTTTAGACAACTAATGGAAACTCAGTTCCCGAGACCCAACAGGTCAACTAATCTACATGACCAAATGAAGTAACCCTACTGTTGTACCCCAAAATTTGCCCTCCCATATTCTTCAAAGATTTGCCAAGTCAAGCTTCAAAATTCCCCAAGGGTTGCACAGTTCAAGGGCCTCTTAAGCAGTCAAAATTAGGGTTTTTGTTCTGATCAAGAAAATGAAGTTTCCAAAGGTCCAATCAAGTCCCACATTCCTACAAATATGGTCAAGCATCCTCATACCAAGTTCCAAGACTTTCAGCACAAAATTGCACAGTCAAAACCCTAAATTGCACTACAGTCAACTGTAGGGGCAAAATGGTCATTTGGCAGTCAAAAGTTCAAAGTTTTGGTCAACATATCATTTTGAAGCCACAAACATCATTTTATCAATGCTTGATCATGATTCTCAAAGCTTGGCTCAAAAATCATCAAGATGCAAAAGTTTCCTTATTTGGACAGTTGAAAAAGTCAACTGTAAATTGACCAGGGCATAACTTTCTCATGGATTATCAGAAAAATTCCATCCAAAGCTCATTTTGAAGAGAAAGACATTTCCTACAACTCATCTTCATACTCCAAGTCCAAGAAATGCTCTCACAAAAAGTTATCAATTTCAACATTATAGGTCATTTTCAAAAGTCAACAAAAAGGGACTTTAAGTCAAAGGACATAACTTGAGATTGGTAAATCGAAATGACATGGTACCAAAGGCATTGGTTAGAGGACTCAAAGACCTTTCCAAAATGTCCAAGAACATGAGCAAAGCTTAAAAATTGAGCAAGTTATGCCTTGTGGAAGTTGGGAAATTTTTGGAAATTTTGAAAAGTCAACATTGATTCAAATGACCTAAAATTGCTAATGGGCCTATTTTTCTTCCACAATTCATCATCCAAGACATGTGCACGACCATTAGGCCCAAAGGGAAGTTTTTCTCCATTTTTATTTATTTATTTGGATTTTTTATCATTAATAATTCATTTAATTAAATAAAATACATGAAAAATACAAAACTAATGAAATAAAATCTTTTTATGCAAAAATTATTCTCATTGGACACTCAAATTCGTGCATGACCAATTAGGGAAGGATTGGATATGATTTGGTACAAAATAGCATGGAAAAATATTGAAAAAGATCTTGAAAAAATCAAATCTTTCAAGTCATGAATGCCAAGCTTTTTGTTTGATTTCTTTAACCTATTTCACTCAATACATAAGCCTGATCAAACCCTTGTGCTCGAAAACCCCTAAGCTGCGCAGAAAAGCATCCATTGAACTTGAAAATTTTGGCCAAAAAACTCAATTCTGAAAACACTTTTGCAGGGCGATTCAAGGCACGATTTTGATTTCATTAGCTTGCTGAGGCTTCATAGAAAGATTCTGCATCAAAAACCATAAGCTCTCGTGCCCAGAAACGTGAGAATGATCTCACCTGTACAAAGAAAATTTCTCATTCGTGCATCTCAATTCATGCGTTTTTTGCAATTTTTAACATGTGATTTACATTCCTTATGCAATTCTGATGCTAACCGTGTGGTTTAATTTTGTTTGCATGCCCTATATGAGGATTTGCCATTAGAGACATCTAGGGTTTCCAGGTTTTCAAATTAGGCGTTTCTCATCCCTGTAAAATTAGGACACATCAAAACCATGAACAAAACCAGCACGCTTGGACGAAGAGATTGAGACTATCGCGCCAAATTTCTGAGGCCACATGGCCTAATCGCTATTATCAAAATACGCATGTTTTGAGGGGGTTCAAAACCCCCGTTAAATGTTTGTTATATTTTTCAGGAAATCACCAACGAGGAAGATGATTATGTGGAGGGCTCTGATTGGAACGTTCAAAATCTTCGCGCGTTTTTGAGCCCCTGACTATGTTTCTTTTATAATGTTTGTTAGGTATTATATGTTAAACGCGTTTGGGATGGCTCAGTGGCACACGTGTAGGCTGGTAACGTTCATGACCTGGGTTCGAGCCCCAGGTCTTCACTCTTTCAATGTTATTTTTCATTTAGTATTCACATGCAGTTTCAACATGGTGGACCACTATGCACCTTCAGAATCAAGCCATCCACGTGTTCCCCACTATCAATCCCAGGAACACAATCTGAAGAACACGGTGTACTGCAGTCAACCACTCCACAAATTGCATGAAAAAGTCAATAAGGCCATGCTGTAATGGGCCTGAATTACCAAGAAAAAACCTCCACTTTGGGGACTGCAACCCCCCTAGGTTTGCTAAACTTTTTTTACTTTCTTTGTTTTTTTATTATTATTATTTCTATTTTCTTTTAAATTATTATTTTCTTAATTAACTTATTATTTTCATAAATATAAAAAACACATAAAAAATTAGAAAAATGATAAATATTTTATTTTAAGTATTTTTGTAATTAAATTGCATATAATTAAATTAGTTTTAAATTAGGTTTTAATTTTAATTCTTTTAATAAAAATCTAAAAAACATAGAACTAGGGTTTAATTAATTTTCATCTTTTTTTCTTTTATTCCATAATAATTAAATATTAGATATTTATTTTATAATTAAATTGTATATAAAAATTAGGGTTAATTTTAGGTTAAAAACTTCAACATTTTTCATAATAAAACAAAAATTGTAGAATTAGGGTTAGCATTTATTTTATTTAATTCTTTTTCATTAAAATTACAAAATACTAAAAAAATACCAAAAAGACAATTTCTTTTCCCTTTAATTTTAATTAATTCGTCGTTTAATTTAATTTTGCAAAAAGGGTCCAACGCCCTCGTTTCGATTTAAATTTAATTCGCATATTTATTTTTGTTCTTTATAATTTTTATGTATCTCTCCCGAAGCCGTGTAACTAATTGCTCGCACTTTTCTTTACTTTCTTTATTTTTTCTGTCAAATCGGGTTCAAGAAATTTTGGCGATGTGGACCCGCGCCTTTTGTAATAGCTTAGAATTTTTTACCTTTCCGCAATTTTTAACTGTTAAATGGCATGAAAGAATGTATGGACAAAAATAAAGAAACAAACGTTAGATCACCAATAACATGACAAAAAGACAAAAATATCTGAAAACGACACACAAGTCACACACCACCCCTAGGGTACGCCTCACTGTTGCCTTGCCTCGAAAGGTGATCGTCGAGTAGAGGATGTCTTAGTAAGTCCTCATGATCCGGGAACCTGGCATGAGGGTAGCTTCTAAGGTGTCTTCCCATTGCTCTGGTGATCACCATGTCCCGAACCTCGAATTGACCCGAACACCTCCAACGGTGGTGCTACCTACCTCTCAATGGTGGGATGGCACTACTTTAAAGGACATTTGCACAGACGAATTCCTTAGGGTAGGTAGACAACTCTAGATACTTGCTCTAAATTCAAAACAAATTCAAAAATACTTTTCACACCGACACCTTTTCAAAAAGCTTTCGAAAGCAATTTTTCAAACACTCTTGAGGACCGATACAAGAGTCGAACTGGAATTTTCAAAGAAACTTTTTAAAACCCACAGTTGAAAAGCAAACAAACCATTTTTGAAAACACAATGAGTAAGTATCTAAGAGCCCATGGATAACCATGGATAGAAAGGGTGCTAATACCTTCCCTTTCTATAATCTACCTCCCGAACCGAGAGCAATCTCTTTAAGGAATTTTTCTGTGCTTTTGTCCTTTCCACTTGGAGAAAATAAAAGACGGTGGCGACTCTTACTTCCGCGACATTTCGCGAACCAGCGTTAAACAGTCAGTTCCAGATCCACCGATCACAGAACTGGCGACTCTGCTGGGGATATAAACTTAAAGTGAGGTGTACCTTAGGGCTAGTTCATAACTGTGTTTTCAATTGTATTGATTTGCTTGCTTTACTATTGTGGGTTGCATGGGAGTTACATAGATCCTAACCCGGATCTGGGGGTACCCTGTTTAGGTAGCATAAGCTGTGAGGGACCTGTCCGGCGTAGACCGACACGGGTGAAATAGTGGCTACGTTGGTGTGGCACCTTGGTCTGTACCGATATCCCTTGTGTCGCAACGAGGAGAATATGGGTCTTCTAAGGAGTCATTAAGCACCAACAACCTTAGAACCTTAATTGACAAAACTTGGCCTTTAGAATTGTAGCAGTATGCTACGCCCATTGAGGCTAAACTCTCGTGATGGTTCTGGCTGCAAGAAAAGATTGCGATGTCGGAGTTATGACCGATTGAGGGTAGTCAATGATATTGGGATCCTCTAAGAACCCGGTTACTTTGATAAGACAGGTATGAACCAACAAACTGAAAGAGGGTAGTACCTAGACCTCATGCTGGCATAAACTTTAAGGGCTTGCCTTGTGTGACTTGTGTGCCTTACTATGTTTGCCTTTGTATCTATTGTGGTGTGCTTTATCATACATCATAACATCATGAGCATTGCATGCATCCTGCATAAGGACTGACCATTTCAAGGACAAGAGGGTTTCACCTTTGCTCTGTTTTAAAGGACATTATGATGCCTGTGCGAAGGAATACTATTCGGTTCAACTTTGTCCGTTCACCTGAGTTGCTTGATGAGTTGGTTAGCAGAATTCCAAATACCACTTCCTTCATTCAGAGGCATGGTTCTCTTCTCAGTTTAGTCACTGCAAAGCGGGATCAACAGTTGATGAGTGTTCTGACCCAGTTCTATGACCCTCTGTACCAGTGCTTCACCTTTCAAGACTTCCAGCTGGTCCCTACCCTGGAAGAGTTCTCTGATTTGCTTGGTATCCCTATCTTGGATCAGACTCCATTTACTGGTTGGGAAAAGACCCTCAGACTTGAGGATGTTGCTTCAGCTCTTCCTTTGACCCATCAAGAGGTAACGGACAACTGGGTGACTAGAAGCGGAGTTAAGGGTTTCTTGGCCAAATTTCTGATCAGTAAAGCTAACAGTTTCTGGAATGACCTGGACTTTAGGGCATATGAAGACATCTTGGCTCTCCTAATCTATGGGTTAGTCCTGTTTCCTAATCCTGACAACTTCATCAATGTCACTGCCATAAGGATCTTTATGTCTCAGAATCCTATGCCCACTCTCTTGGGTGACATCTTGCAACAACTTCATGCCCGTACCACCCGAAGACGAGGAACCCTATGGTGTTGTATCCCTTTGTTGGTGAGGTGGTTTATTTCGCACCTCCCTAAGTTCGTACTGAAGAATCAAGAAGGAAGAGGTTGGGCTCATAGGTTAATGTCTCTCACCGACAAAGACATCATTTGGACTTTCAGGGGTTTGGATGAGATAGCTATTATTGATCGATGCGGGGAATACCCTAATGTTCCTCTGATTGGTACCCAAGGAGGGATCTCTTACAACCCATGTCTAGCACTCCGTCAGTTTGGAAGAGCAAGAAGAGCAGGCCCCCATGAGATGTTGGTGCCTCACATCAGTTTTGAGTTTCAGGTGGATAGTGACGAGCTGCGTCGTAGGTTCATCAAGGCTTGGGACAAAGTTCATAAAGCTGACCCACAGGAGTTAGGGCCAAAGACTTATTTACCTATGGAAGCCTACTACAAATGGGTTCACATCCGTGCTCAAAAGTTAGGTATGCCGTATGAAGCTGTCAGACCCGTCATTCTTGAGTGTCCTGACAAAGATGGTGTTCCTCCAACTGTCCTTCCTCCTCAGATACCTACTGATTATGAGACATTGAAGAGATCTTGGTCGCAACTGCGAGAAGAGCGGGATTCTTACCGGGAAAAGTTCAACGAGCAGGAATCAAAGATCCAGAAGCTGACAAAGCAGTTGGAGAATGAGAGAGCTATGAACGCCTACATTCGTACTGAGAAGAGGAGACCATGGGATCAATAAAGAGCTCCGGATATTCTTTCACAGTTTTATTTCCCTTTTCAGTATTTCCTTTCATGTAACGCCCAAGGGCAACCTGTTGAATAATTTCAGTTTCAAAGTTGAATCTAATGAAGTGTGTTCCTTTTTGTTTACAAAGTTGATTCCCAATTGTCTTTGAAAACATAATTCATACGCATCTCATACATCATGTGCATAGCAGGTTTTTCCTCTTTTCAGGTTGCTTACAGTTCTTCGCTGTTTATTTCAGCATCATGAATCCCGACTCATCATCAACTGAGACATCCATCAAAGCTCTTCAGGCGCAGAATGCGCAATTTCAGGAATTAATCAAGGGTTTGGCTCAGGGCCAAGAAGAGCTGAAGGCTCTGCTCCTGAAGAAGGAGAAGAAGAAGAAGAGAAGAACAGTTCTGTTCAACTCGGGCCGAAGGTTTGGCAATACTCTGCAGCATGAAGAGGCTGGTTCTTCTGTTGGCAAGGGCACTCCTCAAGAGGCAAGGGTTCCTAGTCCGGTAGTCTCCGACAACGAGACTGATTTTGATGAAGAGCAGTATCCTCCTGCAGAAGACCGTTACAAGCAGCTGGAGGATAGGCTGAATGCTATGGAAATACAACAGGTACCTGGGCTGGATTTTGGAGATCTGGGTTTGTCTACTGGTGTGATCATTCCTCGGAAGTTCAAGGCACCATCTTTCACTAAATATGACGGGGCGTCTTGTCCCAAGCTACATCTCAGGTCCTATGTTCGGAAAATTCAACCGTATTCAGCGGATAAGAATTTGTGGATCCACTTCTTCTAGGAGAGTCTTTCAGGGACTCATCTCGAATGGTTCTATCAGCTGGATGGGACCAAGGTTCGTAACTGGGAGGAGTTGGCTACTACTTTCTATAAGCAGTATCAATATAATGCCGACCTTGCCCTTACACGTACCCAACTCCAGGGTATGTTGTTAGGTTCAAGTGAAGGTTTTAAGGAGTACGCTCAGAAGTGGAGGGACCTGGCTGGCAGGGTGCAGCCTCCGTTGACTGATCAGGAGTTGGTAGACATGTTCTTGGGGACCCTATCTGGGCCGTTTTTCAACCATCTTATCGGGAATTCGTCTGCAGGGTTCACTGATTTGATTCTGACCGGAGAAAGAATTGAGGCTGGGTTGAAGTCTGGAAAGATTCCGAAGGGTGCATCATCTAGTTCCGAGAAGAAACCCTTCAAGAAGGAGGCTAGTGCTGTATATGGCTCCCGAAAATCAGAAAGATTTGAGCGCCGCCAATCTGTCAATGCGGTAACGATTGCTAAGCCTGCTGCCGCTCCTCGGCCGACCAACCCTTAAAGGGCTGAAAGACCCCGGAGAGAGTTTACCCGTTTAAGCATGACCTTATCGCAGATTCTGCCACAGTTGCTATCCACCAATTTAGTGACTGTCAGAGAGGCTCTGAAGTTTCCAAATACTACATCTCCTAAGTACAATCCAAATGCTCGTTGTGCTTACCATTCAGATAGCCCGGGGCATTCTACTGATGATTGTTGGGCATTAAGGAGCAAGCTGCAGGACCTTATTGACGCCAAGGAGGTACAGTTTGAGGCATCTGAGAAGCCTAATGTAGTGACAGCTCCTCTGCCTGCTCATGGAGTGAATGCTATTGGGGACAAAGAAGAAGTGGATGAAGCCGAGTTTGATAGCTGGATCTACCCGGCAACCGACAGTGGACTTAACAATTGGAGTGCAAAAGACAATCTATCTGTTTCTCTTGTTACTAAGTAATGAATTCCTATGTTTTTGGTATCTGTAATAAACAATAATAAACTCTTTGGCCCGGTGTCTTACCCGAGGCACCGTGGTTCTATTTGTGAGGGCATATAAATTGTCATTTCATATATCATGAATGAAAATCTTGGACGTTTTCTCGCATTGCAAATTTTATGCTCCTTTTCTGTCTTTCTTTCCTTTACATATACTTTAAAACAGCTGTATTTACACACACACTCACTCATACAGGTTTCAATCCACTCTGGATCTCACTGATAACGACCCTGTTACTGCCAGTTATGACTTCGAAAATCCGATCAACTTAGCCGAAGACGAAGGTGAAGATGATTGCGAAGTTCCTGGCGAGCTTGCAAGACTGTTGCTTCAGGAAGAGAGGGCAATTCAACCCCATGAAGAGCCAGTGGAAACAATAAAATTGGGTACTGAGGCAGACAGGAAAGAGGTAAAGATTGGTGCCAACCTAGAGCTCAGCGTGAAGCAACGGTTGACTCAGATGCTACATGATTATATGGAGATCTTCACCTGGTCCTACGAAGACATGTGTTGTACCCCAAAATTTGCCCTCCCATACTCTCCAAGAAATTGCCAAGCCAAGCTGCAAAATTCCCCAAGGATTGCCCAGTGCAAAGGTCCCCTATACAGCCAAAACTAGGGTTTGTGTTCTGATCAAGAAAAGGAAGTTTTCAAAGGCCCAATCAAGTATCACATGCCTACAAATATGGTCAAGCATCCTCATATCAAGTTTCAAGGCATTCAGCTTAAAATTGCACAGTCAAAACCCTAAATTGCACTACAGTCAACTGTAGGGGCAAAATGGTCATTTGACAGTCAAAAGTTCAAATTTTTGGTCAATATATCATTTTGAAGCCACAAATATCATTTGATCAATGCTTGATCATGATTCTTAAAATTTGGCTCAGAAATCATCAAAGATGCAAAAGTTTCCTTATTTGGACAGCTCAAAAAGTCAACTGAAATTGACCAGGGCATAACTTTCACATGGATTATCAGAAAAATCCCATCCAAAGCTCATTTTGAAGAGAAATACATTTCCTACAACTCATCTTCATACTTCAAGTCCAAGAAATGCTCTCACAAAAAGTTATCAATTTCAACATTATTGGTCATTTTCAAAAGTCAACAAAAAGGGATTTTAAGTCAAAGGCCATAACTTGAGATTGGTAAATCAAAATGACATGGGACCAAAGGCATTGGTTAGAGGACTCAAAGACCTTTCCAAAATGTCCAAGAACATGAGAAAAGCTTAAAAATTGAGCAAGTTATGCCTTGTGGAAGTTGGGAAATTTTTGGATATTTTGAAAAGTCAACATTGATCCAAATGACCTGAAATTGCTAATGGGCCCATTTTTCTTCCATGATTCATCATTCTAAGCATGTGCACGACCACTTGGCCCAAAGGGAAGTATTTTCTCATTTTTTTATTTATTTATTTGAATTATTATTCATATTAATTCATTTAAATCAAATTAAATATGTGAAAAATGTCTAACCTAATTTTTTCAATCTTTTTATACATGTTTTGAGCTCAATATTTCGTGCATATCCCAATATAGAAAGATTTGGATGGAATTGATCTTAATTGATACAAAGTAGCATGAAAAAGATATGAAAAAGATCTTGGAAAATCAATTTGCAAAACCATTGAATGAAAGAGATTTGATTGAATTTTTTGACCTAATCTGTTCAATACATAAGCATAGACCTAAACCTAATGCTGGGAGACTGAAAGCTGCGCTAGAGACCAATATACAAACTTGGAATTTTCACTTAAAAACTCAATTCTGAAACCATTGTTAGAGGGCGAGTCAAGGCACGAAATTCATTCCAATAGCTTCCTTGGAGACTACTGAACACATTCCAATCAAAATCACCCATCCAAACGCAAAGAATTGGTATACAGAACCTGGAATGCTTTGTGAAAAATTTGTGATCGTGTTTTTAAATTTATGCATCTTCATGACATATTATTCATTAATTCATATTCCTGATGAAGTTTACAAGCTAACCATAACCTTTAATTGAAATTTCATGCGTTCTAGGCCAAGATGCCATGTTAGTTTTCTAGGGTTTTGCAGGACTGGAATTTGGGGCTTTTGCAATAAGGGAAAATTAGCCCTCAAGACCACCACCATTGGTTTTAGAATGCTCAAACGATCACAAACCAACTATTGCGCCTAATTTATGATTGCCCTAATGCTAATCGCTATTTTCTGTAAAGGCCTTTTCTGCAACGGTGTCAAAACCGTTGCTTATGTTGTTTGTATTTCAGGATGATGGAGACGATGACATCGTGGCAAAACGTGACTGGCTAGTTTCAAATTTCGCGCGCGTTGGGGCCACTGACTTTCTTTTCCTTTTTAACATTTATTAACCATTATATATTAAATGTAATTCAAGCGCTTCAGTGGCAGGTGTACACCTTTGCAATGTCCAAGACCTGGGTTCGAATCCCAGGTCTGTATTATTCTCAATATTATTTTTCAACATGTGTTCACGTGTAGTTCCATAACATGGGCATACCATGCGCTGCCAAGATTCAACGTCCATGTGTCCAAGGGAACCAGATCAATGGCTGAGAACTGAAACCTATGGTGGACTCAGGTCAACGCGTATGTACGTACCATGCCACAAATGCCACAAATGCCAGATTTATGCAGATAAGGTGCATGTTCCTCCGGTTCCCCTGAATGTTCTGACTGCGCCTTGGCCATTTGCAATGTGGGGCATAGACATGATCGGTGAGATAAAACCTACGGCATCCAATGGACATCGCTTCATCCTAGTGGCGATTGATTATTTCACGAAGTGGGTCGAGGCAGCATCCTATGCTACAGTAACCAAGACTGTTGTGGCACGGTTCATTCGGCACAACCTGATCTGTCGGTACGGCGTCCCTGAGCGGATTATTACAGACAACGGTACCAATCTGAATAATAAGATGATCGCTGAGCTCTGCGAACAGTTCAAGATACAGCACCACAATTCTTCTCCTTACAGACCGAAGATGAATGGGGCTGTAGAAGCAGCAAATAAGAACATCAAGAAAATCGTGCAGAAAATGACAGTAACTTACAAAGATTGGCACGAGATGTTACCGTTCGCTCTGCATGGGTACCGTACCTCAGCTAGGACGTCAACCGGGGCAACTCCTTTCTCTCTGGTTTATGGCATGGAGGCAGTCTTGCCGATCGAAGTGCAAATTCCTTCTCTCCGGATAATGAAGGATGCAAATCTGAACGAAGATGATTGGATCCAGATACGACTTGATCAACTCAACCTCATTGACGAAAAAAGACTTGCTGCTATTTGTCATGGTCAGACGTATCAGAAACGGATGATCAGGGCATTTAACAAAAAGGTCAGACCACAGGAATATCAAGTTGGGGATCTGGTAATCAAGAGAATCATCCTTCCTCAGAGTGATCCAAGGGGCAAATGGACCCCTACGTACGAAGGGTCATTTGTGGTTAAGCATGTGTTCTCAGGAGGAGCAATGATATTGACCAACATGGATGGTGACGACCTTCCTCACCCCGCCAATAGAGACATAGTTAAAAGATACTACGCATGAAAAAGACCCGCTAGGCTGACATGCCTAGTAAAAAATTAGGGCTTCCCGTCGAACCAAAAGGGTTCAGGCAAAATGAAGGGATGAAAATGAAAAAATCTGTACACCCGGCAAGTCGAAAACCTGAAAAGGCGGCTTGGGCAAAAAGGGGTATCCCGGTGGACTAAAAACCCGAAAGGGCAGTCCAGGCAAAAATTAGGGATAAAAGCGTAATACTATGTCTCATTGGATCACTTTGCACCCAGAATCCGGTATCTACATCAAAGTTCAGACGGCATCGATCAGTCAGCTTCACCTTCAACCAAGGTCATCAAGTGATGAGACGCTCGGAGTTATAAAGGCAATAGCAGAATTGAAACCCAGTGGGATCATTCACTTCACACAGCTGTTTTATTTTCTTTTGTACAAAATCTGTATAAACTCTTTTGTTCGGCGGCGTTCTCTTACTAGGACGTCAGCCTCTTGTATACAAAACGCCTATTCACAGGCCATTCAAAAATCAATACAAATATATTTTCAGTTAAACGTACCAAGTGTTTTTTCTTTTTCTGTTTTGTTTTGCGAAGAACGTCCAAGGTTCAATTTGTGATATATGCATTGACAATAATTTGCTAACTCATAAATATGTGCATACGAAACAAAGGAATTAATTGCAGGTGACACTAGAAACAGGGGCAATAAAGAGTTGTCTAAGCAACCTAGTTGTTCTATCCTCCAAGGTACCAAGGTAGGTTCGGCTAAAAAACACGACCAAGTACACCTTAACTCCCCAGGAGAGTCCAACCCAATTCCCCGGTAAAGATGGAATTCATATCCCCAAGCAGTAAGCTTATCCCCAATAAATTCTGGAAGCTTATCCCCTCGCAGAGCACGAACGCGCCGTCCGGCTTGATTTAAAGAGTTATTTCCTTAACAGGATATAACTGGGTTATCCTCAGCCAAAAGCCACGGAAAGAGTGTCCTCGACGAAGTATTCTTATCCCCAGCGAAGTCTATTCACACTTCCAACAACAAGACATCCTCAGCAAGTTATTATCTACACTCAACAAAGCATCTCCCCACAGAGTATTGCTTCCCAGCATGGTCGCTAGAGTATCTTTTCTCCCCGCAGAATCTGCCATTTGCCAAGTTTATTCCGTAACGGAGTCATCTTCTCCCACCGGTATTCTTGCAACTATCATCCCCAGCGGAAGTAAAAGCCTATTCTTCAACATCAGCCCAGGATATGACTTCCCAGCACCCGTCAAGGATTTACTTTCCTAGACGAAAACATACATTCATAAAATATCACATACATCATCATAGCATGCATAACGCATCATATCATACAAATCTCATTTATGTTGAGAACGTCATTGCTTGATCCATATCATGCATTGCATATGACTGACCTTTACCTTTCAGGAAAGACGCAGTTGAAATTCTCAAACATATTTCAAGACCTTCTCTGGTCCAGCTAAATCGATTCCCAGCAGATCTTTCGGATAAAGACTCAATAGAAGTTATGGTTCCCTCTCCGACGGTGTGTGAGGTGGTAAGTCCTTTTCAGATGTTTCCCTCTCCGACGATGAGTGTGAGGTGATAGTCTCCTATGGTTCCCTCTCCGACGGTGTGTGAGGTGGTAAGTCCTTTTCAGATGTTTCCCTCTCCAACGATGAGTGTGAGGTGATAGTCTCCTATGGTTCCCTCTCCGACGGTGTGTGAGGTGGTAAGTCCTTTTCAGATGTTTCCCTCTCCGACGATGAGTGTGAGGTGATAGTCTCCTATGGTTCCCTCTCCGACGGTGTGTGAGGTGGTAAGTCCTTTTCAGATGTTTCCCTCTCCGACGATGAGTGTGAGGTGATAGTCTCCTATGGTTTCCTCTCCGACGGTGTGTGAGGTGGTAAGTCCTTTTCAGATGTTTCCCTCTCCGACGATGAGTGTGAGGTGATAGTCTCCTATGGTTCCCTCTCCAACGATGAGTGTGAGGTGATAGTCTCCTATGGTTCCCTCTCCGACGGTGTGTGAGGTGGTAAGTCCTTTTCAGATGTTTCCCTCTCCGACGATGAGTGTGAGGTGATAGTCTCCTATGGTTCCCTCTCCGACGGTGTGTGAGGTGGTAAGTCCTTTTCAGATGTTTCCCTCTCCGACGATGAGTGTGAGGTGATAGTCTCCTATGGTTACCTCTCCGAAGGTGTGTGAGGTGGTAAGTCCTTTTCAGATGTTTCCCTCTCCAACGATGAGTGTGAGGTGATAGTCTCCTATGGTTCCCTCTCCGACGGTGTGTGAGGTGGTAAGTCCTTTTCAGATGTTTCCCTCTCCGACGATGAGTGTGAGGTGATAGTCTCTTATGGTTACCTCTCCGACAGTGTGTGAGGTGGTAAGTCCTTTTCAGATGTTTCCCTCTCCGACGGTGAGTGAGGTGATCATTCCTTTCAGATTATAATGGTCCATGGTTCTCGTTCCGATCCTGCGAAGATGGTATTTTCCACCAAGATTCTCTCAACGAGCGTTGTTGAAGTTAAAATCACCCAAGGTTCTCTTACCATTCATGCTAAGGCAGTAACCATACCTGGTTCATTCATCATCTTTTGAAGCTCCAGATCCAGCTCCTGTAACCAGTCAGGACACATCTATACCAAGCATCTGAAAACCAGCTCCTGCAACGTGTCAGGTACTCATTTGTTCTTTTGCAGGTATGCAGGTTCTCGCTAAGGAATCTCCTACGCAATCAACATCCAGATGACATCTATAAGCCCATCATCCTATCCAGCAACCTCCAAATGGCATCTATAAGCCCATTTCCATCACACTGCTACTATGTGAGCGCAAATTTCTGGGCACTTGAGTGTTCAATCATCTTCTACCTTCGGATTACGAAAGGCACGTCAGCCAATCTGCATCCTCAGGTCTAAGAAGATTGAACAGGGGCAACTGTTGTACCCCAAAATTTTCCCTCCCATACTCTCCAAGAAATTGCCAAGCCAAGCTGCAAAATTCCCCAAGGATTGCCCAGTGCAAAGGTCCCCTATACAGCCAAAACTAGGGTTTGTGTTCTGATCAAGAAAAGGAAGTTTTCAAAGGCCCAATCAAGTATCACATGCCTACAAATATGGTCAAGCATCCTCATATCAAGTTTCAAGGCATTCAGCTCAAAATTGCACAGTCAAAACCCTAAATTACACTACAGTCAACTGTAGGGGCAAAATGGTCATTTGACAGTCAAAAGTTCAAATTTTTGGTCAATATATCATTTTGAAGCCACAAACATCATTTGATCAATGCTTGATCATGATTCTCAAAATTTGGCTCAGAAATCATCAAAGATGCAAAAGTTTCCTTATTTGGACAGTTGAAAAAGTCAACTGAAATTGACCAGGGCATAACTTTCACATGGATTATCAGAATAATCCCATCCAAAGCTCATTTTGAAGAGAAAGACATTTCCTACAACTCATCTTCATACTTCAAGTCCAAGAAATGCTCTCACAAAAAGTTATCAATTTCAACATTATAGGTCATTTTTAAAAGTCAACAAAAAGGGATTTTAAGTCAAAGGCCATAACTTGAGATTGGTAAATCAAAATGACATGGGACCAAAGTCATTGGTTAGAGGACTCAAAGACCTTTCCAAAATGTCCAAGAACATGAGAAAAGCTTAAAAATTGAGCAAGTTATGCCTTGTGGAAGTTGGGAAATTTTTGGATATTTTGAAAAGTCAACATTGATCCAAATGACCTGAAATTGCTAATGGGCCCATTTTTCTTCCATGATTCATCATTCTAAGCATGTGCACGACCACTTGGACCAAAGGGAAGTATTTTCTCATTTTTTATTTATTTATTTGAATTATTATTCATATTAATTCATTTAAATCAAATTAAATATGTGAAAAATGTCTAACCTAATTTTTTCAATCTTTTTATACATGTTTTGAGCTCAATATTTCGTGCATATCCCAATATAGAAAGATTTGGATGGAATTGATCTTAATTGATACAAAGTAGCATGAAAAAGATATGAAAAAGATCTTGGAAAATCAATTTGCAAAACCATTGAATGAAAGAGATTTGATTGAATTTTTTGACCTAATCTGTTCAATACATAAGCATAGACCTAAACCTAATGCTGGGAGACTGAAAGCTGCGCTAGAGACCAATATACAAACTTGGAATTTTCACTTAAAAACTCAATTCTGAAACCATTGTTAGAGGGCGAGTCAAGGCACGAAATTCATTCCAATAGCTTCCTTGGAGACTACTGAACACATTCCAATCAAAATCACCCATCCAAACGCAAAGAATTGGTATACAGAACCTGGAATGCTTTGTGAAAAATTTGTGATCGTGTTTTTAAATTTATGCATCTTCATGACATATTATTCATTGATTCATATTCCTGATGAAGTTTACAAGCTAACCATAACCTTTAATTGAAATTTCATGCGTTCTAGGCCAAGATGCCATGTTAGTTTTCTAGGGTTTTGCAGGACTGGAATTTGGGGCTTTTGCAATAAGGGAAAATTAGCCCTCAAGTCCACCACCATTGGTTTTAGAATGCTCAAACGATCACAAACCAACTATTGCGCCTAATTTATGATTGCCCTAATGCTAATCGCTATTTTCTGTAAAGGCCTTTTCTGCAACGGTGTCAAAACCGTTGCTTATGTTGTTTGTATTTCAGGATGATGGAGACGATGACATCGTGGCAAAACGTGACTGGCTAGTTTCAAATTTCGCGCGCGTTGGGGCCACTGACTTTCTTTTCCTTTTTAACATTTATTAACCATTATATATTAAATGTAATTCAAGCGCTTCAGTGGCAGGTGTACACCTTTGCAATGTCCAAGACCTGGGTTCGAATCCCAGGTCTGTATTATTCTCAATATTATTTTTCAACATGTGTTCACGTGTAGTTCCATAACATGGGCATACCATGCGCTGCCAAGATTCAACGTCCATGTGTCCAAGGGAACCAGATCAATGGCTGAGAACTGAAACCTATGGTGGACTCAGGTCAACGCGTATGTACGTACCATGCAAAAGTCAAAAAAGGCCACTGCTTATTGGGCCAGCATTCTCAAGATACCTCCATCTGGGGACTGAATTCCCCCTGGTTTGCATTCTCTATATTTTTTCTTATATTTTATTTTTTCAATTATTGTTATTTATTTTATTGCTTTGATTTAATTAATTAACTATTTTTTCATAAATATAAAAAATACCCCAAAAAATCAGAAAAAGATAAAAAATGTAATAAATATTTTTATTTTAACATTTTCTTGTAAATAAATTGTATATAATAAATTTAGTTTTAAATTAGGTTTAACTTAAATTCTTTTCATGATAAAAATCTAAAAAATGTAGAATTAGGGTTTATTCAATTTTTTCATCCTTTCTATTATTTTCTTTCATAAAAAAATTAAAATTATTTATTTATGCTTATAATTAAATTGTATGTAAAAATTAGGTTTAATAAGTGTTTTATCCCCTTTTTTTAATTTTTCTCTCTACCATAATATTATTTATTTATTTACTTTTATAATTAAATTATGCATGTAAATTAATTAGGGTTTAAATTAGGTTAAAATTCAATATCTTTCATAATAAATTTAAAAACCATTAGAATTAGGGTTAGTTAATTTTAATTAATTCTTTTTTCTATTGAATCTTAAAAAACATAAAAATACCAAAAACATTTTCTTTTAATTTTAATTTTAATTCCTTATTAATTTAATTTTTGCAAAAGGGTCCAACGCCCTCGTTCGTAATTTATCTAATTTCGCATATTTATTTTATTTCGCTCAAATAATTATGTATCTCTCCCAAAGCTTTGTAACATTTACTTTTCGCACTTTTCAATTTCTTTACTTTATTTGCTTTATTTATTTTTTCTGTCAAATCGGGTCCGGTTTAATTTTGGCGATGTGGACCCGCGCCATTTGTAATAGCTTTAGATTTACTTTCCCGCAAATATTTTTTAACTGTTAAACAAAGCATGCAAGAATGAATGGCCAAAATAAATTCAAGCGTAGATCACAATAAACATGACAAGACAAATACAAATGAAAACGACACACGAATCGCACACACCACCCCTAGGGTACGCCTCACTGTTGCCTTGCCTCGAAAGGTGATCGTCGAGTAGAGGATGTCTTAGTAAGTCCTCATGATCCGGGAACCTGGCATGAGGGTAGCTTCTAAGGTGTCTTCCCATTGCTCTGGTGATCACCATGTCCCTACAAACTCGAATTGACCCGAACAACTCCAATAGTGGTGCTACCTACCTCTCAATGGTGGGATGGCACTACTTTAAAGGACATTTACACAGACGAATTCCTTAGGGTAGGTAGGTTCTCGTAGATACTTGCTCTCTTCAAAAAAAACAAACAAAAATCTTTTCACACCGACACTTTTCAAAAGCTTTCAAAGCAATTTTTCAAACACTCTGACACAAGAGTCGATCTGAAACTTTCAAAGAAACTTTTTTTAAACCCACATTGAAAAGCAAACAAACCTTTTTGAAAACACAATGAGCAAGTATCTAAGAGCCCATGGATAACCATGGATAGAAAGGGTGCTAACACCTTCCCTTTCTATAATCTACCTCCCGAACCGAGAACTAATCTCAATAAGGAATTTTTCTGTGCTTTTGTCCTTTCCATTTGGAGAAAATAAAAGACGGTGGCGACTCTTGCTTCCGCGACATTTCGTGATCCAGCGTTAAACAGTCAGTTCCAGATCCATCGATCACAGAACTGGCGACTCTGCTGGGGAAACCTTTATAAAGTGAGGTGTACCTTAGGGCTAGGTCATAACTGTGTTTTCACTTGTATTGATTTGCTTGCTTTACTATTGTGGGTTGCATCGGAGATACATAGATCCTAACCCGGATCTGGGGATACCTTGTTTAGGTAGCATAAGCTGTGAGGGACCTGTCCGGCGTAGACCGACACAGGTGAAGCAGTGGCTACGTTGGTGTGGCACCTTAGTCTGTACCGATATCCCTTGTGTCGCAACGAGGAGAATATGGGTCTTCTAAGGAGTCATTAAGCACCAACAACCTTAGAACCTTAATTGACACAACTTGGCCTTTAGAATTGTAGCAGTATGCTACGCCCATTGAGGCTAAACTCTCGTGATGGTTCTGGCCGCAAGAAAAGATTGCGATGCTGGAGTTATGACCGATTGAGGGTAGTCAATGATATTGGGATCCTCTAAGAACCCGGTTACTTTTGATTAGGCCAGGTGTGAACCAACAAACTGAAAGAGGGTAGTACCTAGACCTCAAGCTGGCCTAAACTTTAGGGGCTTGCCTTATGTGACTTGTGTGCCTTACCATGTTTGCCTTTGTATCTGTATGTGGTGTGCTTTATCATAACATCATAGCATCATGAGCATTGCATGCATCCTGCATAAGGACTGACCATTTCAAAGACAAGAGGGTTTCATCTTTGCTCTGTTTTGTAGGACATTATGATGCCTGTGCGAAGGAATACTATCCGGTTCAACTTTGTTCGTTCACCTGAGTTGCTTGATGAGTTGGTTAGCAGAATTCCAAATACCACTTCCTTCATTCAGAGGCATGGCTCCCTTCTCAGTTTAGTCACTACAAAGCGGGATCAATAGTTGATGAGTGTTCTGACCCAGTTCTATGACCCTCTGTACCAGTGCTTCACCTTTCAAGACTTCCAGCTGGTCCCTACCCTGGAAGAGTTCTCTGATTTACTTGGTATCCCTATCTTGGATCAGACTCCCTTTACTGGTTGGGAAAAGACCCTCAGGCTTGAGGACGTTGCTGCAGCTCTTCCTTTGACCCATCAAGAGGTAACAGACAACTGGGTGACTAGAAGCGGAGTTAAGGGTTTCTTGGCTAAGTTTCTAATTGGTAAAGCTAACAATTTCTGGAATGACCTGGACTTTAGGGCATATGAAGACATCTTGGCTCTCCTAATCTATGGGTTAGTCCTGTTTCCTAATCCTGACAACTTCATCAATGTCACTTCCATAAGTATCTTTATGTCTCAGAATCCTGTGCCCACTCTCTTGGGTGACATCTTGCAACAACTTCATGCCCGTACTACCCGAAGACGAGGAACCCTATGGTATTGTATCCCTTTGTTGGTGAGGTGGTTTATTTCGCACCTCCCTAAGTTCGTACTGAAGAACCAAGAAGGAAGAGGTTGGGCTCATAGGTTAATGTCTCTCACCGATAAAGACATCATTTGGACTTACAGAGGTTTGGATGAAATAGCCATTATTAATCGATGCGGGGAATACCCTAATGTTCCTCTGATTGGTACCCAAGGAGGGATCTCTTACAATCCATGTCTAGCACTCCGTCAGTTTGGAAGAGCAAGAGGAGCAGGTCCCCATGAGATGTTGGTGCCTCACATCAGTTTTGAGTTTCAGGTGGATAGTGACGAGCTACGTCGTAGGTTCATCAAGGCTTGTGACAAAGTTCATAAAGCTGACCCACAAGAGCTAGGGCCAAAGACTTCTTTACCTATGGAAGCCTACTACAAATGGGTTCGCATCCGTGCTCAGAAGTTAGGTATATCGTATGAAGCTGTCAGACCCGTCATTCTTGAGTGTCCTGATAAAGATGGTGTTCCTCCAACTGTCCTTCCTCCTCAGATACCTACTGATTATGAGACATTGAAGAGATCTTGGTCGCAACTGCGAGAAGAACGGGATTCTTACCGGGAAAAGTTCAACGAGCAGGAATCAAAGATCCAGAAGCTGACCAAGCAGTTGGAGAATGAGAGAGCTCTGAATGCCTACATCCGTACTGAGAAGAGGAGACCATGGGATCAATAAGGAACTCTGAATGTGCCTTTACAGTTTTATTTCCTTTCCAGTATTTCCTTTCATGTAACGCCTAAGGGCAACTTGTTGAATAATTTCAGTTGCAAAGTTGAATCTAATGAAGTGTGTTCTTTTTTGTTTACAAAGTTGATTCCCGATTGTCTTTGAAAACATAATTCATACGCATTTCATACATCATGTGCATAGCAGGTTTTTCCCCTTTTCAGGTTGCTTACAGTTCTTCGCTGTTTATTTCAGCATCATGAATCCCGAATCTGCATCAACTGAGACATCAATCAAGGCTCTTCAGGCGCAGAATGCGCAGTTTCAAGAATTAATCAAGGGTCTGGCTAAAGGCCAAGAAGAACTGAAGACTATGCTCCTGAAGAAGGAGAAGAAGAAGAAGAGAAGAACTGTTCTGTTCAACTCGGGCCGAAGGTTTGGCAACACTCTGCAGCATGAAGAGGCTGGTTCTTCTGTTGGCAAGAGTCCTTC
The DNA here is from genome assembly GCA_948472305.1 of Vicia faba. Lineage (NCBI taxonomy): Eukaryota > Viridiplantae > Streptophyta > Magnoliopsida > Fabales > Fabaceae > Vicia > Vicia faba. The sequence continues at coordinate 1,635,111,351 of OX451736.1, forward strand.
TCAGGCAGAAGTCAAGGTTCCTAGTCCGGTAGTCTCCGACAACGAGACAGATTTTGATGAAGAGCAGTACCCTCCTGCAGATGACAGATACAAACAACTGGAGGATAGGTTGAAGGCTATGGAAATTCAACAGGTACCTGGGCTGGATTTCGGAGATCTGGGTTTGTCAACTGGTGTGATCATCCCTCATAAGTTCAAAGCACCATCCTTCTCTAAGTATGACGGGGCATCTTGTCCCAAGCTGCATCTAAGGTCCTATGTTCGGAAAATTCAGCCGTACTCTGCGGATAAGAATTTATGGATCCACTTCTTCCAGGAGAGTCTTTCAGGGACTCATCTCGAATGGTTCTATCAGCTGGATGGGACCAAGGTTCATAACTGGGAGGAGTTGGCTACTGCTTTCTATAAGCAGTATCAATATAATGCCGACCTTGCCCCCACGCGTACCCAACTCCAGGGTATGTCGTTAGGTGTAAGCGAAGGTTTTAAGGAGTACGCCCAGAAGTGGAGAGACCTGGCTGGCAGGGTGCAGCCACCATTGACTGATCGGGAGTTGGTTGACATGTTCTTGGGGACCCTATCTGGGCCATTTTTCAACCATCTCATTGGAAATTCTTCTGCCGGGTTCACTGATTTGATTCTGACTGGAGAGAGAATTGAAGCTGGGCTGAAGTCTGGGAAGATTGCAAAGGGTGCATCATCTAGTTCGGAAAAGAAACCATTCAAGAAGGAGTCTAGTGCCGTATATGGTTCTAGGAAATCAGAGAGACCTGAGCACCGCCAATCTGTCAGTGCGGTGATGATTGCTAAGCCTGCTGCCGCTCCTCGGCCAAACAATCCTCAAAGGGCTGAAAGACCCCGGCGAGAGTTTACCCGGTTAAGCATGACCCTATCACAGATCCTGCCACAGTTGCTATCCACTAACTTATTGACTGTCAGGGAGGCCCCGAAGTTCCCCAATACTACATCTCCCAAGTACAATCCGAATGCTCGTTGTGCTTACCATTCAGATAGCCCGGGGCACTCTACTGATGACTGTTGGGCGTTAAAGAACAAGCTGCAGGACCTTATTGACGCCAAGGAGGTGCAGTTTGAGGCATCTGACAAGCCTAATGTGGTGACAGCTCCCCTGCCAGCTCATGGAGTAAATGCTATCGGGGACGAAGACGAAGTGGACGATGCTGAGTTTGATAGCTGGATCTACCCGGCAGCCGACGGCGGATCTAACAATTGGAGTGCAAAGGACAACTTATCTGTTTCTCTTGTTACTGAGTAATAAATTTCTTTGTTTTGTTATTTTGTAATAAACAATGATAAACTCTATGGCCCGGTGTCTTACCCGAGGCACCGTGGTCCTATTTGTGAGGGCATACAAACTGTCATTTCATATATCATAAATGAAAATCTTGGACGTATTTTCGCATTACAAATATTGTGCTCCTTTTCTGTCTTTCTTTTCCTTTACATAATTTTCAAAACAGCTGTATTTACACACACACTCACTCATACAGGTTTCAATCCACTCTGGATCTTACTGATAACAACTCTGCTACTGCCAATTATGACTTCGAAAATCCGATCAACTTAGCCGAAGACGAAGGTGAAGATGATTGCGAAGTGCCTGGCGAGCTTGCAAGACTGTTGCTTCAGGAAGAGCGGGCAATTCAACCCCATGAAGAGCCAGTGGAAACAATAAACTTGGGTACCGAGGCCGACAGAAAAGAGGTAAAGATTGGTGCCAACCTAGAGCTCAGCGTGAAGCAACGGTTAACCAAGATGTTACATGACTATATGGAGATCTTTGCCTGGTCCTACGAAGACATGCCCGGGTTGGATACCGATATTGTGGTCCATCACTTGCCAACTAAGGAAGACTGTCCTCCAGTTAAGCAAAAGGTCTGTCGGATGCGTCCAGAGATGTCCGAGAAGATTAAAGTCGAGGTTATGAAACAGTTTGATGCTGGGTTCCTGGCAGTGACTTCTTACCCTCAGTGGGTTGCTAATGTGGTGCCAGTACCTAAGAAGGACGGTAAGGTTAGAATGTGTGTCGATTACAGGGATCTGAACAAGGCCAGCCCCAAGGATGACTTCCCCTTACCTCACATTGATGTCCTTGTTGATAATACAGCTCAGCACAAGGTATTCTCTTTCATGGATGGTTTTTTCAGGTTACAATCAGATTAAGATGGCACCTGAAGACATGGAAAAGACTACATTTGTTACTCAATGGGGTACCTTCTGTTACAAGGTCATGCCGTTCGGGTTGAAGAACGCTGGGGCAACCTACCAACGTGCTATGGTGGCCTTATTTCATGACATGATCCATCATGAGATAGAAGTGTATGTGGACGACATGATCGCTAGGTCCCAAACTGAGGAAGAGCATCTAGATCATCTGCAGAAATTGTTTGACCGATTGAAACTGTACAAGCTGAGATTGAACCCGAACAAGTGCACCTTCGGGGTAAGATCTGGGAAGTTTCTAGGCTTCGTGGTCAGTGATAAAGGAATTCAAGTGGACCCTGCTAAGGTCAAAGCTATTCAAGAGATGCCAGTTCCTAGGACAGAGAAGGAAGTCAGAGGCTTTTTAGGACGCCTGAATTACATTGCTCGCTTCATCTCACATCTGACCGCTACCTGTGAGCCAATCTTCAAGTTGCTGAAGAAAGATCAGGTAGTACGTTGGAACGATGAATGTCAGGCTGCTTTTAACAAAATCAAAGAGTATCTCCAAGAACCACCTATCCTTATGCCACCGGTTGAAGGGAGACCTCTGATACTATACCTGACAGTACTCGACAATTCAATAGGGTGTGTGCTGGGGCAGCATGACGAGTCTGGCCGAAAAGAGCATGCCATTTATTACCTTAACAAAAAGTTTACCGACTGTGAGACCCGATACTCACTGCTTGAGAAAACTTGCTGCGCTTTGGTATGGGCTGCTCGCCGGCTGAGACAGTATATGCTGACTCACACTACCTTGTTAATCTCAAAGATGGATCCTATAAAGTACATATTCGAAAAGCCTGCTCTGTCTGGGAGAATTGCAAGATGGCAAATGATCTTGACGGAATACGACATTCAGTACACAACCCAGAAAGCCATCAAGGGAAGTGTATTGGCAGACCACCTGGCACATCAAGCTGTAGATGACTATCAATCAATGAACTTCGAGTTTCCGGATGAAAGCATTATGATAGTAACTGACTGTGAAGTACCTGGACCGGATGAAGGACCTGAACCAGGATCCCGATGGTCTATGCACTTTGACAGAGCCTCCAATGCTTTGGGAAACGGTATCGGCGCCATAATCATATCTCCACGAGGTACTCATACTCCACTCACTGCCCGGCTGTGTTTCAACTGTACCAACAACATGGCGGAGTACGAGGCGTGTATCATGGGTCTTCAAGCTGCGATCGACCTAAGGATTAAATTTCTAAGTGTCTTCGGAGATTCCTCTTTTGTGATCAATCAGATCAAAGGAGAGTGGGATACGAAACATCCAAACCTGATTCCTTACAGAGAATGTGTGTTGACCCTGATTCCCCACTTTACAGAGATAACCTTTGAGCACTTTCCGAGAGAAGAAAATCAGTTGGCGGACGCGTTAGCTACAATGTCTTCAATGTTCAAGGTCAAATGGGATAATGAGGCTCCCCGGATCATCATCTGGAAACGGGACGAACCGGCATACTGTTGTGATCTCGAAACTGAATTGGTGACTGAGAAGCCTTGGTACCACGAAGTGAAGAGATATCTAGAAGCTCGGGAATACCCTGAAGGTGCCTCTGGCAATGATAAGAAATTCCTGAGGAGGTTCGCAGCAAAGTTCTTCCTCAGCAACGGCATCTTGTACAAGCGAAACCATGATTCGACCTTACTGCGTTGTGTGGATAAGACTGAAGCAGAAAGAATCATGGAAGAGCTACATGAAGGGACCTTTGGTACACATTCCAGTGGACACACTATGGCTAAGAAGATCCTACGGGCAGGATATTACTGGTCCACAATGGAAGCTGACTGTTACCAACACTCCAGGACATGCCACAAATGCCAGATTTATGCAGATAAGGTGCATGTTCCTCCGGTTCCCCTGAATGTTCTGACTGCGCCTTGGCCGTTTGCAATGTGGGGCATAGACATGATCGGTGAGATAAAACCTACGGAATCCAATGGACATCGCTTCATCCTAGTGGCGATTGATTATTTCACGAAGTGAGTCGAGGCAGCATCCTATGCTACAGTAACCAAGACTGTTGTGGCACGGTTCATTCGGCACAACCTGATCTGTCGGTACGGCGTCCCTGAGCGGATTATTACAGACAACGGTACCAATCTGAATAATAAGATGATCGCTGAGCTCTGCGAACAGTTCAAGATACAGCACCACAATTCTTCTCCTTACAGACCGAAGATGAATGGGGCTGTAGAAGCAGCAAATAAGAACATCAAGAAAATCGTGCAGAAAATGACAGTAACTTACAAAGATTGGCACGAGATGTTACCGTTCGCTCTGCATGGGTACCGTACCTCAGCTAGGACGTCAACCGGGGCAACTCCTTTCTCTCTGGTTTATGGCATGGAGGCAGTCTTGCCGATCGAAGTGCAAATTCCTTCTCTCCGGATAATGAAGGATGCAAATCTGAACGAAGATGATTGGATCCAGACACGACTTGATCAACTCAACCTCATTGACGAAAAAATACTTGCTGTTATTTGTCATGGTCAGACGTATCAGAAACGAATGATCAGGGCATTTAACAAAAAGGTCAGACCACAGGAATATCAAGTTGGGGATCTGGTAATCAAGAGAATCATCCTTCCTCAGAGTGATCCAAGGGGCAAATGGACCCCTACGTACGAAGGGCCATTTGTGGTTAAGCATGTGTTCTCAGGAGGAGCAATGATATTGACCAACATGGATGGTGACGACCTTCCTCACCCCGCCAATGCAGACATAGTTAAAAGATACTACGCATGAAAAAGACCCGCTAGGCTGACATGCCTAGGAAAAAATTAGGGCTTCCCGTCGAACCAAAAGGGTTCAGGCAAAATGAAGGGATGAAAATGAAAAAATCTGTACACCCGGCAAGTCGAAAACCTGAAAAGGCGGCTTGGGCAAAAAGGGGTATCCCGGTGGACTGAAAACCCGAAAGGGCAGTCCAGGCAAAAATTAGGGATAAAAGCGTAATACTATGTCTCATTCGATCACTTTGCACCCAGAATCCGGTATCTACATCAAAGTTCAGACGACATCGATCAGTCAGCTTCACCTTCAACCAAGGTCATCAAGTGATGAGACGCTCGGAGTTATAAAGGCAATAGCAGAATTGAAACCCAGTGGGATCATTCACTTCACACAGCTGTTTTATTTTCTTTTGTACAAAATCTGTATAAACTCTTTTGTTCGGCGGCGTTCTCTTACTAGGACGTCAGCCTCTTGTATACAAAACGCCTATTCACAGGCCATTCAAAAATCAATACAAATATATTTTCAGTTAAACATACCAAGTGTTTTTTCTTTTTCTGTTTTGTTTTGCGAAGAACGTCCAAGGTTCAATTTGTGATATATGCATTGACAATAATTTGCTAACTCATAAATATGTGCATACGAAACAAAGGAATTAATTGCAGGTGACACTAGAAACAGGGGCAATAAAGAGTTGTCTAAGCAACCTAGTTGTTCTATCCTCCAAGGTACCAAGGTAGGTTCGGCTAAAAAACACGACCAAGTACACCTTAACTCCCCAGGAGAGTCCAACCCAATTCCCCGGTAAAGATGGAATTCATATCCCCAAGCAGTAAGCTTATCCCCAGTAAATTCTGGAAGCTTATCCCCTCGCAGAGCACGAACGCGCCGTCCGGCTTGATTTAAAGAGTTATTTCCTTAACAGGATATAACTGGGTTATCCTCAGCCAAAAGCCACGGAAAGAGTGTCCTCGACGAAGTATTCTTATCCCCAGCAAAGTCTATTCACACTTCCAACAACAAGACATCCTCAGCAAGTTATTATCTACACTCAGCAAAGCATCTCCCCACAGAGTATTGCTTCCCAGCATGGTCGCTAGAGTATCTTTTCTCCCCGCAGAATCTGCCATTTGCCAAGTTTATTCCGCAACGGAGTCATCTTCTCCCACCGGTATTCTTGCAACTATCATCCCCAGCGGAAGTAAAAGCCTATTCTTCAACATCAGCCCAGGATATGACTTCCCGGCACCCGTCAAGGATTTACTTTCCTAGACGAAAACATACATTCATAAAATATCACATACATCATCATAGCATGCATAACGCATCATATCATACAAATCTCATTTATGTTGAGAACGTCATTGCTTGATCCATATCATGCATTGCATATGACTGACCTTTACCTTTCAGGAAAGACGCAGTTGAAATTCTCAAACATATTTCAAGACCTTCTCTGGTCCAGCTAAATCGATTCCCAACAGATCTTTCGGATAAAGACTCAGTAGAAGTTATGGTTCCCTCTCCGACGGTGTGTGAGGTGGTAAGTCCTTTTCAGATGTTTCCCTCTCCGACGATGAGTGTGAGGTGATAGTCTCCTATGGTTCCCTCTCCGACGGTGTGTGAGGTGGTAAGTCCTTTTCAGATGTTTCCCTCTCCAACGAGGAGTGTGAGGTGATAGTCTCCTATGGTTCCCTCTCCGACGGTGTGTGAGGTGGTAAGTCCTTTTCAGATGTTTCCCTCTCCGACGATGAGTGTGAGGTGATAGTCTCCTATGGTTCCCTCTCCGACGGTGTGTGAGGTGGTAAGTCCTTTTCAGATGTTTCCCTCTCCGACGATGAGTGTGAGGTGATAGTCTCCTATGGTTTCCTCTCCGACGGTGTGTGAGGTGGTAAGTCCTTTTCAGATGTTTCCCTCTCCGACGATGAGTGTGAGGTGATAGTCTCCTATGGTTCCCTCTCCAACGATGAGTGTGAGGTGATAGTCTCCTATGGTTCCCTCTCCGACGGTGTGTGAGGTGGTAAGTTCTTTTCAGATGTTTCCCTCTCCGACGATGAGTGTGAGGTGATAGTCTCCTATGGTTCCCTCTCCGACGGTGTGTGAGGTGGTAAGTCCTTTTCAGATGTTTCCCTCTCCGACGATGAGTGTGAGGTGATAGTCTCCTACGGTTACCTCTCCGACGGTGTGTGAGGTGGTAAGTCCTTTTCAGATGTTTCCCTCTCCAACGATGAGTGTGAGGTGATAGTCTCCTATGGTTCCCTCTCCGACGGTGTGTGAGGTGGTAAGTCCTTTTCAGATGTTTCCCTCTCCGACGATGAGTGTGAGGTGATAGTCTCTTATGGTTCCCTCTCCGACAGTGTGTGAGGTGGTAAGTCCTTTTCAGATGTTTCCCTCTCCGACGGTGAGTGAGGTGATCATTCCTTTCAGATTATAATGGTCCATGGTTCTCGTTCCGATCCTGCGAAGATGGTATTTTCCACCAAGATTCTCTCAACGAGCGTTGTTGAAGTTAAAATCACCCAAGGTTCTCTTACCATTCATGCTAAGGCAGTAACCATACCTGGTTCATTCATCATCTTTTGAAGCTCCAGATCCAGCTCCTGTAACCAGTCAGGACACATCTATACCAAGCATCTGAAAACCAGCTCCTGCAACGTGTCAGGTACTCATTTGTTCTTTTGCAGGTATGCAGGTTCTCGCTAAGGAATCTCCTACGCAATCAACATCCAGATGGCATCTATAAGCCCATCATCCTATCCAGCAACCTCCAAATGGCATCTATAAGCCCATTTCCATCACACTGCTACTATGTGAGCGCAAATTTCTGGGCACTTGAGTGTTCAATCATCTTCTACCTTCGGATTACGAAAGGCACGTCAGCCAATCTGCATCCTCAGGTCTAAGAAGATTGAACAGGGGCAACTGTTGTACCCCAAAATTTGCCCTCCCATACTCTCCAAGAAATTGCCAAGCCAAGCTGCAAAATTCCCCAAGGATTGCCCAGTGCAAAGGTCCCCTATACAGCCAAAACTAGGGTTTGTGTTCTGATCAAGAAAAGGAAGTTTTCAAAGGCCCAATCAAGTATCACATGCCTACAAATATGGTCAAGCATCCTCATATCAAGTTTCAAGGCATTCAGCTCAAAATTGCACAGTCAAAACCCTAAATTGCACTACAGTCAACTGTAGGGGCAAAATGGTCATTTGACAGTCAAAAGTTCAAATTTTTGGTCAATATATCATTTTGAAGCCACAAACATCATTTGATCAATGCTTGATCATGATTCTCAAAATTTGGCTCAGAAATCATCAAAGATGCAAAAGTTTCCTTATTTGGACAGCTCAAAAAGTTAACTGAAATTGACCAGGGCATAACTTTCACATGGATTATCAGAAAAATCCCATCCAAAGCTCATTTTGAAGAGAAAGACATTTCCTACAACTCATCTTCATACTTCAAGTCCAAGAAATGCTCTCACAAAAAGTTATCAATTTCAACATTATAGGTCATTTTCAAAAGTCAACAAAAAGGGATTTTAAGTCAAAGGCCATAACTTGAGATTGGTAAATAAAAATGACATGGGACCAAAGTCATTGGTTAGAGGACTCAAAGACCTTTCCAAAATGTCCAAGAACATGAGAAAAGCTTAAAAATTGAGCAAGTTATGCCTTGTGGAAGTTGGGAAATTTTTGGATATTTTGAAAAGTCAACATTGATCCAAATGACCTGAAATTGCTAATGGGCCCATTTTTCTTCCATGATTCATCATTCTAAGCATGTGCACGACCACTTGGCCCAAAGGGAAGTATTTTCTCATTTTTTATTTATTTATTTGAATTATTATTCATATTAATTCATTTAAATCAAATTAAATATGTGAAAAATGTCTAACCTAATTTTTTCAATCTTTTTATACATGTTTTGAGCTCAATATTTCGTGCATATCCCAATATAGAAAGATTTGGATGGAATTGATCTTAATTGATACAAAGTAGCATGAAAAAGATATGAAAAAGATCTTGGAAAATCAATTTGCAAAACCATTGAATGAAAGAGATTTGATTGAATTTTTTGACCTAATCTGTTCAATACATAAGCATAGACCTAAACCTAATGCTGGGAGACTGAAAGCTGCGCTAGAGACCAATATACAAACTTGGAATTTTCACTTAAAAACTCAATTCTGAAACCATTGTTAGAGGGCGAGTCAAGGCACGAAATTCATTCCAATAGCTTCCTTGGAGACTACTGAACACATTCCAATCAAAATCACCCATCCAAACGCAAAGAATTGGTATACAGAACCTGGAATGCTTTGTGAAAAATTTGTGATCGTGTTTTTAAATTTATGCATCTTCATGACATATTATTCATTGATTCATATTCCTGATGAAGTTTACAAGCTAACCATAACCTTTAATTGAAATTTCATGCGTTCTAGGCCAAGATGCCATGTTAGTTTTCTAGGGTTTTGCAGGACTGGAATTTGGGGCTTTTGCAATAAGGGAAAATTAGCCCTCAAGACCACCACCATTGGTTTTAGAATGCTCAAACGATCACAAACCAACTATTGCGCCTAATTTATGATTGCCCTAATGCTAATCGCTATTTTCTGTAAAGGCCTTTTCTGCAACGGTGTCAAAACCATTGCTTATGTTGTTTGTATTTCAGGATGATGGAGACGATGACATCGTGGCAAAACGTGACTGGCTAGTTTCAAATTTCGCGCGCGTTGGGGCCACTGACTTTCTTTTCCTTTTTAACATTTATTAACCATTATATATTAAATGTAATTCAAGCGCTTCAGTGGCAGGTGTACACCTTTGCAATGTCCAAGACCTGGGTTCGAATCCCAGGTCTGTATTATTCTCAATATTATTTTTCAACATGTGTTCACGTGTAGTTCCATAACATGGGCATACCATGCGCTGCCAAGATTCAACGTCCATGTGTCCAAGGGAACCAGATCAATGGCTGAGAACTGAAACCTATGGTGGACTCAGGTCAACGCGTATGTACGTACCATGCAAAAGTCAAAAAAGGCCACTGCTTATTGGGCCAGCATTCTCAAGATACCTCCATCTGGGGACTGAACCCCCCCTGGTTTGCATTCTCTATATTTTTTCTTATATTTTATTTTTTCAATTATTGTTATTTATTTTATTGCTTTGATTTAATTAATTAACTATTTTTTCATAAATATAAAAAATACCCCAAAAAATCAGAAAAAGATAAAAAATGTAATAAATATTTTTATTTTAACATTTTCTTGTAAATAAATTGTATATAATAAATTTAGTTTTAAATTAGGTTTAACTTAAATTCTTTTCATGATAAAAATCTAAAAAATGTAGAATTAGGGTTTATTCAATTTTTTCATCCTTTCTATTATTTTCTTTCATAAAAAAATTAAAATTATTTATTTATGCTTATAATTAAATTGTATGTAAAAATTAGGTTTAATAAGTGTTTTATCCCCTTTTTTTAATTTTTCTCTCTACCATAATATTATTTATTTATTTACTTTTATAATTAAATTATGCATGTAAATTAATTAGGGTTTAAATTAGGTTAAAATTCAATATCTTTCATAATAAATTTAAAAACCATTAGAATTAGGGTTAGTTAATTTTAATTAATTCTTTTTTCTATTGAATCTTAAAAAACATAAAAATACCAAAAACATTTTCTTTTAATTTTAATTTTAATTCCTTATTAATTTAATTTTTGCAAAAGGGTCCAACGCCCTCGTTCGTAATTTATCTAATTTCGCATATTTATTTTATTTCGCTCAAATAATTATGTATCTCTCCCAAAGCTTTGTAACATTTACTTTTCGCACTTTTCAATTTCTTTACTTTATTTGCTTTATTTATTTTTTCTGTCAAATCGGGTCCGGTTTAATTTTGGCGATGTGGACCCGCGCCATTTGTAATAGCTTTAGATTTACTTTCCCGCAAATATTTTTTAACTGTTAAACAAAGCATGCAAGAATGAATGGCCAAAATAAAATCAAGCGTAGATCACAATAAACATGACAAGACAAATACAAATGAAAACGACACACGAATCGCACACACCACCCCTAGGGTACGCCTCACTGTTGCCTTGCCTCGAAAGGTGATCGTCGAGTAGAGGATGTCTTAGTAAGTCCTCATGATCCGGGAACCTGGCATGAGGGTAGCTTCTAAGGTGTCTTCCCATTGCTCTGGTGATCACCATGTCCCTACAAACTCGAATTGACCCGAACAACTCCAATAGTGGTGCTACCTACCTCTCAATGGTGGGATGGCACTACTTTAAAGGACATTTACACAGACGAATTCCTTAGGGTAGGTAGGTTCTCGTAGATACTTGCTCTCTTCAAAAAAAACAAACAAAAATCTTTTCACACCGACACTTTTCAAAAGCTTTCAAAGCAATTTTTCAAACACTCTGACACAAGAGTCGATCTGAAACTTTCAAAGAAACTTTTTTAAACCCACATTGAAAAGCAAACAAACCTTTTTGAAAACACAATGAGCAAGTATCTAAGAGCCCATGGATAACCATGGATAGAAAGGGTGCTAACACCTTCCCTTTCTATAATCTACCTCCCGAACCGAGAACTAATCTCAATAAGGAATTTTTCTGTGCTTTTGTCCTTTCCATTTGGAGAAAATAAAAGACGGTGGCGACTCTTGCTTCCGCGACATTTCGCGATCCAGCGTTAAACAGTCAGTTCCAGATCTACCGATCACAACATGCCCGGGTTGGATACCGATATTGTGGTCCATCACTTGCCAACTAAGGAAGACTGCCCTCCAGTTAAGCAAAAGGTCCGCCGGATGCGTCCAGAGATGTCTGAAAAGATTAAAGCCGAGGTTATGAAGCAGTTTGATGCTGGGTTCCTTGCAGTGACTTCTTACCCTCAGTGGGTTGCTAATGTGGTGCCGGTACCAAAAAAGGACGGTAAGGTCAGAATGTGTGTCGACTACAGGGACCTGAACAGGGCCAGCCCCAAGGATGACTTCCCCTTACCTCACATTGATGTCCTTGTTGATAATACAGCTCAGCATAAGGTGTTCTCTTTCACTGATGGTTTCTCAGGTTACAATCAGATCAAGATGGCACCTGAAGACATGGAAAAGACTACATTTGTTACTCAGTGGGGCACCTTCTGCTACAAGGTCATGCCATTCGGGTTGAAGAACGCTGGGGCAACCTACCAACGTGCCATGGTTGCTTTATTTCATGATATGATCCATCATGAGATAGAAGTGTATGTTGACGACATGATCGCAAGGTCCCAGACTGAGGAGGAACACCTAGATCATCTGCAGAAGTTGTTTGACCGGTTGAAACTGTACAAGCTGAGATTGAACCCGAACAAGTGCACCTTCGGGGTAAGATCTGGAAAGTTGTTAGGCTTCGTGGTAAGTGACAAAGGTATTCAAGTGGACCCTGCTAAGGTCAAAGCTATTCAAGAGATGCCAGTTCCTAGGACAGAGAAAGAGGTCATAGGCTTTTTAGGATGCCTGAATTACATTGCCCGATTCATCTCACACCTAACTGCTACCTGTGAGCCAATCTTCAAGCTGCTGAAGAAGGATCAGGTAGTACGTTGGAATGATGAATGTCAGGCCACTTTTGACAGAATCAAGGAGTATCTCCAAGAACCACCTATCCTTATGCCACCGGTTGAAGGGAGACCTCTGATACTATACCTGACAGTGCTCGACAACTCAATGGGGTGTGTGCTGGGGCAGCATGACGAGTCTGGCCGAAAAGAGCATGCCATTTATTACCTTAGCAAAAAGTTTACCGACTGTGAGACCTGATACTCACTGCTTGAGAAAACTTGCTGCGCTTTGGTATGGGCTGCTCGCCGGCTGAGACAGTATATGCTGACTCATACCACCTTGTTGATCTCAAAGATGGATCCTATAAAGTACATATTCGAAAAGCCTGCTCTGTCTGGGAGAATCGCAAGATGGCAAATGATCTTGACGGAATACGACATTCAGTACACGACCCAGAAAGCCATCAAGGGAAGTGTATTGGCAGACCACTTGGCACATCAGGCCGTAGATGACTATCAGTCAATGAACTTTGAGTTTCCGGATGAAAGCATCATGATAGTAACTGATTGTGAAGTACCTGGACCGGATGAAGGACCTGAGGAAGGATCCCGATGGTCTATGCACTTTGACGGAGCCTCCAACGCTTTGGGTAACGGTATCGGCACCATAATCATATCGCCTCAAGGTACTCATACTCCACTCACTGCCCGGCTATGTTTCAACTGTACCAACAACATGGCAGAGTATGAGTCGTGCATCATGGGTCTTCAAGCCGCGATCGACCTAAGAATCAAGTTTCTGAGTGTCTTCGGAGATTCCTCTCTTGTGATCAATCAGATCAAAGGAGAGTGGGATACGAAACATCCGAACCTTATTCCTTACAGAGAATGTGTGTTGACCCTGATCCCCCACTTCACAGAGATAACCTTTGAACACTTTCCAAGAGAAGAGAATCAGCTGGCGGACGTGTTAGCTACAATGGCTTCTATGTTCAAGGTCAAATGGGATAATGAGGCTCCCCGGATCATCATCTGGAAACTGAACGAACCGGCATACTATTGTGATCTCGAGACTGAATTGGTGACTGAGAAGCCTTGGTACCATGAAGTGAAGAGATATCTGGAAGCTCAGGAATACCCTGAAGGGGCATCTGTCAATGATAAGAAGTTCCTGAGAAGGTTCGCAGCAAAGTTCTTCCTTAGCAACGTCATCTTGTACAAGCGAAACCATGATTCAACCTTACTGTGCTGCGTGGATAAGACTGAAGCAGAAAGGATCATGGAAGAGCTACATGAAGGGACCTTCGGTACACATTCCAGTGGACATACAATGGCTAAGAAGATCCTTCGGGCAGGGTATTACTGGTCCACAATGGAAGCTGACTGCTACCAACATTCTAGGACATGCCATAAGTGCCAGATTTATGCAGACAAGGTGCATGTTCCTCCGGTTCCCCTGAATGTTCTGACTGCGCCTTGGCCGTTTGCAATGTGGGGTATAGACATGATCGGCGAGATTAAACCTACGGCATCTAATGGGCATCGCTTCATCCTGGTGGCGATTGATTATTTTACGAAGTGGGTCGAGGCAGCATCCTACGCTACTGTAACCAAGACTGTTGTGGCACGGTTCATTCGGCATAACCTGATCTGTCGGTACGGCGTCCCAGAGAGAATTATTACAGACAATGGTACCAATCTGAATAATAAGATGATCACTGAGCTCTGCGAGCAGTTCAAGATACAGCACCACAATTCTTCTCCTTACAGACCGAAGATGAATGGGGCTGTAGAAGAAGCAAATAAAAACATCAAGAAAATCGTGCAGAAGATGACAGTGACTTATAAGGATTGGCACGAGATGTTACCGTTCACTCTACATGGGTACCGTACCTCAGCTAGGACGTCAACCGGGGCAACTCCTTTCTCTCTGGTTTATGGTATGGAGGCAGTCTTGCCGATCGAAGTGCAAATACCCTCTCTCCGGATAATGAAGGATGCAAATCTGAACGAAGATGATTGGATCCAGACACGACTTGATCAGCTCAACCTCATTGATGAAAAGAGACTTGCTGCTATCTGTCATGGTCAGACGTATCAGAAACGGATGATCAGGGCATTTAACAAAAAGGTCAGACCACAGGAATATCAAGTCGGGGATCTGGTGATCAAGCGAATCATCCTTCCTCAGAGTGATCCAAGGGGAAAATGGACCCCTACATACGAAGGGCCATTTGTGGTTAAGCATGTGTTCTCAGGAGGAGCCATGATTCTAACCAACATGGATGGTGACGACCTTCCTCACCCCGCCAATGCAGACATAATAAAAAGATACTACGCATAAAAAAGACCCGCTAGGATGACATGCCTAGGCAAAAATTAGGGCTTCCCGGCGAACCAAAAGGGTTCGGGCAAAATGAAGGGATGAAATGAAAAAATCTGTACACCCGGCAAGTCGAAAACCTGAAAAGGCGGCTTGGGCAAAAATGGGTATCCCGGTGGACTGAAAACCCGAAAGGGCGGTCCAGGCAAAAATTAGGGATAAAGCGTAATACTATGTCTCATTGGATCACCTTGCATCCAGAATCCGGTATCTACATCAAGTTCAGACGACATCGATCAGTCAGCTTCATCTTCGTTTAGGTCATCAAGTGATGAGACGCTCGGAGTTATAAAGGCAATAGCAGAGTTGAAACCCAGTGGGATCATTCATTTCACACAACTGTTTTATTTCTTCTTGTACAAAACTTGTATAAACTCTTTTGTTCGGCGGCGTTCTCTTACTAGGACGTCAGCCTCTTGTACACAAAACGCCTATTTTCAGGCCATTCAAAAATCAATACAAATATACTTTTCAGTTAAAAGTGCCAATTGTTTTTCTTTTTCTGTTTTGTTTTGCGAAGAACGTCCAAGGTTCAATTTGTGATATATGCATTGACAATAATTTGCTAACTCGTAAATATTTGCATACGAAACAAAGGATTAATTACAGGTAACATTAGAAACAGGGGCAATAAAGAGTTGTCTGAGCAATCTAATTGTTATGTCCTCCAAGGTACCAAGGTAGGTTCAGCTAAAGAACATAACCAGCATATCTCAATTCCCCAGAGAGTAAGAAATCAGTACACTCTCTCCAAGTTATATTATCAGGCCTTAAGGAAGTTGGGTATACTCCAGAAGATATCAACATTCCCCAGCAGCATATTCTTAACAAGCATCCCCGACAGTCGTGGCCTAGAGATTGTTCCCCGGCGGCATATCAAACCTTCAAAGGAATCGCTTCCCCCGCAGTTCAAAACTTCCCCAGGAGAGTCCAATCCATCTTCCCCAGGAAAGTTGGAATCCATCTCCCCAAGCAGTAAGCTTATCCCCAGTAGATTCTGGAAGCTTATCCCTCGCAGAGCACGAACGCGTCGTCCGGCTTTATTTAAAGAGTTATTTCCTTAACAGGATATAATTGGGTTATCCTCAGCCAAAAGCCACGGAAAGAGCGTCCTCGATGAAGTCCTCTTACCCCCATCCATCAATCTCCAAATGGCATCTGTAAGCCCATTCCCATTTCCATCACACTGCTACTATGTGAGCGCAAATTTCTGGGCACTCTAGTGTTCAATCATCTTCTACCCTCGGATTACGAAAGTCACGTCAGCCAATCTGCATCCTCAGGTCTAAGAAGATTGAACAGGGGCAACTGTTGTACCCCAAAATTTGCCCTCCCATATTCTTCAAAGATTTGCCAAGTCAAGCTTCAAAATTCCCCAAGGGTTGCACAGTTCAAGGGCCTCTTAAGCAGTCAAAATTAGGGTTTTTGTTCTGATCAAGAAAATGAAGTTTCCAAAGGTCCAATCAAGTCCCACATGCCTACAAATATGGTCAATCATCCTCATACCAAGTTCCAAGACTTTCAGCACAAAATTGCACAGTCAAAACCCTAAATTGCACTACAGTCAACTGTAGGGGCAAAATGGTCATTTGGCAGTCAAAAGTTCAAATTTTTGGTCAACATATCATTTTGAAGCCACAAACATCATTTGATCAATGCTTGATCATGATTCTCAAAGCTTGGCTCAAAAATCATCAAGATGCAAAAGTTTCCTTATTTGAACAGTTGAAAAAGTCAACTGTAAATTGACCAGGGCATAACTTTCTCATGGATTATCAGAAAAATTCCATCCAAAGCTGATTTTGAAGATAAAGACATTTCCTACAACTCATCTTCATACTCCAAGTCCAATAAATGCTCTCACAAAAAGTTATCAATTTCAACATTATAGGTCATTTTCAAAAGTCAACAAAAAGGGACTTTAAGTCAAAGGCCATAACTTGAGATTGGTAAATCAAAATGACATGGGACTAAAGGAATTGGTTATAGGACTCAAAGACCTTTCCAAAATGTCCAAGAACATGAGCAAAGCTTAAAAATTGAGCAAGTTATGCCTTGTGGAAGTTGGGAAATGTTTGGATATTTTGAAAAGTCAATATTGATTCAAATGACCTAAAATTGCTAATGGGCCTATTTTTCTTCCACAATTCATCATCCAAGACATGTGCACGACCATTAGGCCCAAAGGGAAGTTTTTCTCCATTTTTATTTATTTATTTGGATTTTTTATCATTAATAATTCATTTAATTAAATAAAATACATGAAAAATACAAAACTAATGAAATAAAATCTTTTTGTGCGGAAATTATTCTCATTGGACACTCAAATTCGTGCATGACCAATTAGGGAAGGATTGGATATGATTTGGTACAAAATAGCATGGAAAAATATTGAAAAAGATCTTGAAAAAATCAAATCTTTCAAGTCATGAATGCCAAGCTTTTTGTTTGATTTCTTTAACCTAATTCACTCAATACATAAGCCTGATCAAACCCTTGTGCTCGAAAACCCCTAAGCTGCGCAGAAAAGCATCCATTGAACTTGAAAATTTTGGCCAAAAAACTCAATTCTGAAAACACTTTTGCAGGGCGATTCAAGGCACGATTTTGATTTCATTAGCTTGCTGAGGCTTCATATAAAGATTCTGCATCAAAAACCATAAGCTCTCGTGCCCAGAAACGTGAGAACGATCTCACCTGTACAAAGAAAATTTCTCATTCGTGCATCTCAATTCATGCGTTTTTTGCAATTTTTAACATGTGATTTACATTCCTTATGCAATTCTGATGCTAACCGTGTGGTTTAATTTTGTTTGCATGCCCTATATGAGGATTTGCCATTAGAGACATCTAGGGTTTCCAGGTTTTCAAATTAGGTGTTTCTCATCCCTGTAAAATTAGGACACATCAAAACCATGAACAAAACCAGCACGCTTGGACGAAGAGATTGAGACTATCGCGCCAAATTTCTGAGGCCACATGGCCTAATCGCTATTATCAAAATACGCATGTTTTGAGGGGGTTCAAAACCCCCGTTAAATGTTTGTTATATTTTTCAGGAAATCACCAACGAGGAAGATGATTATGTGGGGGGCTCTGATTGGAACGTTCAAAATCTTCGCGCGTTTTTGAGCCCCTGACTATGTTTCTTTTATAATGTTTGTTAGGTATTATATGTTAAACGCGTTTGGGATGGCTCAGCGGCACACGTGTAGGCTGGTAACGTTCATGACCTGGGTTCGAGCCCCAGGTCTTCACTCTTTCAATGTTATTTTTCATTTAGTATTCACATGCAGTTTCAACATGGTGGACCACTATGCACCTTCAGAATCAAGCCATCCACGTGTTCCCCACTATCAATCCCAGGAACACAATCTGAAGAACATGGTGTACTGCAGTCAACCACTCCACAAATTGCATGAAAAAGTCAATAAGGCCATGCTGTAATGGGCCTGAATTACCAAGAAAAAACCTCCACTTTGGGGACTGCAACCCCCCTAGGTTTGCTAAACTTTTTTTACTTTCTTTGTTTTTTTATTATTATTATTTCTATCTTCTTTTAAATTATTATTTTCTTAATTAACTTATTATTTTCATAAATATAAAAAACACATAAAAAATTAGAAAAATGATAAATATTTTATTTTAAGTATTTTTGTAATTAAATTGCATATAATTAAATTAGTTTTAAATTAGGTTTTAATTTTAATTCTTTTAATAAAAATCTAAAAAACATAGAACTAGGGTTTAATTAATTTTCATATTTTTTTATTTTATTCCATAATAATTAAATATTAGATATTTATTTTATAATTAAATTGTATATAAAAATTAGGGTTAATTTTAGGTTAAAAACTTCAACATTTTTCATAATAAAACAAAAATTGTAGAATTAGGGTTAGCATTTATTTTATTTAATTCTTTTTCATTAAAATTACAAAATACTAAAAAAATACCAAAAAGACAATTTCTTTTCCCTTTAATTTTAATTAATTCGTCGTTTAATTTAATTTTGCAAAAAGGGTCCAACGCCCTCGTTTCGATTTAAATTTAATTCGCATATTTATTTTTGTTCTTTATAATTTTTATGTATCTCTCCCGAAGCCGTGTAACTAATTGCTCGCACTTTTCTTTACTTTCTTTATTTTTTCTGTCAAATCGGGTTCAAGAAATTTTGGTGATGTGGACCCGCGCCTTTTGTAATAGCTTAGAATTTTTTACCTTTCCGCAATTTTTAACTGTTAAATGGCATGAAAGAATGTATGGACAAAAATAAAAAAACAAACGTTAGATCACCAATAACATGACAAAAAGACAAAAATATCTGAAAACGACACACAAGTCACACACCACCCCTAGGGTACGCCTCACTGTTACCTTGCCTCGAAAGGTGGTCGTCGAGTAGAGGATGTCTTAGTAAGTCCTCATGATCCGGGAACCTGTCATGAGGGTAGCTTCTAAGGTGTCTTCCCATTGCTCTGGTGATCACCATGTCCCGAACCTCGAATTGACCCGAACACCTCCAACGGTGGTGCTACCTACCTCTCAATGGTGGGATGGCACTACTTTAAAGGACATTTGCACAGACGAATTCCTTAGGGTAGGTAGACAACTCTAGATACTTGCTCTAAATTCAAAACAAATTAAAAAATACTTTTCACACTGACACCTTTTCAAAAAGCTTTCGAAAGCAATTTTTCAAACACTCTTGAGGACCGATACAAGAGTCGAACTGGAATTTTCAAAGAAACTTTTTAAAACCCACAGTTGAAAAGCAAACAAACCATTTTTGAAAACACAATGAGCAAGTATCTAAGAGCCCATGGATAACCATGGATAGAAAGGGTGCTAATACCTTCCCTTTCTATAATCTACCTCCCGAACCGAGAGCAATCTCTTTAAGGAATTTTTCTGTGCTTTTGTCCTTTCCACTTGGAGAAAATAAAAGACGGTGGCGACTCTTGCTTCCGCGACATTTCGTGAACCAGCGTTAAACAGTCAGTTCCAGATCCACCGATCACACCTACGATCCAAGTTCCTTCTCATAGCCCTATTATTCAGGCTTTCATCTCGAAGTAACCCTACTATCCAGGTTCCTTCTTATAGCCCTACTATCTAGGCTTTCATCTCGAAATAACCCTACGACCCAGGTTCCTTCTCATAGCCCTACTATCCAGGCTTTCATCTCGAAGTAACCCTACGACCCAGGTTCCTTCTCATAGCCCTACTATCCAGGCTTTCATCTCGAAGTAACCCTACGACCCAGGTTCCTTCTCATAGCCCTACTATCCAGGCTTTCATATCGAAGTAACCCTATGACCCAGGTTCCTTCTCATAGCCCTACTATCCAGGCTTTCATCTCGAATTAACCCTACGACCCAGGTTCCTTCTCATAGCCCTACTATCCAGGATTTTATCTCGTAGTAAC
Source organism: Vicia faba (assembly GCA_948472305.1). NCBI lineage: Eukaryota > Viridiplantae > Streptophyta > Magnoliopsida > Fabales > Fabaceae > Vicia > Vicia faba. The sequence goes on from OX451736.1 coordinate 1,635,131,695, forward strand.
CCTACGACCCAGGTTTCTTCTCATAGCCCTACTATCCAGGCTTTCATCTCGAAGTAACCCTACGACCCAGGTTCCTTCTCATAGCCCTACTATCCAGGTTTTCGTCTCGAAGTAACCCAACGACGCGGGTTCCTTCTTATAGCCCTACTATCCAGGCTTTCATCTCGAAGTAACCCTACGACCCAGGTTCCTTATCATAGACCTACTATCTAGGCTCTCATTTCGAAGTAACCCTATAATCTAGGTTCCTTCTCCCTTATCTCCAGACAAAAGTTTACAACACTAAGACCTGGACCCGACCAGATACGATCTATTCCATATTTCCCCAATAAGTCATTGTGCAGCCTGGATCCTAACCATGATACGCAGTATGCTCCCACCTCCTCAACCAGGAGTTAATTCCCCAATAGAGTAATGGACAACCAAAGCTCCTATACTCTATTTTCCCATACGTAAATCAACATTCTCCAGCGAAGTCCTCCTCAGCGGCAGGTACATGAATTCTCGCAAAGGAATCTATTATGCAACCTGTGATACGGTGGGAGAACTGACTTGAGATTTTGCATTTGTGTTCGCAAATGTTTCGGTTTAGCAAGAGTCGCCACCGACTTTTTATTTTATCCTAAAGGAAAGGTTAAAAAGCACAGGAAAGACCTTTGAGATGTTTTCTTGGGTTCAGGGAGTAGATTATATAAAGGGAAGGTATTAGAACCCTTTATATCCATGGTTATCCATGGGCTCTTAGTTACTTGTTTAGATCACTTGCTTTGTTTTTCAATTGTTTGAAATGGTGCTCTTCAATTGTTTGAAATGGTGCTTTGTGTGTGATTTTGAAAGATGTTTTGAAAAGAGACCATCGTTGTGGCAACCTTTGTAATGATTCTTGTTTGAATGTATACAAAGGTGTTTTTTATCTTTTGAAAAGTTTTCAATATTTGAAAGTTGGGTTTTAAAATTGTGTTGTGAAGTGTGTTTGAAAATAGCAAGGATGTTTTTGCAAGCTTTTGATTAAGTAACTAAGAGCTATCTACCCTATTTTACTCAAAGATCTTTCTTATGTTTTTAACCCTTTTAACAGTGTTGTTTCACCATTGCATTTGGTGAACAACCTTGTGTTAAGATGTTAAACGGGACAAGTGCGGGTCATCGTATAGACCATGATAGAAATTGTGTCAAATATTTTTGGAAATTTTCTTGAGGGATTTGATCATTTTGTTTAGGCAACTCAGATAGCGTCATCGAGGGACTATGATCTTTTGTTTGTTTTTGTTTTGCCAAAGTACTTAACATGCATAACATGGCCCATTTTTGAAGGCAACAAGTGGATTGTAACCCTAGGGGTGCAAGTGTGCATTGTGTTTGTTTTTCATGCATTTTTGTCTTTGATTAGGTCAAACTATTTGTTGGTTTTGATTTTGCATACAAACCCTAATTCTCTAATCATGGCATAATTGAAAGCGAAAAAGTGCGAGAATTTAAATTCTAAGCTATTACAACATGATTATGGGGATGGGGGTACAAGTTTTGAATAGGGGGTTATTTGACAATAAATTTAAACCCTAAGTTATTACAACCAAATTGAATTTACAATGCATAATATTTAAATGTACAATATTTAAATAAGCAAAATAAATAAATATTAAAATGTATTATGCAAAAAAAGAAGTTTTTATGTATGTAAAAATATTTTCAATATAAAGAAATGTAAAGAAATAAATAGAAAAGGATTAATTTTATTTATTAAAGGGGTAAACCCTAATTTTCCTTAAGAAAATAATATTATCTATTATTTATATACAAAAATATACTAATATGTACAAAAATAAAAATATATTGAAAAAAAGTGTTTTTTAGTATAAATAATAATAAAAATAAAAATATAATGTTTTTGTATTTTTATCAAATGTTTTTGTATCTATATTTTTGCATTTTTGTATATATATATATATATATATATATATATATATATATATATATATATATATATATATATATATATATATATATATATATATATATATATATATATATATATATATATATATATATATATATATATATATATATATATATATATATATATATATATATATATATATATATATTAAATATTTTAAGTATATATAAAATAAAATAAAATATTTACAAAAATAAAATATATTCAAGAAAATATTTTCAATGTGAATAAAATTAAGAAATAAAAAATAAAAGTATTATTTACATTATGTTTAAATTTAAACAAAATAATATAAAAGTATATAAAATGTTTTAATGCTAGTAATAATTAAAATAAATACCAAATAAATGTAAAAAATTATGAAAATATTTTTTAAGCATTTTTTATGGTTGGAAATAAATAAACAAAGTCAGAAATGAAATTAAAATACAAAAATGACAAAATATAAAGGAAATGGGTCAGGGGGTGCATTTAGCAAAAGGAGGGTGTAAGAAGCAAGAAAGCCAAGCCCAACCCATCAGCTTCATCTTCTTCCTCCAGACTTTTGAAAACGCGCGCCTGTTATACAAACTTGAACATCCTAGAAACGTGATCTTTTGCCAAAACTCAAAACATGAAACTTGTAGAGAATTTAAATACGACTCTAACCATATAAAGCATTAAATCAAACTCTCAAACACCAGAGAGAATTTCTCTGGCCCTAAAATCTAACCTAACTTTTTCAGCATGTTCATGGATGAAATTCTCCTAGCACACTTAATATAAATGAAAACTGAGCATATGTATGGTTTCAGGGCAATGAGTATTACAACTTTCATTCACAAACCTAAGGCTAAATGTTCCTAAATAGAGAGATAGAAGTTGATGAAAAACCTGTTTCAGTTGGATTCGAGTTGGACAATGCAGCAACTTTCAGTGAGGCCTGAGGTTCTTTTGAGCTTGCTTGATGTTCCCTGAACCTTTCCCAATGCTTAGTTTGTTTTGAAATGGCCTGAATCAACCCCTAGAAGTCAACCTGCACATGCTTGAAACGAAAATGGTGAACACTGTAAATGGAGTTACAATTGGCAATGGAGGTTTGGGATAGCTTGAGTGAGTTGAATGGAAGGTATTGGAACAAGTTGCAAGCAAAACGCACGAGTGGATGTGAAAATGGAAGTGATTCTGCAGGGCCTGCCCTGTTTTGCAAGAAAATGTGGTTTTTGTGTACAAAGGTGTTTGAGGGATGAATGGCTCGTATTTCTGGCTTACAAGGATGTGAAAAACTTGTTTGAAATGTTGGCTTAAGTTGAATATATCAGATATGCAAGTTCTGTCCTTTTGGCAAGTTGACTTGTTTTGAAAGAAAAGTCTGAAGTAAAATGAGATAGGCTTGTACAGGCTATCTCCAAGCATGCACAAGTTTCTTGTACCTTTGCCTAAGTTTGTAGAACTTGTTTGCTGCAAAGAAAGAGGTCCAAGGCTCAAGAGAAACAACTTTGCAAATGTTATGCTTTATGAAAATGAAAGTGTTATCTTTATGCCCAAAATGGAATTATTCATTGTGCCAAGCTCTAAGCATTAGAATAACACCAATGTCCAATGTATTTGCATTCAATTTTTGAGTGTAAATTGGTTTAGAGACCTGTAATCAAGTACAAAGCTAGTTTGGTCAGATTTTGCAACTTGTATGAACATGTATTGGCCATGGTTACAAAGTGAGTTTTTGCCAACTTCAAGCATTCGATTCTCCCTAACCACAAATGTGTTTGAGGAGTTCTTGGACAATTTGGAAAGCTTGCAACAAGTAATATAATCCATATTTGAAAGGCAACTTGAGAATCCAAGTTGAACTATGTGAAAAATGGCCAAGAATATGGCTGAAAATCCTGCCTAAACTAGGGCAAAATTTCTCTAAGTTAAAAGTTTTAGGGACCCTTGTTCCAAAAATCATAACTTGAGATCCAAGCTTCTTTTGAGAAAACTTTGTGAATCAAAGTTGTATACTTTGTGGAGGACTAAAACTTTCATGTTGTAAGTTTTGTTTGAATCCATTTTCATCTTGGTGAAAATATGGGACAAAGTTAGGAAAAATTAAGAAAATTTCATAACTTAGAAAATTTCGAAGTTATGAAAATTTTCAATTTCAAACCCTAATTTGCAATTTTGGGTTTCTTGATGAACAAGTTTCATAATTTGACACATCTTGATGAAAATTGACCCTTGGCACTTGATTTTGACTAAAAAGTCAAAGTTTGACCTTTTAGTGTACAATCAAATTTTGATCAGTTGACTGAAAAATTCATCTGTCTATCCTATGCATTTGAGATCTTTTGAACTTGTTGAATAAGTCAAGATAATGTCATTGATTCCTTGAGTCCATGGTTGAGCTTAATTTTCCATTGGCTAGCTCAAACAGTCAAAAATTGCCTTTGTACAGTCAAAACCCAAAAAATGACCATTTTGCCCTTTTGGTGATCTGATCAAATTTCTTGTGGAATTATGGTCCAAACTTGATCAAATGGTTCATATGAGTTCATAATGTTGATGTGGGTCAAAATTCATGAGGTTTGACTGTAAATTGGTCACAGTTGACTTTTTCTCCAATACAGCTGATTTCTAGGTCAACCGTCCAATTGACTGGGAAAAAATTTGATTCAAGGCTTGAAACTTGGTATGGGAAAACTTATGAGTCCAACATGAAGTATGAAAGTCAATTTGGGAATTGAAGGCCCAAAAATCCCTGTGCAAACTCAAACCCTAGTTTAGGTCAATAGTGCAAGGAGGTGCCTTGAGCAGAGCAAACCCTAGCTTGATCTTGAATTCCAAGAGTCTTGTGATGAGAAATGTTGATAAAATGAGAGGGAAAATTTTTGGGTACAACAGTTTCCCCTGTTCAATCTTCTTGAACCTGAAGAGTTAGATTGGCAAGTTTTTGCCTTTCGTGACTCGAAGGTAAAAGAGGATTGGACACTAGAGTGCCCATAAATTTGCACTCGTCAAAATATTGTTGAGGGAATGGGCTTAAAGATGCCATTTGGAGATGGTAGAATCTTGCTGGAGATGGGCTTAAGGATGCCATCCAAGAATGTTTGTTGAGATGCAATGTTGTAGGTCTGAAGAATGAGCATCAAAATGGTATACGTGCCTGGAGCGTATCCGAGTTGTAACCGTATTTGAACATTGAATGAATATCAGAATGACTGCCGTGTCTGGAGTGTATATGTATTCTGAATGGGTAACAGAGAAACATCTGTGTATGGAGCAACTGTGTGTTGGGGATAAGTTCTGAATGAGTGACAGAATGGCAATCGTGTCTGGAGCATATCTGGACTGTATCTGAAGTTGAGATCTGTTATGAGTAGCAGAATGACTTCCGTGTCTGGAGTGTATCCGTACTGTAACTGGGATCCGAATAAGTGATAGAATGACTTCCGTGACGACTGCACTGGGGAGAATCAAACTTCTGGTGTAAGGGCCAGAAAGGCATCCGTGTTTGGAGCGTATCTGAACTTGAAGTTGATAGTTGAATCTGAATGAGAGATAGAATGGCCGAAGTCTGGAGCGTATCTAGTCTGTATCAGATTGCTGGAGTCTGAATGAGTAGTATAATGACCGCCGTGTCTGGGGTGTATCCATATTGTATCTGATAATTGTTAATGATAGCCTTTTAATCTTATCCTGAAAAGGGTAAAATGTTAGCTAAAACACAAAGTTATGTAGTATGATATGTATGATGCAATGAATTGTGTTTCATCAATATTTATGATATATGAATGTAATGGATGTGCATGTAAGCTGAGTAGCTGTCTTGCTGAGGAAAATAAATCCTTGATGACTGGAGATAAAGAAATCCTTGACGGCTGCCGGGGAAAGTGAATCCTGACTGATGTTGAAGACTCAAAAATCTTTGATTGTTGAAGATGAGAAATCCTTGCTGACTGCTTGGGGATTAAAGAATTCTGAATGTTGAGAATGAGAAATCCTGGGACCACTGTTGGGGATTGAAAATCCTTGGTGACTCGTGGGGATTAACAAGAGCTTTGACAACTTCTGCGGGGAATGAGAATCTTTCATGACTTTCCTGGGAAATAAGGAAAATTCTGAAAATCTCTACTGGGGGGTTAAAACCTGGGAGGCTTCTACTGGAGAAATGAGACCGAGAATCTTCGATCTGCTGGGAAATAACTCTGTGGGGAGAATGTTTACTCGGCCGGTGAAATCAGGAGCTTGGGTTGTATGCCAATCTACTTTTTTTGGCAAAATTGCCCAAAGGTCAACAATGCCCAAAATTGCATTTTTTGGCAAATGGGCCCAACTTTTTATGCTTGCATCTTACTTATAGCAATGTCCACGACCCAAACACTCTTCCATATTTTATTGACTTTATTTATTTAATTTATTTTGATTTTAATCATTTAAAAATCAAATTAAATCAAATAAATGATATAAAATATGGAAGATTTGTTTTGATCTAATTTTGAATGAAAATGCAATCCATTTATGCTGCCAAAATAGAATCAAATCGTGCGAAGGTTGATCGGAGTGAGAATGGAATGATTTAGCTTGATTTGGAAAGAAATAATGCAAGGATGGAATGAAATCAAATCTTAATAATTGGAAAAGATATGTAGCTCTTTTGTTTACCTAATTTAATCGGATACATATAGGGAACAAATCCCAAGCACAAGGAGAAGGGTTGATCGTGTGGAACGACCAAGAACAAGATGCACTTTTGTCAAAAAATCTCAATTCTAATTCCAGATTACATCCATCTTCAAGGAGGTTTAAAGATTGTAACACGTTCCTGGACGCCTCTGGAAGCTTTTCCATCCCTTGCCAAGCTCTGAAGCATCAAGAATCACGCTTCATACACATCACTATTTGATATTATTTTTTATTTTGATTACGTGCATACAAACTTTTTCCATGAAATTTAATCATGTATTCTGGTTTGTCACAAAGTTTCGATGCTTGCTGAATGCTTTAATTGAGTTTTGAGTGCATGGATGGAAGATTTCCATTCTTAGGGTTTCCAAGCTCGTTTTGGGGGCTTCCCTGTATAGGAAAAATTAGATCAAATCATGGGCACCATTCAACCCAGGGCATGATTTCTGACTGTCCTATACCTTTGGTTAAAATTTATTTGGCTTGTGTTGCATTTTCAATTGTTGCAGGTTTGTAGCCATGGGCGGAAACTATCACTATAACCTTCAGTGACAGTTTTGTCTGTAGGTAAAAGGTGGGCACCTAAAACAACAGTCCTGAGGAAAGAGGTGATCACGTGGATGACTCCCACTGGATTCACGCGCGTGTTCTAGGCATGAAGCATTATTTCCATCATATTATTATTTTGTCATGTATGTAAATGAATGACAAGTTATCCTGGTGGTAGGGAGGAACGTGTGGGAGGTGAGAGTCCTGGGTTCGATACCCAGGTTTGGCATTTTTATATTTTCTAACAATCTGATTCCAGATCCAGTGTACCTCACCTTTAGAGGATCATCACGCGCCCTCAGATCTCATCCACTGGATCCATCTCCAGCCAGATCCAACGCCCAGCATATGCAGATCCACCATGAATCCTCAGAAGATGACCTCACTGGATCATGCGCTAGACTCTGGGCCATCGTTCTAGGCCCATTACAAAATTGGCAGCACACCCCCCAGTCTACTCATGACACCAGGCCCAATTCCTTTAATTCTTTTTTTTCTAATTTCTTTATTTAGTTTGTCTTAATTTCTTGTTTTAATTATTTTCGCAAAAAATCATTTTTTTTAATTAAATCAAAATATCATAAAATTACAAAAAAAAAAAATATTAGGTTTAGTTTTTTTTATGTAAAATATTTACTTGCATTAATTAATTAGCTAATTAGGTTAACTTAAATACTTTTTTTGTAATTAAAATTTAATAGAAAGTTAGGTTAACTTAAATATTTTTTATATAATTAAAATTAAATAGAAATTAGGGTAATTTACAAGATTAATCACTTTTCCCAAAAAATCCAAAAATATCTCTTCCTCATTCCCATCTTAATTCTTCGTGCGCGATTTATTTATTTCGAATTATTGTATCTGCTTTGGGTTTGTAATAGATTAATTAGAGTTTTAAATTTCTGCATCTTTATTTTTCAGTCAAATATTGGTGTATCTACCCAAAAGCCTTGTAATAGTTAGGACTTTAATTTCTCGCTTTTTTTATTAATTTTCGCAACCATTAAACTGCTAGATGTATGGACATTAGGATTGTATGCGAAAGATAAACCCACGATTAAAAAGGTAGATAACCCTGATTGTGAAAAGATAATTAACTGGAAAAAAAAACTTGCACATGCTCACTCCTAGAGTTTGCCCCACTTGGTTTCCCCAGAAAATGGTCGTGTCCCTCGAACGTAGGGATACCTTAGCAGAGACCCGCGATTCAAAGTCGTCATAAAGATCATATTCCTTACTTGTCACTCGAGTTGTCTACGAGTTGATCTTATGATGATAGTCCCTTCGAAATGCTAAGGTATCTTTACTTGTTGCCTTCAGAGACCACTTCGTCCCTTCGAACGTCCCTTAAAATTCCAACGACTGAGCTACCTACTCCTTAATAGTAGGATAGCGTTGTCTAAAGGAAACGAAAACGAACAGACTTTTTTCGAGTAGGTAGAAAACTCTTAAGTACTTGCTCAAAAAAAAAACTTTTCAGACAAACAATTTTCAAAAACATTTTTCAAAATAACTTCGTCACACCCTTGACGATTGATACAAGGGTTATCACAAAGTAAACATAACTTTTCAAAACAAGCACGCACAAACAATTTTAAAAATGAGCAAGTACCTAAGAGCCCGTGGAGAACCACTGATAGAAAGGGTGCTAACACTTTCCCTTTCTATAATCTACCCCCCGCACTCGGAAAAATCTCGAAAAAGGTTTTTTCTGTTCTTTTTCCTTTTCCTTTATTGGATGAAATAAAAGTAGGTGGCGACTCTTGCTTACCGCGACATTTGCGAATACAAAATGCAAACTAGTATAACAGTCAGTTCTTCCACCGTATCACAATGTAGGCGTAGCATCAGCGCAGACGTAATCATGGAGATAAGTGTAGACATGGACGCAGATGTGGATCTTCTTTCGATATTTTCTAACCAAAATGTTTTTTGATATTTTATCAAGTGTTTTTACTTGTCAAATCCTCGAAATGATTTCAACAAAATATTCAAAAAAAAAACTTAGTATTTTGCAAACTATTCTGAAAAAGAAAAACACAATTCACGGGATATGAAGGGAAATACAAGTTTTATTGATATGCCTTTGAATAGGCGTGAGTACAAGATGCAATTCCTGAAAGGAGGTAATTACAGAGAATTTTGAAATTGTAAATGGCAATGAAAATGATAATTGCTATTGATATCTTCCCAATATCCTTTTGATAGCTTCCGATCTTCTTCGCTTATGAGTTGGATGATTTGGATCTAACTCTTTCTTCGTGGTCTGTGGTCGCAGTTCTCAGATTTCAGTCTTTTTATTCTTTATTTCTTTTGGATAAGACCCCTAATTTTTTCTTGGCTTGCCCTTTCGGGTTTTTAATCCACCGGGATAAATTTTTTTGTGTATGTTCCTAATTTTTGCCTGGATCGTCCTTTCAGGTTTTCAACCCATCGGGACGCTCCTTTTTTCCTAAGTTGTCCGTTCAAGGTTCGATCTTAGCGAGATTTCTTATACATAGTATTTTTTAACCGTGTCTGTATTTGCCAGATGCGGTAGTTCTTCCCCATCCATTGTTGTGAGGATGAAACCACCACCGGAGATTGTTGTTTTCACCACAAATGGACCTTCGTAGTTGTGTGTCCATTTACCATGTGAATCAAGACAAGGTACAAGGATCTGTTTAAGCACTAGTCCCCTTCTTCAAATATGCGAGGACATACTTTATTGTCAAAGGCTTTCTTCATATGTTTCTGATATAATTGACCATGGCATACATCTGTCAAACGTTTCTCTTCAATGAGATTGAGTTAGTCAAGTCGTGTTTGAACCCACTTGGCTTCTTCGAGCTTTATTTCCATTAACACCTGGAGTGATGGAATTTCTATCTCAATTAGGAGTACTGCCTGCATGCCATATACAAGATAAAAAGGAGTTGCACCTGGTTATGTGCGTACAGAGGTACAATAGCCATGTAAAGCAAAGGGAAGAAATTAATGCCAATCTTTGTATGTCTTCACCATTTTCTGAATGATTTTCTTGATATTTTTGTTTTCAGCTTCGACGACCCCGTTCATCTTGGGTTGATATGGTGAAGAATTATGATGCTCAATCTTGAAATCGTCACATAGTTTTTTCATCATTTTGTTGTTTAGATTAGACCCGCTATCAGTTATGATCCTGTTTCGAACCTCATATCTACATATGAGATTTTGCTTGATGAATCGAGTGACCATCTGGCTTGTCATATTTGTATATGATGCTTCTTCTACCCACTTGGTGAAGTAGTCTATGACGACTAGTATAAACTGGTGTATGTTACATGCTTTTGGTTCAATCATACCTATCATATCAATTCCCCACATTGAGAAAGGCCACAGAGAGCTAATGAAATTTATAGGAGTAGGTGGAACATTCATTTTGTCGGCATAAATTTGGCATTTGTGACAGGTTTTTGTGTAATGATAGCAATCTGCTTCCATTGTTAACCAGTAATACCATGCCCGCAGAATATTTATTTCCATAGCATACCCATTTATATGGGTTCCAAAAGTTCCTTCGTGGATTTCCCTCATAAGTGTTTCTGCTTCTTATTTCTCCACACACCTGAGTAGCAATATATCGTAATTTCATTTGTATAATACATTCCACTCAAAAAGAATTTGGAGGCTATTCTTCACAGAGTTCATTTGTCGATGATAGAGGCATTTTCTGGATATTCTTTCTTCCCAATATACCTCTTGATGTCATAAAACCATGGCTTGTCATCCGATCCTTCTTCAATAGCGAGGCAGTGTGCAGGCTCTTCAAAATGTCTGATAGTGATAACCAGCTCAAGGTTAGGCCATGTTGCTTTAAATATGGCTGACAAGGTTGCTAGAGCATTTGCCATTTGATTTTCTTATCGTGCGATGTGGTTGAAAGTAATCTGATTAAATTTCGCTGCTAGCTATTGTACCCTAATTTTCCCCCCTAAGATCCTTTCATCATACCATGTTGATTCATTCACAACAAGATCACACTAGGATTCTTGATTCCCCTCCCTACATTTAGTTTTGCTCCTTTTGAGGGATTACCAAGCACCTTGACTAATGTTTCTTTTGTGATCTTGAATATTGTTTTGATTTCTTCACTTAACTAATAAGATACAATGTTGGCTTGTCTTGTTTGTTATCCGTGTAGGTAAGGGCAATGAGATTTAACAAGTTACTCCATGGGTTCTGTGATACGGTGGGAGAACTGACTTGAGGTTTGCGTTTGTATTCGCAAATGTTGCGGTTGAGCAAGAGTCGCCACCGACTTTTTATTTTATCCTAAGGAAAGGTTAAAAAGCACAGCCAAAAACCTTTGAGATGTTTTCTTGGGTTCGGGGAGTAGATTATAGAAAGGGAAGGTATTAGCACCCTTTCTATCCATGGTTATCCATGGGCTCTTAGTTACTTGCTTAGATCACTTGCCTTTTGTTTTCAATTTGTTTGAAATGGTGTGTGTGTGGGTGCTTTTTGAAAATGTTTTGGAAAAATATGCCTTGTTTTAGGCAACTAATGTATTTGACTCGTGTTTGAGTGTTTTACAAAAGTGTGAATCTTTTCGAAAAGATGTTTTCAAATGTTTTTTGAGAGTTTGTTTGAAAGTGTTGTGGATTGTGGTTTTTGAAAAGAAGGCAAGTGTTTTTACAAGTTTGATCTCAAGTAACTAAGAGTTTTGTCTACCCTATTATACTCAAAGGTTTTTGTCATGTTTTAACCCCTTTTAACAATTTTGTTCCACCATTGAAATTGGTAGACAATCTTGCGTTTAGGAAGTGAAAGGGACGGGCGCGGGTCATCGTTTAGACCATAATTGCAATGGTGCCAAGTATCTTTGGGCATTTTCTTTAAGGGACTTGATCATTTTGTTTTGAAAAAAATATTATCGAGGGACCATGATCTTTTAAATTGTTTGTTTTGCCCAAAGAGACCTAACATGCAATATGGCCCAATTTTGAAAGGCAACAAGTGGATATAACCCTAGGGGTGTTAGTGTGCAAGTGTGTTTTATTGCATACAAGAGTTTTTTTTTCTTTGAATTAGGTTTTTCTATTTCATTGAGTTTTATCTTGCCATACATGTCCTAATTACTAGCAATAAGAAGCGGGAATGTAAAATCCTACGCTATTACAATAGTTAGGGGAGGGGGATACACATTTGTACATGGGGGGTTCAACGAGAAAAATAGACAAAAAAGAAAATAGCGGAAAACAAGATATATAGGGAGAGGGAGGGAGCCTGCGCGCTGTTGGGAGGCCATCAGAAGTTCTGACCCAGATCCGCTGTCAGATGATCAACCTGTTGGTGAAACTGGATGAGTCAGAACTTCTGACTCTAGAACCTGCAAAACAGACCCTTGTTAGTGGGGAAACCAGAAGTTCTGATTTCCCTGCGCTGCAAGACAGAAGTTTGTTAGTGGAGAACCCAGAAGTTCAGATTCTGCTGAAAAGGCAATAACTCTCAGAGGTTCTGATGTTATTGACAGCAAAACAGGCTTCAGATGTGCTAACGTCAAAGTCAGCACTTGGCTTTTTCCTGCACTGATCAGAATATCTGCAATCCTGTTGTTACTCCACAAAACAGAAAACATATTTGGAACAGATCCAGCAAAATAGCAAAACGTCTCAGAGGTCAGAATCACCAAGGCCACAGGCAGGTCCTAAACTGGCTCAGAACGTTCTGAGGTATGAGAGTCCTCAGAACATAAACAGCAATAACATGAATATTTACATTATGTTACTTGAATATGCACAGCTGATGATGCTTAACAGTGTGGTGAGGGTCAGCAGGTGCTTACCTGACTTTCTGGAAAATGATGGGTGAAAGCTGGCTTTTGGTTCTGGTGGTGTTCTGGACAGATTTGGGAAAAGGGAAGTGAAGGCGTATACGTGTATAGGGTCAGAAGTTTGGAAAGAACGTTTTTGGTTTACAGAAAAAGGGCTGGGTGTTTGATGAAGTTGAAGGTGAGAAACTTAAAGTTATGACACAAGGCTGGAAATTTTGGCAGAGTTTCAGAATGTTGTGTTGCTAGGAGTTTCGTTTCTCTCTTAGCAATTTTTCTGTTTCTTTTCTTGAACTTCTTGAACATCTTTTGCAGTGGTGAAAGCTTTCTATTTATAGGCAAAGTTCTTGTGGATATCTTGAACATTTAAGGCGCCAACAGAGTTTGAACTGGTTCTTTGACAGAAATTCCTGGGAAGTTGTGATAACAGCTATTTTTCAGCCTAGGTAGCAGCAGCAGGCGTGGATTGGGGGAAGTGACCTCTGAAATGGGCGGTGGCGTGAAGACCCATGCCAGAATCTGTGCAAAAGCATTTTCCAAGCCACACGTGATCGCTCAGGAGTGGTTGGAAGCATTAATGGGCATTAAATGGTGACAAGACCTGTCAATACCAACATTCTGGTTGTTGAATCAGCAGCGTAAACCATGCTCTGGCCTTGGCTACCTGTTGTCTTAGCAAGCTCTGGAAATTTTCCTGGTCTTCTGGTACGTTCCTTGGGTCTACTTCTGGACAATCTGGACTTAGAGATTCTGTATCAATGTGACACCTATCCCTCTGACCTTTCATCTTCTGACTTCAACCTGTTCTGAAGGAGCCTTTATACTTTCATGTTTCTCTTGCATTCCTTTAGCAAGTTCTGACTGAGCTTGTGTAACTGCTGAAGGGGCATGTTCTGTTTGAGGCTTACACTCTGAACCACGTTTACAACTTCTGATTGAACTGATATAACTGCTGAAGAGCCAACTTCTGACCACGCTGAGCCAAGCTTGCAACTTCTGACCGTCTTCATCTGGAATGGGTCCAGAAGTTCTGAAGCGCTGATTTTTTCTAAAAACACTTATTTTAAAGAAACATTCTAAGCACTTAGAATTTGATTTTTCCTCAAGATGGAAGCGTTGTTCCCGGAGTTTGTGAGATCATCTTGCTCTTGTAAGTGGCTTGCTTGGGCAAAAGGATAACCCAGGACTTGGATTTGTTCCAGGGGACTTTGAAAAATCTAAGATGGTTTCCTGAAGAAAGGGAGGGCAAATTTTGGGGTACAACAGTTGCCCCTGTTCAATCTTCTTGAACCTGAAGAGTTTGATTGGCGAGTTTGCCTTTCGCGACTCGAGGGTAAAAGGAGATTGGACACCAGAGTGCCCGAAAATTTGCACTCGCCTAGTAGAGTATCAGCAATGGAAATGGGCTTATAGATGCCATTTGGAGAGGCGGTAGATAGGGATATAGGCTTACAGATGCCATCCAGAGACGTGACAGAACCTTGTCGGGAATGGGCTTATAGATGCCATTTGGAAGTGTCGATCGCATAAGAGATTCCTTAGCGAGAACTTGTGTATTTGAGAAAGACAGATGTTTTCCTGGCTTGTTACAGGTGTTTGATCTTCAATCTCCTCATGCAGATATGCCCTGGCTAGATACAGGTGTCGAATCTACAATTGGTTGCTCACAGATGTGCCCTGGCTGGATACAGGAATCGAATCCGGAAATAGTCGTCAACAGATATGCCCTGGCTGGATACAGGAATCGAATCTGGAAATCTTCAGACGTGCCCTGGCTAGATACAGGAATCGAGTCTGGAAATGGTCGTCAACAGATATGCCCTGGCTGGATACAGGAATCGAATCTGGAAATCTTCAGACGTGCCCTGGCTAGATACAGGAATCGAGTCTGGAAATGGTCGTCAACAGATATGCCCTGGCTGGATACAGGAATCGAATCTGGAAATCTTCAGACGTGCCCTGGCTAGATACAGGAATCGAGTCTAGAAATGTGGTCAACAGATATGCCCTGGTTGGATACAGGAGTCGAATCTGGAATTGTGATAGTTGATAGATATGCCCTGGCTGGATACAGGAATCGAATCTTCGAACTCTTCAGACGTGCCCTGGCTAGATACAGGAATCGAGTCTGGAAACTGATCACTCACAGATGTGCCCTGGCTAGATACAGGTATAGAATCTGGAATTATGACAGTTGAAGGTAGTTGTCTTTGGGATTGTCTTTTTCCATGAAAAGGCAAAAACATCAGTTGTATGCAATGTCATGATGTATGAAATGCATGATGTCATGATGTTCAACATGAGATAATGTTGTATGCATTTTATCATGTATGTAAGCAAGATGTATGAAATGTGAAATGTTTATGAATGTATTTTCGTCTAGGAAAATAAATCCTTGACGACCGGCCGGGGAATTGAATCCTGGGTTGATATTGAAGAGTAGAGCTCTTCGCTTCTGCTGGGGATGATGGTTGCAAGAATATACTGGTAGGAGAAGATGACTCCATTGAGGAATAAACTTGTTGGAGAGATCACTCTGCAGGGAATTGCTCTGTGGAAGAGATACTTTGCTGAAGTTTGACGAGAACTTCACTGAGGATTTCAATGATGGACTCCGCTGGGGATAATGATGATAAACTCCGCAGGGGATGGTGTTGATAAGTTATGTTGGGGAATTTTGATGAACTCCGCTGGAGGATAGGAAGAACTTTGCCGAGGGCGATCTTCCGTGGCAATTAGCTGAGGATAACCCAGTTATAAGCCCTTGTGAGGAATAACTTTGAATAAAGCTCGGGAGAGACGTCCGTACTCTGCAGGTGATAAGCTTGCAGAATTTACTGGGGAGATTGATTGGACTTTAAGACCTACCGGGGAATGTTGGGTCCTTTTAGGATCGACGGGGAGCCAACTTTGCTTGGGGAAAGTATTTGTCGCATCCTATTTTACTCTGCGGGGATTTGAGAGGATTTGGCCACATTCTTCAGTTGAACCTACCTTGGTGCCTTGGCGGACAAAGCAACCAGACTGCATTAGACAACTCCACATTGCCCCTGTCTTTGATGTCACTTGTAATTAATCTCTTGTTTTATATGCAGATATTTATGAATCAGCAATTTAATGTCAAATGCATATATCAAAAATGAACATTGGACGTTCTTCGCAAGACAAAACACAAAGAGGAAAACAATGGTAATTTGTATGGACAAGTGAATTTGTATTGATTTAAACTCTGCCTATGAATAGGCGTTCTTGTACAAGAGGCTGACATCCTAGTAAGAGGACATCGCCAAATAGTATAGAGTTTACAGTTTTGAAAAAGGAAATAAAACAGCTATGTGAACAATCCCACTGGGTTCCAATTCTGCTATCGCTTTTATGTCTTCGAAAGTCTCATCGCTTTGCTGCCTAGTTGAAGATGAAGCTGATTGGTCGATGCCGAATTCCGGATGCGAAGTGATTCAATGAGACATAGTGTTACGCTTTTATCCCTAACTTTTGCCTGGACCGCCCTTTCGGGTTTTCGGTCCACCGGGATACCCATTTTTGCCCAAGCCGCCTTTTCAGGTTTTCGACTTGCCGGGTGTACAGATTTTTTTCTTTCGTCCCTTATTTTTGCCCGAACCCTTTTGGTTCGCCGGGAAGCCCTTCTTTGCCTAGGTATGTCAACCTAGCGGGTCTTTTATTTATGCGTAGTATTTTTTCACTATGTCTGCATTGGCGGGGTGAGGAAGGTCGTCACCATCCATGGTGGTTAGGATCATGGCTCCTCCTGAGAACATACGTTTAACCACAAATGGCCCTTCATATGTAGGGGTCCATTTGCCCCGGGGATCACTTTGAGGAAGGACGATGCGTTTGATTACCAGGTCCCCAACTTGATATTCTTGTGGTCTGACTTTCTTGTTAAATGCCCTGATCATTCGTTTCTGATACGTTTGACCGTGGCAGATAGCAGTGAGCCTCTTTTCGTCAATCAGATTTAATTGATCAAGTCGAGTCTGGATCCAATCATCTTCATTCAAGTCTGCATCCTTCATTATCCGGAGAGAGGGTATCTGGATCTCGATTGGCAAGACTGCCTCCATGCCATACACCAAGGAGAAGGGAGTTGCCCCGGTTGATGTCCTTGCTGAGGTGCGGTATCCATGAAGAGCGAACGGTAGCATCTCGTGCCAATCTTTATAGGTCACTGTCATCTTCTGCACAATTTTCTTGATATTTTTATTGGCTGCCTCTACGGCCCCATTCATCTTCGGCCGGTAGGGGGAAGAATTGTGGTGTTGTATCTTGAATTGTTCACAGAGTTCAGTGATCATTTTGTTATTGAGATTGGTACCGTTGTCCGTAATGATTCTTTCTGGGACGCCGTACCGACAGATCAGATTATTCCGGATGAAACGCGCCACGACGCTCTTGGTTACTGTGGCATAGGAAGCCGCCTCAACCCATTTCGTGAAATAATCGATCGCCACCAAGATGAAGCGATGCCCATTGGATGCCGTTGGTCGGATCTCACCGATCATATCGATGCCCCACATTGCGAAAGGCCAAGGTGCCGTTAGGACATTCAAAGGAACTGGAGGGATATGCACCTTGTCAGCATAGATCTGGCACTTATGACAAGTTCGGGAGTGTTGGTAACAATCGGCTTCCATTGTGGACCAGAAATATCCTGCCCGAAGGATTTTCTTAGCCATGGTGTGTCCACTGGAATGCGTTCCAAATGTACCTTCATGTAGTTCCATCATGATTTTCTCTGCTTCAGCCTTATCCACACAACGCAGCAGAGTCGAATCATGGTTCCGCTTGTAGAGAATGCCGTTGCTGAGGAAGAATTTTGCGGCAAACCTCCTCATGAACTTCTTATCATTGACAGATGCACCTTCAGGGTATTCCTGAGCTTCCAAGTACCTCTTCACCTCATGATACCAGGGTTTTTCAATAACCTTCTCAGCCTCGAGCTCGCAGCAGTATGCCGGTTCATCCAACTTCCAGATGATGATCCGGGGGGCCTCATTGTCCCATTTAACTTTGAACATTGAAGACATCGTAGCTAGGGCGTCTGCTAGCTGATTCTCCTCTCTAGGGAAGTGTTCGAAAGTTATCTCTTCAAAGTGGGGAAGCAAGGTCGACACATACTTCTTGTAAGGAATAAGATTCGGGTGTTTCGTATCCCACTCGCCTTTGATCTGATTGATCACAAGAGCGGAATCTCCGAAGACACTTAGAAATTTGATCCTCAAGTCGATTGCGGCTTGTAAACCCATGATACATGCCTCATATTCTGCCATGTTGTTGGTGCAGTTGAAACATAATCGGGCGGTGAGGGGAGTATGAGTTCCCTTGGGAGATATGATTACAGCGCCGACGCCGTTACCCAAAGCATTGGAGGCTCCATCAAAATGCATGGACCATCGGGATCCTTCCTCAGGTCCTTCATCCAGTCCAGGTATTTCACAGTCAGTTACCACCATGATATCTTCATCCGGAAAATCAAAGTTCAATGATTGGTAATCATCCACAGGTTGGTGTGCCAAATGATCGGCCAGTACACTTCCCTTAATTGCTTTCTGAGTTGTATACTGGATATCATATTCAGTTAAGATCATTTGCCATCTCGCTATCCTTCCAGATAGAGCGGGCTTTTCAAATATGTACTTGATGGGATCCATCTTTGAAATCAACAAAGTAGTGTGAGTCAGCATATACTGTCTTAGCCGGCGAGCAGCCCATACAAGAGCGCAACAAGTTTTCTTAAGCAGTGAGTAACGAGACTCACAGTCGGTAAACTTTTTGCTCAAGTAATAAATAGCGTGCTCTTTTCGGCCAGACTCGTCATGCTGCCCCAGCACACACCCCATTGATTTGTCAAGTACTGTCAAGTATAGTATCAGAGGTCTCCCTTCAACCGGTGGCATAAGAATGGGTGGCTCTTGGAGATATTCCTTTATCTTTTTAAAGGCAGCCTGACATTCATCATTCCAGCGTACTACTTGATCTTTCTTCAGTAATTTGAAGATTGGCTCACAAGTAGCAGTTAGATGCGAGATGAATCGAGCAATGTAATTCAGTCGTCCTAGGAAACCTCTGACTTCTTTCTCTGTTTTTGGAGTCGGCATCTCTTGTATGGCTTTTACCTTGGCAGGATCCACCTGAATACCTTCATCACTTACAATGAAACCTAGCAACTTTCCGGATCTTACCCCAAAGGTGCATTTGTTGGGATTCAACCTCAGCTTGTATAACTTGAGTCGATCAAACAACTTCCTCAGATGGTCAAGGTGCTCCTCCTCAGTTTGAGACCTTGCAATCATGTCATCAACGTATACCTCAATTTCATGATGGATCATATCATGAAACAAAGCAACCATGGCACGTTGATAGGTTGCCCCAGCATTTTTCAATCCGAACGGCATGACCTTATAACAGAAGGTGCCCCACTGAGTCACAAATGTAGTTTTCTCCATATCGTCTGGAGCCATCTTGATCTGATTATACCCTGAAAAACCATCCATGAAGGAGAACACCTTGTGTTGAGCTGTATTGTCAACAAGGACATCGATGTGAGGTAGGGGGAAGTCATCCTTGGGGCTGGCCCTGTTCAAATCCCTGTAGTCGACACACATTCTGACTTTACCGTCCTTCTTCGGTATTGGCACCACATTGGCAACCCACTGGGGGTAGGAAGTTACTGCAAGGAAACCGGCATCAAATTGCTTCATAACCTCGGCCTTGATCTTTTCAGACATCTCTGGACGCATTCGTCGAACTTTTTGTTTTACCGGAGGGCAATCTTCCTTGGTTGGCAGATGGTGAACTACAATGTCGGCATCCAAACCAGGCATATCTTCATAGGACCAAGCAAAAATCTCCATGTAGTCTTGTAGCATCTGGATCAATCGTTGCTTCACGCTGAGCTCTAGATTGGCACCAATCTTGACCTCTTTCCTATTTGTCTCAGTACCCAAGTTAATTATCTCCACAGGCTCTTCATGTGGTTGAATAGCCCTCTCTTCCTGGAGTAGCAGTCTTGCGAGTTCACCAGGCACTTCGCAATCATCTTCACCTTCGTCTTCGGCCAAGTTGATCGGATTTTCGAAGTCATAACTGGCGGTAGCAGAGCTGTTACCAGTAAGATCCAGAGTGGATTGAAACCTGTATAAGTGAGTGTGTGTAAATACAGCTGTTTTGCAATATATATAACACAGAAAGGAAAAGAGCAAAAGATTTGAAATGCAACAAACGTCCAATGCTTTGATTGATGATATATGAAAATGTCATACAAAAAGCCCTCACAAATGGAGCTACGATGCCCCGGGCAGGACACCGAGCCAACAAAGTTTTAACATATTGTTTGTTACAAATTCGGAAATCAAAAGAAATTAATTACTGCGTGACAAATGTGATAGGGGTAAAATCCTTTGTCGTCCAGTTGCTTGGTCCGTCGCTGGTAGTCGGGTAAATCCAACTATCAAACTCTGCTTCCTCCACATCTTCCTCAATAGCGTTCACCCTTGAGCTGGAAATAAACACCGGAGCCTTTCCGATCTTCCGTTTGCGCACCGCCTTCTGAGCCTCTGCAGTAAAGCCTAGCCCAAACTTGTCGTTCTTCTGAGTGAAGTCAGGAAGCTGACCCCAGTGTGCACAATTGCCTTTCTGAACCACAGCCCGGGCATCCCTTAGGGAAGCCATCTTCAAGGAATCATTCTCTTCGGCCATTGTCTCTGCAGCTGCTGAAATTGGATGCACCTCCTCGAAATGCTGGAAGGGGGTTTCAATAAACTCTCCGTCCACCTCGATGTACCTGAAGGAATTCAAATGGCTCACCATATACTCCTCTTCTCCTTGCACAGTGACAATCTTTCCCCTGACGGGATACTTCAGCTTCTGGTGCAAGGTGGAGGTCACTGCCCCAGCTTTATGGATCCAAGGTCGACCCAACAGACAAGAGTACGATGGACGTATATCCATCACGTAAAAGGTAGAGTCAAACACTTGAGAGCCCACACGAATAGGGATGTTAACCTCTCCATGAACCATCCTTTTTGAACCGTCAAAGGCCCTGACGATGATATTGCTGGGTTTCAACTCCAGGCCTTCATAATCCAGGCGATCCAAAGCCTTTTTCGGTAGAACATTCAAGGAAGAACCAGTATCCACCAATACATGTGCCAGAGTAGTTCCCCTGCATTCAATAGAGACGTGCAGGGCATCGTTGTGGTCTCTCCCTTTCGCGGTCAGGTCAGCATCTGAAAAACCCAAGCCGTTGTCCGCCGTTAGATTCGCTATGCAATCAGTGAACTGGACTGCAGACGTTTCCTGCGGCACATGGGCCGTCTTGAGAAATGAGATCAAGGCCTTAGCGTGGGCCTCGGAGCATAGCAATAAGGAGAGCAGGGAGATCTTGGAGGGCGTATGCCCCAACTGCTCGACAACATTAAAATCGCTCTTCTTTATGATTTTCAGAATCTCCTCCATTTCTTGTCGGGAGGCCTCAGCATTTATGGGTATTGGTGTCTCCATCCGGGCAGGCTTTTCTTCAATCCCTTTGCCTCGAGCATTTGATGACTCGGTAGCAGGGGAAACAACTTGATCAGTAACAAGACTAGGTAAACTTGTAGGTTTTATGAGGAGGGGTTTTCGAATAGCGGGTGGCGCAATGTCAGGCGAGAAGAGCCTGCCACTGCGGGTGACTTTGGCTGGACCAGTGATATCGCAGATACTGGTACTTGTTGTACCCCAATTTTTGACCTAAGATCCCACTTGCATTTTTGCATTTTTTATACAAAAGTCAAGGTCACTAAATACGGTCGGTTTTAACCTCTTACCTTCGAGCTTCGACTATGTGAAGATTGTCAAGTGTTTTGAAAATTCTTAGCCTATGTATCATTAACTTCTACTCCAGCATGTGTATTTCTCGTTCCTTTGTTTTCATTTGCAGGAAACAGATCTGAATCAAGAGCATCAGGCGTCACGCCTCAATTAGGGTTCAGAATCTCTCAAGCCAGAAGTACAGTTAATCGTTGGTTCGTGAAGACTGATTCATCAGGAGAATCGTGCGTTTATTTCCGCGCCTTGTTCGACAAGTGGTCTCGAGCTTCTCTATAACTCTCTTAGAGCACAGACAAGATTTCATCATCACTGGTTCACATGTGCATCAAGATGCTTTGGAATGCAAAGAAAGATCAAGTTTGCGAGTCAATTCGAAGCACTTTGACCAAAAGTCAATACTTACACATCCAAGTTCAAACGATCGTAACTTTTCATTATTCAACATTTTTGAATGGTTACTTTTGCGTACAATTTTCTTTGACGTCATCTCTAACCCCTCTTTACCAGTCAAGGTCTGATTAGGTGCGGAGGATCATCAAAAGTTCGGATACTTAGAGGTCACTTTGATGACTGTGTCCTAATCTCAAGTAACAATTACTCGACTTTCAAGGATTGTAACTATTTCGATTTTCATCATTTCGGGATGGTTCTTTTTGCAACATGTCACAAATGATGTCGTCTACAAGATTGCTTCAAGGATCTACATCCGAATGCGTTTGGAAGGCCATGAGTTCGCTTGAACATTTTAGGCTTAGAATTGATTTTGTATTGAGATTGTTCTCCACTAAGTCAAGGGTAAAGGCAAGATGTTGAGTTTGAGGATTCATTGATTATATATTGCTATAATACAAGTTGCTTGTATTCGAGCATTAGTAATTAATGAATTAAAATTGGATTTAGATCAAGTTTCTTTGTTTGTTCATCAAGATTCGGTTCATGGTAAAAGGTTTAGGTGTTTTATTTGGAATGCATTTCAAGGTAAAAAAGACCATTCAAGGAATCTAAGTCCATCAATTCTACAAGGACTATTTCTAAGGAAAAGTTCTTATTCAATCCAAGAATTTGATACAAACTTTAAAGAAAATTTCAAGATCATTGATTCAAGGATATTTGTCATGTCTAGTTCAAAAGTGGAGAATGCATCATGCTAATTTTTAGGCATATCTCAAGTTTGCAATTTCAAAAAAATCTCAAGACAAATCCATTCCAAACTCAAATGAAATATTTAAAGTTACATACAAATTCAAGACTTGTTACAAATTTCAAATTTCATTACAAATATTATAGCCACAAAATCACATGAAAAAACATTGTAAATCCTAAAGCCTATTTTAAACTATCCTTCATCAATTTTCAAAATACCAAGTCTAAGTCTATGCTATTATTTTCAAGCCCATTTTCCTTGCTTCATGATGCATCAAATTGCTCCATAACTTGTACCAATGTTGTCCATAAATCAGCTGCTACAAACACTTCAAAACAGTCCAAACCTTGCTTCAAAATTATCCATACTGTATGCATATCAGTCCCAAAAACATGCTACTGCAATGCTGCTCCAAATCCTGTCAAACCTGTCCAAAAACAAGTCAAAATTCTGCACAAATAATGCCAAAAACCTGTCCAAAAGCAGTATAAAATTTCACAAAAATAGAGGATGCAAATCCTGCATTAGAAAGGGAAAAATCAGCATATCAATTTGTCCAAGACCCACAAATTTTCCCTCCAAAAATTCATTCTGAAGGGGAGAAAACAAAGTAAAAACCTGTGGAAAATTTCTAATAAAACCTCAAGGTTTAGAACAAAAACGACAGAAGGGGACCTGCTGTAAAAGAAACGAAAAAATACAAACACAAAAAACAGTAATTCCCACTATCTCTCTCTCACCATACTCCGAAATTATCTTGATACATCAACTGTTGTAGAAGCCATAAGGGGGATCTCATGTTGGTATGAGGATAAGACTGAATGAGAGTAAGAGAATAAAAATCTGTTTACCGTGACCAAACGCGCTGCCTTCCGTGGAACTGCTCCCATCAATCTCACTGATAGGCTGCATCAGGTTCTTAGATGGGCTACTGGTTCAGTCGAGTTATTCTTCTCCCAATGACCGGCCAGCTGCTGCTTATGTCCTTTTTGCTCGGCAAGATTTGGCGATGTCAACTTTGACACGTAAATGCAAATATAAGGAAGTTGAAACACCAACAACAATACCTGAAAAACCAGAAGAAAAGAGAGAAAAAGAATCACACACAAAACTTTCTCTCAACCTCACAATCTCTCTCTGTTAAAATACCATAAATTCCCAAGAGAAAGAGGAGATCACTCACCTTGAATCTTCACTCATTCTTCAACCATTTGGAAGAATCACATAAAACTCAACAAAATCGGAAACTCTCACCTCCCTGCATCATCTCTCTCATTATTCCTTCCACCTACTGTCCAGTTTTCGCAAGTACACTCCTCCTCCTGTATACTTCCATCCATTAACAAATACCCTTCACCATCTGTTTCTATCCACCTTACCTTCACACTTTCTCACATCACAGCATACCCACCGTCTTCCACCTGCTAGCACAAAAACGCTACCATACACATCTCCTCAAAACTCCCATCTCTCCGCCGCTTCAACCGCCGCCATCTCTTTCTCTCGCTTCCCTCCGTCCTAACCGATCTTCAGCAATGACTTTTGGAGCTTCCACCGAACTTTCACACTATCTTGCAGTACCATCCGTTAGACCTAATTCTCGCTACTCTCAATGCACCGCCGGAATCAGCTTCACCTTGCACAATGCAAATAGCGGTTTCAACGGCGGATTATCAAAGCTGAACTCCAACAGGAATGATAACAGAGCTGTTTCTGTTAGGGCTGACGGTAAGGGTAAAGGACTTACCTATAAAGACGCTGGTGTTGACATTGATGCCGGTTCTGAACTTGTAAGGAGAATAGCTAAGATGGCGCCTGGGATTGGAGGCTTCGGTGGTTTATTCCCCCTCGATTCAGAAGACTTGCGGCGCGAGGAAGAAAGGAGAAGCGTTTCAAAAGTTGAGGACGATTGGAGTCGGGGCCGGCCGTCGCGTTTGCAAGTTTGAGAGGATGGAGACTCTGTTCATTTTGCAAGGAGGTGAAAAAAAAACGTAAACTTTCTTTACCCTAATCCCTTTTACAATTATTGTTTTATTATAACTCTTTTTTTCATTTATTAATTTAATTCAATAATCCTAATATGATTAAGTAATGTAGATGGATGTTATTGATTGGGCCGGTAGGGCCATCTGAGGCCCATTGAATTTTTAATTCTGAAATTGTTTACAATAAAAAAGATAACTCCTGGGCCTTTTCTGGATGGTTTTTGCTCTCAATACAGAGCTTGCTATCTCTACACCCTCCCAATTTTCTGCTTCACCTTTTCTTATAATTAGTTTAGTTTAAATTTAAATAGGCAATCTTGAGATTAATTTAGTTTATAGTTAAAGTAGTTTAGATATAATTTATTAATTTTAGAGCTTTAATAATTTTATAATTTTAGAATTTTATAATTAGTAGAATTATTTTAGTAAATAACCTTAGGATTTTAATTTAGTTTAAACAATTTTTTCTAGATAATTAATTACATCCTCTTTCTTTGTATTTAAACATTCTTTGCCGTTTTAATTTCTCGGTGCCCTTAGGTCATTAATCTGTTTAGTTATATTTATTTTCTTGTGAATTTTGATTGCTTATGTTTCGATGTCTATTTTATTTTGCTCGCTCCATTAACTCCAAGGGAAAGGATTAAATTTGTTGACTTCATGTCACCGAACATATCTCATACGATTGCGCGAACCCCTTCATTCATTTTTTGCTTGTTTACTATTTTGTTAAACTTAAGATAATTTTCCCAAAAAGATTCAATTTTCAAACTCACACCTTTTAAGTCAAAACTTCGACACTAGGTCGTCGTATCTTCAAAATCTCGTCCATACCCATTTTTAGCCAAACGAACCATTTTTATCAAACAAACAATTTTAACCAAAAACAGATATTTCAAAAGGTTCCTGCAGAGTACCGCAGATGCAGTGGGTGCTAATACCTTCCCATTGTATAACCAACCCCCGAACTCTCGATCTCTTTCAGAAAACGCATTGTATTTTTATTACTTTTAAGTATTATTTTACATTGTATATTTTAGGGTTTTATTTCGCTCTTTTCCCTTTTCCCTTTGGAAACAATAAAGCGCGGTGGCGACTCTTGCTTTTGTGAGTCAAGTTAATTAATAGCTTGATCTCCGATTTTCACCGCTACAGAATTGGCGACTCTGCTGGGGAAAGATTGACCTCTTGCTGGTCCATCCCTAAGTGGGTTAAGCCTAATTTGTTTTATCTGTTTTATCATTATTTGATTGTTTGATTATATGTATATATTGTGATTATTTGGGTGTTGATAATATTTACAAAGGACAAGTCCTATACCCGGACTAAGTTACACTTAGGAATAGGACGGGCGGTATAGTCATGTTAACTTTGAGGGAGTAATCCCGAAGAAGGAGGCATGAGATCCCCCACTCAGTGGAAGGCCCTTTTGAACGTAATATTTGTTTACCGAGTAATCGGGAAGACATTATTATTTTCGACCTGGGAGCCAGAGAAGCTGGGAACCATAGAACCCTAACCCACCTTGGCCTTTTAGGTGTAGCGCGGAGATTATAACGGAGTAATCCGGAAATAATTGTTACGCGATGCTACGCTCGGGTGAGTTTCTCTTGAGAATATTGCTGATTATTGAGTAATCAAGACGTTGGTAATATCCGAAGGAGGAATGTAGACTCCGGGAACTCTTAGAACTTTGTCTTGCAGGTGTGATTAAACCGTTAGTACATACCTTGGGGGTGTTCCTTACCTTGACTCCATGCTCGTGACGTTGAACCTTTCGACTTTATTTGTGACCTTGCTTGTGGTTGTTGCATAGCCATGCATTCATGCATCCATAAAACCCTTTTCACTTGACTTTCAAGGAATTTGAAGGTCCTTCTTTGTAAACATCACAAGTTTCGTCAAGCTCAATGGATCTTGGGTGTTGATAGGGCGAAAACCCTAATCCACCAAAATGGATGATTGATCTTGATGATAACTTGATCAATGTTTGGAGCCAATTTAAAATTCATCTTTTATCTTCATACTTTGATGTTTACAACTTAATATCTTGAGTTCCTTGAAAATCAAATAAAAACTCTCTTTTGCATATCATACATCATTCTACATTTTTTGTTTCACTGTCAAAGGTCTTTTTTCCCGAGTCTTATTTTTCCTTTGGTCTCACCAGTACAACACTCGCGCTAAGAAAACAATGGAGAATATCAAGCAAGAGGTTTCTGAACTCCGTAGAGAGATGACTAATTTGAAAGCTAGTGTGGAGCACTTAAATGGTTTGGTTGAAATTCTGGTTGCCGCCCAAGTCAATCCTTCTAGAAGGGAGGAAGCGATGATAAAAGTCTTCACTGAAACTCTGAAATCCTTCTCTCATGAGAAGGTGATGGTTAATGCACCTAATGACTTTCCTGACAAGGTGAATGTGGGAGTGCGTCTAGAAGAAGATGTCTGAAAGGGATGTTTATATGAAGATGGTTGCTCAGCTAATGGTGTGAAGAAGTTTGATAATAACTGTTCCGGGAAGAGAACCAGAGGAAGAAATAATCATCGTCAGAATCATCATGTTTCTCCTATTCATCAACAGAATTAGCAAGTTCCTAATCAGAGGAAAACCCAGTTTGATCCAATTCCAATTACCTATACAGAGTTGTTCCCTATCCTGATGCAGAGGAATTTGGTTCAGACCCGACCTCCACCGAAGGTTCCTGAGAAGATACATTGGTACTACAAAGCTGATTTGGCTTGTACTTTTCATCAAGGTGCTCCTGGGCATGACTTGGAGGGTTGCTTTGCTTTGAAGATTGAGGTTCAGAAGTTGGTCAGAAGTGGTATCTTGTCATTCAAGGACGTTGGTTTTGAAGTTCAAATCAAGCACGTGCCGAAGAGTAAACACGATTGATGGCCACTTTGAGTTTTGAAGGATGTTTTCAGTGATTCAAGTCCAGATGGAAAGCCTTCCCAGATTGTTAACTTATTTCTGCTTTTTGTAATTTTTCTTGTTTGTCAAAACATTGTTTGCATGTAAGAACTTGTTTGCATCTGAATGATTATCTTAATACAAGGGGTATGTTTGTCTTGAAGAAATTCATTCGTTTCACTCACATTTGTTTTCAAATTTTAAATTTCTTTTTGCATTATGATACCAACTTGTTGTCCATTCTCTTGCCTAGGCAGAGATTGAAGGGAGGATGATGATCTAAAGAATACAAAATCTCTGGTTGTTTGCTTTTGGATAAAATCTTGCTGATGATGTACAGGCATTGTTTCAAATCCCTAAACACCGGAGATATAAGGAAGATAATCCCTTGCTAACCCCTTTTGAGCCTTTGAAGTAGAAGTTTCTTTTCTATACGAAAAAACCTTGAATTTTAACCTGGGGCAGGGTAGTATTTTTAGTTAATCTGACTGAGTGTTCAAAATTCATAAGGAAGATGTTTTTTGAAGAGAAACTACGAGGGCTATCTTTCACGTATAATGAAGCCAGAAGATGTGGAATCATAATGTTATCCCTCATTCATCAAGAAACGAGGCAATCACAATCTTCTCAACAAGCAAATGCAAGCTAATGTCACACATTTTGTTCAAAAAGTCAAAAATCGAAAAAAGGAAAAGCCTGCTAAGTCAAAAAACATGAAAACGTGTGACTTAGGCAAAATTAAGGCATCCCGCTGGACTATCAATTCAAAAGAATTAGTTCAGGCAAAAGTTAGGGAAAATAAAATTGCAAAGAAAAGGACTGCAAAGAAAAGTCCTCAACAAAGAACAAATTGGTGACTACAAACACAAAGACATGAGGGTGGTTTCTACTCCGAAAGCCTCGTCGTTTCTTTGACCGTCACAAAATCCTTTTGAGAGATGAACACTCATGTTTGAATTAACTGAACATAGGGTTGGAGAACATCATGAAGGGGGTGGGCACCAAATATTTTGAGCCTTAAAATCTTTTTTCTAAAACCGTGAACCAAGCCACATTACAACCTTCAAAAGTCCTAATTGAAGCAAGATTATTTTGAAAGCATACTTCAATGAGATAGTGTTCCTGACTCCCATGAATGTTCTAAATAGTTATGTTGGTATCATATGTTTTCCCTATACAAAAATAAATGGTGCTTTAACTCGCAAAGTTTGTGCGATATCTTTCAAAATCTTCAAGACTTACATAACTGTTGCATTAGAATTTTCATTCTCATTGTAAACTTTGTCTAACTGCAAAACATTTGTTTGATATCAAGGAAGCTCACATAAGCACCAGTGATGAGTTTATTCTTTTAAGGCCTGAAACTATGTTGAGTAATTGGCGGATCACGTCAAGAAAAAATCATATCCATGGGCATGTCACCTGAAGACCGTAAGCACGAACATGTTGCTTCTCCCAGTTAATGCTTTCCCAACTTCTTTACCCTTTATTGGGGCAAAATTTGAAGACTTTGTTGTGCCAACTACAGTTAATCCGGGGCAATCACGTCGAGATTCGATGAATCTCTCTAAGAGTTTGAAGACACCAGAGCATGGTGAATGCCAGGTCTTTTGTAAAATCCTCTTGAGACGATTTCTCCTCATCAACCATATAGCTTGGGGCATTTTAGAAGCGAAGTTATTCGCAAGAATTGTCGTGCAACATGCAGCTTATCAGCAGTAAACTTGGGGCATCCAAAATTAGTCCCAGGGGCAATCCAGATTTGTCAAAGATATGTGATATTTTTTTGCACGCATTATCAGAGGGTGGTGTTCCCAGTATCTCCAGCTAAACATGACTTTTTCCCGCTGAAACATTTGTTTGTGTTGTTATCCTTTCAATGGATTGTTGACATTAGAAGATTGGACTTTGGGTTTTCTACCAAAAATATCTTCCTCTCCAGAGATACTTAAGCCTTGTAAAAGGACTTTGCTCCAATGATGGCTTTTGTTTTTATCTCCAGTAATGTTCCCCTCCTGTTGAGATTAGCCAAGTGTTGGGTTGTGCTATGATGTCTTATCATCTTCTGTCTATCTCCCATGTCTGTCTTGTCAACATACATATGAAATTCATTCATTCGTTCATACTTGCATCATGCACACACATTTGTATTTGTTGATATCTTTGAGTTCGTATACCTTGGTTATGCCTATTCAAATAACATATTTGATCTTTCCAAATAGAGTGTCAACTTAAGCAGAAAGTGCGCCTCTTTTCTAATTCCCCACTGAGTTAACTCTCGTGGAAGAATCTTGCTTCAGCTTTCCTTTTCCATCTCTGGATAGGATAAATCCCCATTTGAGTTATTTCCTCATTGGGTGGAGTCTTGTTTGACTGTTTTCTCCCCAGTTTATTCCTGGATTGAGCTTTGTCTCCTGTGAACGGTACCTTGTGAATATCTCTAGGCTATGAAACCTAGATGGAAAGTGCATTTACTTTGCAACGTAAATACTTGGTCTCCTCGGGAAGAATCCATTCATGGTTTCCCATTGAAGATGAACTTTATTCCCCAGCAGTGTTATCACCACCTTCTTCTGGAATATCGACATGACAATAAGCGACTGACTCTTTATTTGAGCAGTTTGATTATTTCTGATTTCTTTTTGACAAATGGCGGTCTCTTCATGAGCAGTTTGTCCATCCTCGGTGAAATTATTGACTCTCACCTCCAGTAATATCTTCATGATATTTTATGGGTATCTTTGAGAAAACAGCAAGCGGCAGTTTCTTCATGAGACAACTTGTGTGTTATGGATACTCTTGACAAACAGCAAGCGGCAGTTTCTTCATGAGACAACTTGTGTGTTATGGATACTCTTGGCAAACAGCAAGCGGCAGTTTCTTCATGAGACAACTTGTGTGTTATGGATACTCTTGGCAAACAGCAAGCGGCAGTTTCTTCATGAGACAACTTGTGTGTTATGGATACTCTTGGCAAACAGCAAGCGGCAGTTTCTTCATGAGACAACTTGTGTGTTATGGATACTCTTGACAAACAGCAAGCGGCAGTTTCTTCATGAGACAACTTGTGTGTTATGGATACTCTTGGCAAACAGCAAGCGGCAGTTTCTTCATGAGACAACTTGTGTCTTATTGATACCTTGAAAAGACAACAAGCGGCAGTTTCTTCATGAGACAACTTGTGTGTTATTGATACCTTGAAAAGACAACAAGCGGCAGTTTCTTCATAAGACAACTTGTGTGTTATTATTACCTTGAAAAGACAACAAGCGGCAGTTTCTTCATGAGACAACTTGTGTGTTATTGATACCTTGAAAAGACAACAAGCGGCAGTTTCTTCATGAGACAACTTGTGTGTTATTGATACCTTTTAAGAAAGCAACAAGCGGCGGTCTCTTCATGAGCAACTTGTGTGTTATTGGTAATTTTGAAAAGAAACAGCAAGCGGCAGTCTCTTCATGGACAACTTGTATGTTATCAACACTTTTTGAAAACGGCAAGCGGCGGTCTCTTCATGAGCAACTTGTATGTTACTGATACCTTAGAGAAAACAGCAAGCGGCAGCCTCTTCATGAGCAACTTGTATGTTATTGTCACCTTTAAAAACAGCAAGCGGCGGTCTCTTCGTGAGCAACTTGTATGTTATTGACACCTTTGAAAGATAGCAAGTGGCGGCCTCTTTATTTGAGCAGCTTGTGTATCCCCAACAATGATGTCTACTCAGCAAATGGCATCCCTTTCGGAAAAGTCCCGTGGGGAAGTTTGTTATTTTATCCTTTTCAAGCGATATTTTGGTTAAAGAAGAAATGTGTTACCGTTCTTGGTAAAATTCAGAAATCAGAGATGTTTATCTCCAGCCACAGTGCTGATGTCAATCATTTTATTTTCCAGCCACAGTGCTGATGTCAATCATTTTATTTTCCAGCCACAGTGCTGATGTCAATCATTTTATTTTCCAGCCACAGTGCTGATGTCAATCATTTTGTTTTCCAGCCACAGTGCTGATGTCAATCATTTTCCAGTCTCAGTACTGATGTCAATCATATGCTTTTCCAGTCACAGTACTGATGTAAATCATTACCTTTTCCAGTCTCAATACTGATGTAAATCATTCAAGAGTCTCTCGTTTGAAGTCTATGACTTTGTTTCCCCAGTGGAGTTACAACCTCTTCCTCTCTGGGATTACTGTATAATGTGCTTGGTTTCTCCAGCATAGTCTGTCTCATATGGCGTCATTCCCCATAAAATTCAAAACATCACATTCATATCACATTGTAAACATAATCGCGGTATCTTAAGGCCAAAAATTGTGTATTCTATATTTAAGTCCCTTCAATCTCGTCGAAATGAAGATCCCCATCTTCATATCTCCAGATAGAAGAAACTTAAATAGGGGCAGCTGTTGTACCCCAATTTTTGACCTAAGATCCCACTTGCATTTTTGCATTTTTTATACAAAAGTCAAGGTCACTAAATACGGTCGGTTTTAACCTCTTACCTTCGAGCTTCGACTATGTGAAGATTGTCAAGTGTTTTGAAAATTCTTAGCATATGTATCATTAACTTCTACTCCAGCATGTGTA
This sequence comes from Vicia faba, assembly GCA_948472305.1. Lineage (NCBI taxonomy): Eukaryota > Viridiplantae > Streptophyta > Magnoliopsida > Fabales > Fabaceae > Vicia > Vicia faba. The sequence continues at coordinate 1,635,164,097 of OX451736.1, forward strand.
TTTCTCGTTCCTTTGTTTTCATTTGCAGGAAACAGATCTGAATCAAGAGCATCAGGCGTCACGCCTCAATTAGGGTTCAGAATCTCTCAAGCCAGAAGTACAGTTAATCGTTGGTTCGTGAAGACTGATTCATCAGGAGAATCGTGCGTTTATTTCCGCGCCTTGTTCGACAAGTGGTCTCGAGCTTCTCTATAACTCTCTTAGAGCACAGACAAGATTTCATCATCACTGGTTCACATGTGCATCAAGATGCTTTGGAATGCAAAGAAAGATCAAGTTTGCGAGTCAATTCGAAGCACTTTGACCAAAAGTCAATACTTACACATCCAAGTTCAAACGATCGTAACTTTTCATTATTCAACATTTTTGAATGGTTACTTTTGCGTACAATTTTCTTTGACGTCATCTCTAACCCCTCTTTACCAGTCAAGGTCTGATTAGGTGCGGAGGATCATCAAAAGTTCGGATACTTAGAGGTCACTTTGATGACTGTGGCCTAATCTCAAGTAACAATTACTCGACTTTCAAGGATTGTAACTATTTCGATTTTCATCATTTCGGGATGGTTCTTTTTGCAACATGTCACAAATGATGTCGTCTACAAGATTGCTTCAAGGATCTACATCCGAATGCGTTTGGAAGGCCATGAGTTCGCTTGAACATTTTAGGCTTAGAATTGATTTTGTATTGAGATTGTTCTCCACTAAGTCAAGGGTAAAGGCAAGATGTTGAGTTTGAGGATTCATTGATTATATATTGCTATAATACAAGTTGCTTGTATTCGAGCATTAGTAATTAATGAATTAAAATTGGATTTAGATCAAGTTTCTTTGTTTGTTCATCAAGATTCGGTTCATGGTAAAAGGTTTAGGTGTTTTATTTGGAATGCATTTCAAGGTAAAAAAGACCATTCAAGGAATCTAAGTCCATCAATTCTACAAGGACTATTTCTAAGGAAAAGTTCTTATTCAATCCAAGAATTTGATACAAACTTTAAAGAAAATTTCAAGATCATTGATTCAAGGATATTTGTCATGTCTAGTTCAAAAGTGGAGAATGCATCATGCTAATTTTTAGGCATATCTCAAGTTTGCAATTTCAAAAAAATCTCAAGACAAATCCATCCAAACTCAAATGAAATATTTAAAGTTACATACAAATTCAAGACTTGTTACAAATTTCAAATTTCATTACAAATATTATAGCCACAAAATCACATGAAAAAACATTGTAAATCCTAAAGCCTATTTTAAACTATCCTTCATCAATTTTCAAAATACCAAGTCTAAGTCTATGCTATTATTTTCAAGCCCATTTTCCTTGCTTCATGATGCATCAAATTGCTCCATAACTTGTACCAATGTTGTCCATAAATCAGCTGCTACAAACACTTCAAAACAGTCCAAACCTTGCTTCAAAATTATCCATACTGTATGCATATCAGTCCCAAAAACATGCTACTGCAATGCTGCTCCAAATCCTGTCAAACCTGTCCAAAAACAAGTCAAAATTCTGCACAAATAATGCCAAAAACCTGTCCAAAAGCAGTATAAAATTTCACAAAAATAGAGGATGCAAATCCTGCATTAGAAAGGGAAAAATCAGCATATCAATTTGTCCAAGACCCACAAATTTTCCCTCCAAAAATTCATTCTGAAGGGGAGAAAACAAAGTAAAAACCTGTGGAAAATTTCTAATAAAACCTCAAGGTTTAGAACAAAAACGACAGAAGGGGACCTGCTGTAAAAGAAACGAAAAAATACAAACACAAAAAACAGTAATTCCCACTATCTCTCTCTCACCATACTCCGAAATTATCTTGATACATCAACTGTTGCAGAAGCCATAAGGGGGATCTCATGTTGGTATGAGGATAAGACTGAATGAGAGTAAGAGAATAAAAATCTGTTTACCGTGACCAAACGCGCTGCCTTCCGTGGAACTGCTCCCATCAATCTCACTGATAGGCTGCATCAGGTTCTTAGATGGGCTACTGGTTCAGTCGAGTTATTCTTCTCCCAATGACCGGCCAGCTGCTGCTTATGTCCTTTTTGCTCGGCAAGATTTGGCGATGTCAACTTTGACACGTAAATGCAAATATAAGGAAGTTGAAACACCAACAACAATACCTGAAAAACCAGAAGAAAAGAGAGAAAAAGAATCACACACAAAACTTTCTCTCAACCTCACAATCTCTCTCTGTTAAAATACCATAAATTCCCAAGAGAAAGAGGAGATCACTCACCTTGAATCTTCACTCATTCTTCAACCATTTGGAAGAATCACATAAAACTCAACAAAATCGGAAACTCTCACCTCCCTGCATCATCTCTCTCATTATTCCTTCCACCTACTGTCCAGTTTTCGCAAGTACACTCCTCCTCCTGTATACTTCCATCCATTAACAAATACCCTTCACCATCTGTTTCTATCCACCTTACCTTCACACTTTCTCACATCACAGCATACCCACCGTCTTCCACCTGCTAGCACAAAAACGCTACCATACACATCTCCTCAAAACTCCCATCTCTCCGCCGCTTCAACCGCCGCCATCTCTTTCTCTCGCTTCCCTCCGTCCTAACCGATCTTCAGCAATGACTTTTGGAGCTTCCACCGAACTTTCACACTATCTTGCAGTACCATCCGTTAGACCTAATTCTCGCTACTCTCAATGCACCGCCGGAATCAGCTTCACCTTGCACAATGCAAATAGCGGTTTCAACGGCGGATTATCAAAGCTGAACTCCAACAGGAATGATAACAGAGTTGTTTCTGTTAGGGCTGACGGTAAGGGTAAAGGACTTACCTATAAAGACGCTGGTGTTGACATTGATGCCGGTTCTGAACTTGTAAGGAGAATAGCTAAGATGGCGCCTGGGATTGGAGGCTTCGGTGGTTTATTCCCCCTCGATTCAGAAGACTTGCGGCGCGAGGAAGAAAGGAGAAGCGTTTCAAAAGTTGAGGACGATTGGAGTCGGGGCCGGCCGTCGCGTTTGCAAGTTTGAGAGGATGGAGACTCTGTTCATTTTGCAAGGAGGTGAAAAAAAAACGTAAACTTTCTTTACCCTAATCCCTTTTACAATTATTGTTTTATTATAACTCTTTTTTTCATTTATTAATTTAATTCAATAATCCTAATATGATTAAGTAATGTAGATGGATGTTATTGATTGGGCCGGTAGGGCCATCTGAGGCCCATTGAATTTTTAATTCTGAAATTGTTTACAATAAAAAAGATAACTCCTGGGCCTTTTCTGGATGGTTTTTGCTCTCAATACAGAGCTTGCTATCTCTACACCCTCCCAATTTTCTGCTTCACCTTTTCTTATAATTAGTTTAGTTTAAATTTAAATAGGCAATCTTGAGATTAATTTAGTTTATAGTTAAAGTAGTTTAGATATAATTTATTAATTTTAGAGCTTTAATAATTTTATAATTTTAGAATTTTATAATTAGTAGAATTATTTTAGTAAATAACCTTAGGATTTTAATTTAGTTTAAACAATTTTTTCTAGATAATTAATTACATCCTCTTTCTTTGTATTTAAACATTCTTTGCCGTTTTAATTTCTCGGTGCCCTTAGGTCATTAATCTGTTTAGTTATATTTATTTTCTTGTGAATTTTGATTGCTTATGTTTCGATGTCTATTTTATTTTGCTCGCTCCATTAACTCCAAGGGAAAGGATTAAATTTGTTGACTTCATGTCACCGAACATATCTCATACGATTGCGCGAACCCCTTCATTCATTTTTTGCTTGTTTACTATTTTGTTAAACTTAAGATAATTTTCCCAAAAAGATTCAATTTTCAAACTCACACCTTTTAAGTCAAAACTTCGACACTAGGTCGTCGTATCTTCAAAATCTCGTCCATACCCATTTTTAGCCAAACGAACCATTTTTATCAAACAAACAATTTTAACCAAAAACAGATATTTCAAAAGGTTCCTGCGGAGTACCGCAGATGCAGTGGGTGCTAATACCTTCCCATTGTATAACCAACCCCCGAACTCTCGATCTCTTTCAGAAAACGCATTGTATTTTTATTACTTTTAAGTATTATTTTACATTGTATATTTTAGGGTTTTATTTCGCTCTTTTCCCTTTTCCCTTTGGAAACAATAAAGCGCGGTGGCGACTCTTGCTTTTGTGAGTCAAGTTAATTAATAGCTTGATCTCCGATTTTCACCGCTACAGTACTAGCGTCGAATTCTTGTTTGATTCCATTTATATACATGTCTGCCCCATAATGCCAGGGGACAGCTTTATTAGACACGTAAGAGAGGGGCCCCGGAACAGTAATGATCACAGGCGCAACTGTCATGATTTGAATAGGCTTCTTTGGGGAAGCCTTGATTGGATTTTTGAAGATGGTAATCACAGAAACTTCTTTCATCGGAACCAATTGAACAGCAGTCTTTTTGAATAGAATCTCCTTGCTATCCATTAGGCCTTGGATGCCTAACCTCAGCAGGGGACAATCAGATAGGGAAATAGCACAGAATAGGCAACCTTCACCGCAACCCGGAAATAAACCGGCCCGCAGTAGGTTCTTCTTAACAGTCTTCAGAGGGGTAACAACTTCATCTACCGAAACAGCATACACTTCTTCCTCAATGGCATTTATCCTATGCTGGGGCATAGGAGCCGTTACAACATTTGGTCTCTCCGGCGCTTCAAACTGAATTTCCTTTGCGTCGATCAGATCTTGCACTTTGTTTCTCAAGGCCCAGCAATCATCAGTGGTGTGCCCGGGACTATCAGAATGATAAGCACACCGGGCATTTGGGTTATATTTAGGAGACGCAGTGTTGACGACCTTAGGAGCTTCTTTGAGGGTCACCAGGTTGGTGGATAACAGTTGGGGTAAAATTTGAGATAATGTCATATTTAGTCGGGTATACTGCCTCTTGGGCCTTTCGCTTCTTTGTTGATTGTACTGCTGAGGAGCAGCAACAGGTTTGGAGATGACCAAAGCATTGACGGCTTGACGACTTTCGGGCTTGACTTGTCTTCTAGGACCATAGAAGGCACTTGCTTCTTTCTTAAACGGCCTCTTCTCATCACTTGTAGAGGCAGCCTTCTGTATCTTGCCTGACCTGATTCCAGCTTCGATTCTCTCTCCCGTTAATATCAAATCTGTAAACCCAGCGGAGGAGTTACCAACCAAATGATTGAAAAACGGACCAGACAAAGTCCCAAGGAACATATCAACCAGCTCTCGGTCAGTTAATGGAGGTTGCACCCTGCCAGCCAAATCTCTCCATTTTTGAGCGTACTCTTTGAACCCTTCACCCGTTCCTAGAGACATACCCTGAAGTTGGGTACGCGTAGGAGCGAGGTCAGAATTGTATTGGTATTGTCTGTAGAACGCGGTTGCCAAATCTTCCCAGTGTCGGATGCTAGCTCCATCCAATTGGTAGAACCATTCAAGTTGTGACCCCGAGAGGCTGTCTTGGAAGAAGTGAATCCAGAGGTTCTTATCCGCCGTGTAAGGTTGGATTTTCCTTACGTACGACCTTAGATGTAGCTTTGGGCAGGAGACCCCATCATACTTGGCGAAGGCAGGCGCCTTAAACTTGTGTGGAATGACTACCCCAGAAGATAACCCCAAATCTCCGAAATCCAGTCCCGGCACATTCTGAATTTCCATGGCGCTCAAGCGGTCCTCCAATTGCTTGTATCTGTCAGCAGCGGGTGGGTATTGTTCATCGTTATAGTCCGTCTCGTTGTCGGAGACTGCGGGACTAGGAGCTCCTCCCCCTTGGGGACTGTTTTTCTCAGCAGAAGAGGTAGTTGGATCAGCTTCATTGTGGAGTGTGTTCCCAAATCTGCGTCCGGTGTTGAACAATGCGGTCCTCTTTTTCTTCTTCTTCTTCATGAGTAGAGTCTTCAACTCTTGCTGGCCTTGGGCTAGGCTTAGGACCATCTCTTGAAACTGTGCACTTTGGGCCTGAAGGGCCTTGATTGCCTGCTCACTGGATGAGTCTGGATTCATGATGACTGTGCAAAATAAACAGCGAAGGAGATTAAGCAACCTGTGAAATAGGGTACCTGCTATGCATATGGTGCGATGGAATGCGTATGTATGCAATGCATTCAAGGGTTTAGAATATTCAAAATTTGTTGTAGACAAAAAGGAACGCATATTATATTAATAAGGAGAAATTTGTTAATACATAAATGCCCCATGGGCCAAATACTACAAAAATGACTCCTTAAGGTAAAAAGACATTGCGCATCCTCTTTGGCGCGATGTAGGTGTTAAGATTCCTTTCCTCGTGCAGTAGGCGGGTGAGTTCCAGGACCTTCTTTTCGCTAGCATGTAGATTGGTCTCAAGAGAATTCCGTTCTTCCTTAAGTTGGATCCAGCTCTTCTGCATCTCTTCCCAGGAGGTGGGCATGTCGGGATGTTGAATGGTGTAGGACGCCTCTCCTTCCAAGACTGGTTCTTTGATCACAGGAAGCATATGAGGATAAGGCATCACTAATTTCTGGGAGCGGGCTCGTACCCACTTGAGATAAGGTTCCAACGGGATGGAGTTCCGGTGCCCCAATGTCTTGCTGTCTATCCTGCTTGGCATCCTCCAAGCTCTGATAAATCTCTGACGAAGTCCTTGAGTATCGTTGTCGAAGTCAAAAACTATGTTAGGGATTAACATGTCATGAGGGCCATCCCTCCGAGCATAACCAAACTGTCTCCAAGCCAGGCATGGGTTATAAGTAATACCCCCCTTGATTCCAAATAAAGGAACATTGGGGTACTCCCCACATCGATCAATGATAGTGATGTCTTCCCTAGACCTAGGGCACCAATGTATATCTGCATGCGTGAGAGTCATTAACTGTTGTGACCATCTCAAACCCCGCTCGTTCTTCAAAACTGATTGTGGAAGGTGCGAAATAAACCACCTTCCCAGGAGAGGAGTGCAACACAAAAGGACACCCCTTCTTCTCATGGTTCGAGTGTAACATGAGTGAAGGATGTCCCCCAGCAGTGTAGGTATAGGGTTCCTGGTCATAAAGATCTGGACAGCACTGATATCAATAAGTTGATCTGGGTTAGGGAACAACACCAAACCATAGACAAGGAGGGCCACAACTTCTTCAAAAGCTCGTAGGTCAAGGGAGTTCCAACATTCTTGAGCCTTTTCGAACAGAAATCTGGCTAAGAACCCTTTGATACCACTTCTAACTTCCCAATGTCCCTTGAGGTCAGATGTCTGTAGGTGCAAGGCTTTAGCAATCTCTTCAAGCTTGGGTTCCTCTTCCGTACCGTTGTAGGGTAGTTGATCAAGGATAGGGACCTTCAGAAGTCGGGAGAACTCTTCCAACGTAGGCACCAACTGATAATCCGGAAAAGTGAAGCAGTGATGCAGAGGGTCAAAGAATTGGAACAGGACCTTTATCAAGTCCTCCTCAATGTTGGTGTTAACCAAGCTGATGAGTCTTCCATGTCTCTCACTGAATGAAGAGCCCTCGGGAATCCTGGACAGAAGTTCCTTAAGCTGAGGAGGGATCTTTACAAGGCTAATCTGAATTGTCTTTCTGCGAGCAGTTTCCATGTCCTGTAAAACAAGAACAAAGATGAAGATTCGAAACCCTTGAAATGGTTAGTCAATGCTCATGATGTTTGTATGATGTAATGATGGGATGATTAAATACAATTTTCACAGAGGCAAACATGGTAAGGCACACAAGTCACACAAACCCTTAGAGTTTAGGCCTGCATGGAGTCTGGGTATTACCCTCTTGAAGTTTGGTGGGCTCAACCTGTCCTATCAAAAGTAACCGGGTTCTAAAGGTCCCAATATCACGGGATTGCTTTCATTGTTCATCGTTTCGATTTAGCCACTGAACTGGCGACCGAAATATTCCAGGAAAGCAACCCTCAATTGAGTGTAGTATCGAGTATCAACCAACCTCGGACTGCACCAAAGTCAGTTATCTCACTACCCTAAGAAGGCCAAGATGGTTCAATTAAGGTTCCTAAGGTCAGTTGATGCTTCATGACACCACGCGGCGGCCCCGTACTCTCCTTGACTGAACTCAAGGGTTACCGGTACACACCAAAGTGCCACATCAACGTAGCAGACTGTTTCAACCATGTCGGTATACCCCGCACAGTTCCCTCACAGCCTTGTCTCTACTTTCTAAGAAGGTATCCCCAGATCCGGGTTAGGATCTATAAAACTCCGATACAAAGCCCACAAATGTAAAAGCAAACAAAGCAAGCAATTGAAAACAATGGTGATCTAAACCCTAAGGTTACTCCACTTTTAAGTTCATTCCCCAGCAGAGTCGCCAGTTCTGTGATACGGTGGGAGAACTGACTTGAGGTTTGCGTTTGTATTCGCAAATGTTGCGGTTGAGCAAGAGTCGCCACCGACTTTTTATTTTATCCTAAGGAAAGGTTAAAAAGCACAACCAAAAACCTTTGATATGTTTTCTTGGGTTCGGGGAGTAGATTATAGAAAGGGAAGGTATTAGCACCCTTTCTATCCATGGTTATCCATGGGCTCTTAGTTACTTGCTTAGATCACTTGCCTTTTGTTTTCAATTTGTTTGAAATGGTGTGTGTGTGGGTGCTTTTTGAAAATGTTTTGGAAAAAGATGCCTTGTTTTAGGCAACTAATGTATTTGACTCGTGTTTGAGTGTTTTACAAAAGTGTGAATCTTTTCGAAAAGATGTTTTCAAATGTTTTTTGAGAGTTTGTTTGAAAGTGTTGTGGATTGTGGTTTTTGAAAAGAAGGCAAGTGTTTTTGCAAGTTTGATCTCAAGTAACTAAGAGTTTTGTCTACCCTATTGTACTCAAAGGTTTTTGTCATGTTTTAACCCCTTTTAACAATTTTGTTCCACCATTGAAATTGGTAGACAATCTTGCGTTTAGGAAGTGAAAGGGACGGGCGCGGGTCATCGTTTAGACCATAATTGCAACGGTGCCAAGTATCTTTGGGCATTTTCTTTAAGGGACTTGATCATTTTGTTTTGAAAAAAATATTATCGAGGGACCATGATCTTTTAAATTGTTTGTTTTGCCCAAAGAGACCTAACATGCAATATGGCCCAATTTTGAAAGGCAACAAGTGGATATAACCCTAGGGGTGTTAGTGTGCAAGTGTGTTTTATTGCATACAAGAGTTTTTTTTTTCTTTGAATTAGGTTTTTCTATTTCATTGAGTTTTATCTTGCCATACATGTCCTAATTACTAGCAATAAGAAGCGGGAATGTAAAATCCTACGCTATTACAATAGTTAGGGGAGGGGGATACACATTTGTACATGGGGGGTTCAACGAGAAAAATAGACAAAAAAGAAAATAGCGGAAAACAAGATATATAGGGAGAGGGAGGGAGCCTGCGCGCTGTTGGGAGGCCATCAGAAGTTCTGACCCAGATCCGCTGTCAGATGATCAACCTGTTGGTGAAACTGGATGAGTCAGAACTTCTGACTCTAGAACCTGCAAAACAGACCCTTGTTAGTGGGGAAACCAGAAGTTCTGATTTCCCTGCGCTGCAAGACAGAAGTTTGTTAGTGGAGAACCCAGAAGTTCAGATTCTGCTGAAAAGGCAATAACTCTCAGAGGTTCTGATGTTATTGACAGCAAAACAGGCTTCAGATGTGCTAACGTCAAAGTCAGCACTTGGCTTTTTCCTGCACTGATCAGAATATCTGCAATCCTGTTGTTACTCCACAAAACAGAAAACATATTTGGAACAGATCCAGCAAAATAGCAAAACGTCTCAGAGGTCAGAATCACCAAGGCCACAGGCAGGTCCTAAACTGGCTCAGAACGTTCTGAGGTATGAGAGTCCTCAGAACATAAACAGCAATAACATGAATATTTACATTATGTTACTTGAATATGCACAGCTGATGATGCTTAACAGTGTGGTGAGGGTCAGCAGGTGCTTACCTGACTTTCTGGAAAATGATGGGTGAAAGCTGGCTTTTGGTTCTGGTGGTGTTCTGGACAGATTTGGGAAAAGGGAAGTGAAGGCGTATACGTGTATAGGGTCAGAAGTTTGGAAAGAACGTTTTTGGTTTACAGAAAAAGGGCTGGGTGTTTGATGAAGTTGAAGGTGAGAAACTTAAAGTTATGACACAAGGCTGGAAATTTTGGCAGAGTTTCAGAATGTTGTGTTGCTAGGAGTTTCGTTTCTCTCTTAGCAATTTTTCTGTTTCTTTTCTTGAACTTCTTGAACATCTTTTGCAGTGGTGAAAGCTTTCTATTTATAGGCAAAGTTCTTGTGGATATCTTGAACATTTAAGGCGCCAACAGAGTTTGAACTGGTTCTTTGACAGAAATTCCTGGGAAGTTGTGATAACAGCTATTTTTCAGCCTAGGTAGCAGCAGCAGGCGTGGATTGGGGGAAGTGACCTCTGAAATGGGCGGTGGCGTGAAGACCCATGCCAGAATCTGTGCAAAAGCATTTTCCAAGCCACACGTGATCGCTCAGGAGTGGTTGGAAGCATTAATGGGCATTAAATGGTGACAAGACCTGTCAATACCAACATTCTGGTTGTTGAATCAGCAGCGTAAACCATGCTCTGGCCTTGGCTACCTGTTGTCTTAGCAAGCTCTGGAAATTTTCCTGGTCTTCTGGTACGTTCCTTGGGTCTACTTCTGGACAATCTGGACTTAGAGATTCTGTATCAATGTGACACCTATCCCTCTGACCTTTCATCTTCTGACTTCAACCTGTTCTGAAGGAGCCTTTATACTTTCATGTTTCTCTTGCATTCCTTTAGCAAGTTCTGACTGAGCTTGTGTAACTGCTGAAGGGGCATGTTCTGTTTGAGGCTTACACTCTGAACCACGTTTACAACTTCTGATTGAACTGATATAACTGCTGAAGAGCCAACTTCTGACCACGCTGAGCCAAGCTTGCAATTTCTGACCGTCTTCATCTGGAATGGGTCCAGAAGTTCTGAAGCGCTGATTTTTTCTAAAAACACTTATTTTAAAGAAACATTCTAAGCACTTAGAATTTGATTTTCCTCAAGATGGAAGCGTTGTTCCCGGAGTTTGTGAGATCATCTTGCTCTTGTAAGTGGCTTGCTTGGGCAAAAGGATAACCCAGGACTTGGATTTGTTCCAGGGGACTTTGAAAAATCTAAGATGGTTTCCTGAAGAAAGGGAGGGCAAATTTTGGGGTACAACAGGTTCATGAGTTTATTTCAATGCCCTAGTCAATATAGCTTGAGAAGTTCAAACCTCATCATTGGATTGGTTTTGGAAGAATTGGAATGGCAAGGTTGTTTTGGTTCCCCATATTTCAAGGTTATTAAATTTGACTCAAAAGTACAAGGGGTTGATTGGAGAATTTGTCATGTTGGACAAGGCCTTGTTCCTATTGGTCACAAGAGCATATTTCTCTCAAAATTAAAGATATGGAAGTGGTTTTGGTGTCTATAAGTATTCATTATCATCCTCAACAACTTCCATTCACAAGTCAAGAATATTGGTATAAGAAGTTTGTTTAAACTTGTCAAAGTTCTCCAAGGCATTTTCTTGATCTAGAAGCTAGGGTTTTGAACTTCAAAGGAGCATATCTTGCTCACCTTTTGGTATTTTTGAGTAATTCCAAATACATCCTTCTCTTCAAAGTGTTATCAATAAACCACTTCAAAAATTCCAAATATTTTTCATATGGAAGAAACTTGGTGAAGAAGAAAGATTACAAGTCATCTAGATGAACCCACAATTTTCCACATGTGACTTTAAATGGTCATAACTTGGTCAACTTTTATCACCTTGAGTCCATTATTTTTCCATAATGATCTTGAATATGTGAACTTCATGCCTTATTTTATGTGCAAAGTGAGAAAATGGATGGAAGTTGCCTTAAAGATGCAAAATATTATAGGTCATTCCATGATTTTTGGCCAACTTCAACAAGTCATAACTTGCTCAATTTTTGGATATTTTGAGTGGTTCAAGTTTCAAAATGTCATTCAAGAGATCTACTTCATTCCATCTTTTTTGGTCAAGAGAAAATACTAAGTGGAAGGCATGTTCGGATGCAAAATATTATAGGTCATTTTTGAAGAAGAATTTGAAATATTTCTAAGTATGGAGAGTCAACCCTTTTTCTTCAACTTTGACTCAATGTAACTTTCAGCTCAAGTGTCCATTTGATTCCATTCTTTTTCCATTGCAAATCTTGTAACCTCATCTTTCTAAAGCATCAAGAATCATGCCCTAAGACCCCTTGAGTTGGAAATGCCATGGATTTGAATTTGGTAACTTGAAACTGAATTTTTTTCACAAAGTCTGAATTTTGAAATCCATAATGTGACTTCTAAACACAATATTTATGCGTGTTTTTGATTTAAACTTGATTAGAAAACTTTCCAGAAGTGATTAGCACCCCAAAACGCAAGATTTGGTTTAGTTTTGATGGAAATGAAGTCACACTTCACTCGTGCTCGACCTTCACTCAATTTCCCTCCAAACTTCATTGTTTCTTCAAATTTTCATTATCATTCACTTCCCTATAAATAGAGGGTCTTTCCCCATTAATTTCTTCAAGCTTTGAGAGCAAAAAATATTCCTCTAAAACTTCACACGAACCCATCTTTTTTTGAATTCAGTTTCTGAGATTTAAGCTCCCTTTTCCAAAATTCTTTGCGCATTCATCATCCTTGAGCATCATATAAACTCACCAGCACTTATACCAATCAAAACAAGCCATAATTCAAGCTACAGAAGTTCAGCTTCAGAGCTTCTTCCTTGAACTTCAAAAAGGTAGAATTCTCCACCATTTGGATCCAAATCAAGCACTAGTTTATTCTACTCCTTCTCCTGATTCTAATGTTGCTTACAATTTTTAAATCCATTGAGAATTAAGAGAGAAATCTCAAATTGAAGGTGCTCGCTATTTTCTGGGTTTTTGATCCATATCTCTCTCCATACATTATATAAATTTGGCGCGATGGTGGTGTTAGAATCGTCTTGAAGAGACGAGTTCAATGATACTAGCCTGGGATCCTAATTTTTCCATTTGAAGGATCTCACAAAATCCCCATTGCAGGGTGTCTGGAGGTTGAAGACAATGACATGTATCGTCTCAGCCGATGATAGCGTGCCAAACGTTTTAATTTTATTGGTTGCCCTTTTTCTGATCCTATGCGTATCTCACTAAGGTCCATATCAAGCACAGCGCGTCTGGTCCACTGGATCAGCTTACTAACGCGTTTTGACTATGATCTGATGGTCCACATCTTTTTCGTTTTATTTTATTTTCTGATTTTATATTTTTATTGATTAAATTTTCAAAAATTCATAACTCTTTTATTTTTTATCCAAAAATTATGAAAAAATTCACAAAAATACTTTGTACTATTTCTGATCTCCTGACTATTTTTTCATATTTTTATTTTGACATTTGATATTTTTTGTACTTTTTGTATTATTTGCTTTCTTTTAATTACTTAAAAATACTTCCTGATATTTTTTAATTCTAAAAAATTCATAAATTTTATTTTGCACATTTTTGACTTTCTGAATTTTTTATGGAATTTTATGTTGAAGTTTACTATTTTTGACCTATTTTATGTTTGTTTGAGCAATTTTAAATAGTTTAAAAATAGTTTTTGACTTTTAAAAATTACCAAAAATTTTATAAAAGTATTTGGACCCATTTCTGAATTTTCTATGGCCTTACTTTTTCTTTCTTGATTAATTTGAACATAATTGATATTTTTCTCCTCTATTTTGATTTTTAAACATTTTTAAACCCTTTTAATGTATATATTAAATATAATATTATTTTGAGATTATTTTCTGGCTGTCTTGAGTTGATTTTTTTATCATGACTTTATTAACATCATTGGATCTTGGGTGTTGAGTTCAACTCCACCAAAATGGATGAATGATTTTAATAATAGTTTGATTAAATTTTTTATTCAAAAGTGGTTTATTCATTTTTCTCATCCCCTCTTCATCTTATCCCTTTCTTATTGCACTAGGTGTTATTGGAGCATGATCTCCATATCATGTCTCAAAACAAATGGTGCATAAATTGCTATTGAACGGCCTCAAAATATGTGTGACTTCTATATAAGTCCACTTACGATTGCTTAACATAGCGCTAAATTTTGTCCCGATTTGAATAAATGATCATTCGTGGCCCAAACTTATGATTGCAAGCCCAAGTATGTTAATTTTATCTCTTTGATCCAATAACCTTGAGATTCATTATATGGAGGCTTTGGTTCTACGAATCCTCTAATGGATCTACAACACCTTTGGTCAACGCGGATCACTTAAACATCGTTGATCATTAAATGGTACTTATGAGAATTCGAAATGGATGATATACTTGACAAAAAGCAAATGCAACTTGTTGTGTGGAGGTTTTGGTTCTACCAATCCTCTAATGAGTTCCAAATGCAAGCTTCAAGATGGTCATCCAACTAACAACTAATTATTGACTTATTTTATCTTATGCTTTTATTCTTTTTATGCTTTATATACTATTTACTTTTAGCATTTACATTTCATGCCATTTTTATCTTTGCTCACTTGAGCATTTATTTCCTTGCCTTTTTTTTTACTTTGCTTACTTGAGCTTTTCTTTTCCTTTCTTAAGATACTTAATAATCAATATAAACCCTAAAAAATCTTTAATGGTACTTGGACTATTTGGTTACTATCCTTGGCATTATGGAGAATGGGACTTTTCTTGGACTTAGGATTAGACACCTTGACCTATCTTGGAGATCTTATCTGATTATTTTGTCTGGAGCTCTTGAGGTTTACCTCAAGACATTGGGTTGCTTGTTTATTTTGTTTGCAGGTTTTTGTGATTACATCCTTTGTTTGTAATCTGGAATTCACCCGTATATAGCCGTTACTCTGACCAATTTTTGTGAAGACTTAATACACTTGAAATTTGTTTCTCTCAAGAGGTCTAGTATTTCTTTGCTTGGTTGGTTTTAATCCAAGGAATGGGAATTCTATCTTGGCTCTTAATGTCATGTTTTGGCTTCTTGTTGGTTAGATGGTTCTTATCCCTAACTTTTACCTTATGCTTTAGGATAGTCTCTTCTTCTCCTCCCATCTTCTTTAATTTCAAAATCTTCTTCCTCCTTTTGAAAACTCTTCTTGTTTTTAAACTTGAACCATTTTCATAATAAACTTGGTCTTATGTCCATGCATTTTCAAAATATTTTCATAAATAAACTCCAATCAACTTAATGATACCTTAACATTTTTTGTGAGAAGACTAAAAGTAAATCAATCTCATTTCAAACCATTTTGCCACTTTGGCTTTTTACTTTAAACTTTTCTGAAAAGATTAAACTCTTGTCAATCCTTGTAGTGATGCAAACAACTATGCTTTTACAATATGTAGTGAAGAGAGATATTTTCCACTTGGGGGTTGAGTGAGGCATTTTTGATTTTAAAATCCAAGCCATGTCCTCTACTTTGAGATGATGTAAATTCTCCTTTCTCATGATTGTGGGTAGTAGGTATGTTTTCCACATGGACAATGATGATGATGTTTTATCTCATAAAATTGACCAACACATTTGTGTTTCAAATTTTTAAAAGAGGAACTACGTGTACCCTAATCCCCTATTGCACGAAATGTGGTACGTAGGCACTAAAGGTTCACAACTGCGGCGGGTGAAAAAATCATAAAAAATATATTTCTTTCCTCACCTCCACCATCAATTTTATATACAACAGTTTTTATAGCCAAAATATACAGATTTTATAAAGAGGTTCATGTGGAGTACCGTAGATGTTTAGGGTGCTAATACCTTCCCTTTGCATAACTAACCCCCATACCTTGAATCTTTCCCCCTCTTTTTGGGTTATTCGCTCTTTTCCCATTCCTTTGGAAACAATAAAGCGCGATGGCGATTTTTATTTTGATTTTTATAAAGACTAGTCAATCCAATGGCTTAGTCTTGAGCATTTCTACCGCTACAGAAAAATGGCGACTTCACTGGGGATAGATTGACCTCTTGCTGGTCCATCCCTAAGTGGGTTAAACCTATCTTTGTTTATATCTATATATATGTTATTATTGTCTTTTGTGTTATATATTATATATATATATATTTGTCTGGATTTTCCTGGTTTTCAAGGTGCTTGGTGATTACTCATAAGTGTTATAACCGGACTTGGGCAAACTTTAAGATAGGACGGGCGATATAGTCATGTTAACTTTGAGGGAGTAATCCCAAAAAAGGAGGCATGAGATCCCCCACTTAGTGGAGGCCCCTTTGACTGTAGTGTCGTATACCGAGTAATCGGGAAGATGTACTGCTTTCGACCTGGGAGCCTGCTGAAACTGAGGACCGTAGAATACCAAACCCATCTTGGCCTTTTAGGTGTAGTGCGGAAGTTGTGGCGGAGTAAGCCGGAAGTAGTTGTCACACGATACTACACTCAGACGAGTCTTTCTTGAGAATATTACTAATTACTGAGTTAATCGGGAAGTTGGTAATATCCGAAGGAAGGATGTAGACTCTGGGAACCTCTAGAACCTTGTTCGGCAGGTGATAACTTTTTAGACCAACACCTTATGGGTAGTATCTTCGACCTCATGCTCGTGACGTTGAACCTATGAACCCTATATGTGTGATCTTGTGTGTGATTGTTGCATCATGCATCCATGCACTCATAAGCATCTTTTGAAGAAACCATATTTCAAGGGATTTAAAGGTTGACTATTTGTGAATATCTCAGGTACTTTTTAACCATGGATTCTGGAAAGAGAAAGACCGGAAAATATAGTTTCAAGGATCCCAAGATAGATGAGTTGATCAGTCTAATTCCCGAGATCGAGTGTTCTGCAGACTTTCGGAAGAAGTATGGATCCATTATTCCTCTCATGAAGCTGAAAATAAAGGAGGGTATTCTCTCGACCTTGGTCTAGTTCTATGATCTGATGTATCATTGCTTTAATTTTCCCGACTATCAGTTGATGCCTACATTGGAAGAGTATTCTTATATATTGGATTTACCTGTTACCGATCGTGTTCCTTTTACTGGTTTGGAGGGTGAGACAAAACCACATGAGATTGCTGCTTTGATTCACCTGGGGAAGTCTGAGGTTGAAGCCCATATGACTACTAAAGGAGGGATTAGAGGATTACCAGCTCAATTCTTATTGGAGAAAGCTCGTTAGTTTGCCAGAATAAAGAGTACAGTTGCTTTTGAGGCCATCTTTGCTCTACTTTCTTACGGGTTGTTATTATTTCCTAATGTGGACAAGTTTATCGACATTAACGCTATCAGGATTTTCATGATTGGAAACCCGGTTCCTACACTGTTGGGTGATGCTTATTACTCTATTCATCTTCAGAATTCTTATCATGGGGGGATAATTATCTGTTGCATGCCTCTGTTGTACCGGTGGTTTATCTCTCATATGCCTCAGTCTGATGCTTTTTGGGATATCAAGAAGGAACCCTGTTGGGCTCCTAAGATCATGGCACTTACTCACTTGGATATTTATTGGTATCATCTAGCTTACCAGGATATAAATATTATTGGTAGTTGTGGTAGTTTCCCCAATGTACCTCTTCTTGCTACAAAGGAAGGAATTAACTATAACCCAGTTCTTGCACGGTGACAGCTTGGTTATCCGATGAGGCATAAACCGAATAATATTCATTTGAGTAGTTTCTTTCTGAAGGAAGGGGAAGACCATAGGGAAGCTAGGGAGCAGATTGCGAAGGCCTGGCGTCACATTCATAAGAAGAGTAGGAAGGATTTAGGACTTATGGGTGTTGTTTCTTTGGAGCCATATCTTTAATGGATCCGATCGAGAGCCATTCAGTTAAAGATGTCATATACCCGGGAGACACCCATGCCTGATCTATTTGTGAAAACCACTCCTCCCTTATTGGATGATCTAGAAGAGCTGCAACTTGCTTTGGTTAGGATGCAACAGGAAAGGGGTGCTTGGAAGAACAAGTTCCAAACCTTAGAGAGTTCCTACAGAGCAGACCTGAAGGAGAAAGACGATTTGATTGAGATTCTTGAGAGTCGAGCAATAGAGTCTATAGAGAGGCAAGGGGATTTATTTTCTCCTAGGACTCAATCAGGTGCTGATCACTTACTTCCTGATTCAGATGATTGGAAGAAGGTTGCCATCAGACATGAGGAAAAGAACCAGAGGTTGAAGGCTCAGATTGTCAGGCTCACGGGGAAGCGCCAGCGTATAGATTGATTTCCATCAGTTCTTTTGCTCGGGATTTTAGATTGTATTTCCATCTTGTACTTGAGATCATTGAAACTTGTAATCCATTTAGAATTATGATAATAAAAATTTTCAGTATTTCAAAAAAGCTTTATTACTTTGATGTTTGCAATATGTCTATAAACCTTAAATCCCTTGAAATATTAAATAATGAAACAAAAATAATCATATGCATTGCATATCATGCATCATATTGCGCATATTTATTGCATTTATTATGCATATCCAGGTGTCTTACCCAGCTTCTTTACTTCGTTCAGCAAGCTGACTCATCACTACAACACTCGGGAGCTAATTTTAAAAAGAAAATGGACAACTTGGAACAGGAGAATCGCGAGCTGCACGAAGAAGTTACTACTTTGAAGGCTGGCATGGCCAATCGGACTACTCTGATGGAAGCTCTGGTGACTGTTCAGAATCATCCACCGAGTGTTCAACCTCAACCAACAAGGACAACTACTAAAGTACCGACTGTTCCCACATCTGCTACTCCGGCTGTTGTTCGGAATCGCATGCCTCAAGGTTATCCACGGGGAACGCCGGAGAATTTCGCACCTGAAGGTTTCAATCTTGGTCCTCAAGATACTCCGTTGGTTTAGACTATTTTTACTCCAGCACCTCCTATGGTGCACGCAGTTCCTGCTGCACCTCCTTCGGTGAATATGGTTCCGTTTGTTAATGATGATGTGTGTCATCATTTCCCTCCTCCGAGTGAAGACTTGGGTCTTTATTACAGAATGGATGATTTTCAAGAGAAGTTTGACAAGATGCAAAGAGAGATGAAGGCCCTCAGGGGAAAAGAGCTATTTGGGCAGAATGTAAATGAGCTATGTTTGGTCCCGAATGTTAAGATACCTGCTAAATTTAAGGTCCCGGAGTTTGAGAAGTATAAGGGCAACACTTGCCCTCGTTCTCACCTAGGGATGTACGTGAGAAGAATGTCTACCCATACTGATGATCAGCGTCTGCTGATTAACTTTTTTCAGAATAGTTTGACCGACGCAACACTGAAATGGTATATGAGTTTGGACAGCGCCAATATCCATACTTTTAATGATTTGGGAGAAGCATTCATCAAACAATACAAGTACAATATGGACATGGCACCTGACCGTGACCAACTTAAGGCCATGGTTTAGAAAGACATGGAATCGTTCAAAGAGTATGCGCAGAGATGGCGTGAGGTAGCCGCCCAAGTGATTCCTCCCATGGAAGAGAAGGAGATGACTGAGATTTTTCTGAAGACGCTGGGTGCTTTCTACTACGAAAGAATGGTAGCAAGCGCACCAAGTGACTTTACTGAGATGGTAGGAATGGGTATCTGCTTAGAAGAGGCTGTAAGAGAAGGTCGTTTGACAAAGAGTGAAGAATTCAGAGGTGTAAAGAAGCCATCGTATGGGTTTACCAAGAAGAAAGAAGGGGATGTAAATGCTGTTATACAAGAGAGGAGGGTAAATGCTCCTAGAAGGAATTATCAGCGTCACCAGAAAGTCACCTCAGTTACTCCTGTGATGAATTTCGCTCTAACTACTGTTGCTTATTAGAGACCGTCCCGGCAGGGGAATCAAGGGTATAATCAGAGAAGGGAGAACTATAACCTTATTCCCATGAGCTATGCAGAGCTACTACTAGAATTTATTCAGAAAAAGTTGGTCCAGACACGACCACCTACCGTCGTACCATCACCATTGCCTTGGTATTACAAGGCAGACCAAACGTGTGCTTTTCATCAGGGAGCACTAGGGCATATTGTTGAGAATTGTTATCCTTTGAAGACTGAAGTGAAAAAGTTGATGAAGTCTATAATTCTATCTTTCAAGGACATGGGACCTAATGTGAAAGATAACCCTCTACCCAAGCACGGGGGAGTAAATACTGTAAATATGGTGACCGGTTGTCCGGGCGACTTCCAAATTTTTAACGTTAATCTGGTTAGAGGAGATTTGGTGAAAATGCATGTAGACCTCTGTGAATTCAGCTACTACACGCATGACCATGCCGGTTGTGCTACTTGCAGTACAGATATACAGGGTTGCGATAAGATAAAGGCTGATTTACAGGAGATGATGGATGAAGGCCTCATCCACATAATCAGGCCTAGGGCAGAGTATGAAGAGGAAGTGAATATGGTTTCTGGATGTCCTGGTGAATTCAGAATTTTTGATATGGAGTATTTGAATGAGGATCTCGTGCAATTGCATGCTACCTTCTACCATACGGCTGGTCAGGTGGAACACCAATATGGATCTTGCCTGGTTTGTTGTCGAAATCCCCGAGGATGTTCAATTGTGAGGGTGGGTGTTCAGTTACTGTTAGACAATTGAACTATCAAGATCACAGGTTAGAGGGATGATTATCATGAGGTTGATATGGTTGAAGTTTGTTTAACCGAAGAAGAGTCAGAGGAAGAATATGTCTCTGCGGATGAGTATTTCTCTTCAGACGAAGATTTGTTTCCCAGAAATGACTTTTTGATGAATGATCATGTTGAAGAAGGGGTAAACGTCAGTGTGCCTTGTTTTGGTGCACCCACTCATTTTTAAGTGGAGTACCATAGCAAATTAGCTGTTACCCCATTGGTAATTAGTTTTCCAGGTCCCATCCCCTACAAATCAGATAAGGTTGTGCCTTACAAATACAACGCTACAATTTTAGAAGATGTGGTGGAAATTCCCATCCAGCCAATGCCCGATGTTGGAAATATAGCTGAAAATAGAAGGGTGGCCCATAGCGGTCGTGTGTTTGTGCCGGTTGTTCGGAAAGATGTTGCTGCTGGAAAGAAAATTGCTGAGAATGATTAACCTAAGAAGGCTACAGGAGAGACTAATGGAGCTACATTAGAGAAAGAAGTGGATGATATTTTGAAGATAATTAAGATGAGCGACTACAGAATTATAGATCAACTACTGCAGACTCCTTCAAAGATATATATCTTAGCTTTGTTAATGAATTCCTCTACTCATAGAGAACCCTTGATGAGGGTACTAGACCAAGCTTTTATGGAGAGTGACATGTCAATAGATCAATTCAGCAACGTAATTGGAAACATTACATCATGTAATAACTTGAGTTTCTACGTTGATGAGTTACCAGATGAAGGGAGGAATCACCACCTGGCCCTCCACATATCTATGAACTGCAAGGATGATTCGCTATCCTATGTGATAATTGATAATAGATCCACGTTGAATGTTATACCGAGGAGTACTCTCATGAAGTTGAAGTATCGAGGAGCACCTATGCGCCCGAGTAGCATCATTGTGAAAGCATTTGATGGTTCAAGGAAATCTGTCATCGGTGAAGTGGACTTACCCATCCATATAGGACCACATTTGTTCCAGATAACCTTCCAGGTCATGGACATTATTCCAGCATATAGTTGTTTTCTAGGACGGCCATGGATACATGAAGTAGGGGTTGTCACTTCAACTCTACATCAGAAGCTAAAGTTTGTGCGTGAAGGGAAGGTGGTGATCATAAATGGGGAGCAGGCGTTGTTGATATCTCATTTGTCCTCTTTCAGTATTGTAGAAGCGGATGAGGCTGCTGTTGGAACCTAGTTCCAAGCCCTATCCATTGACAACATAAGGAGAAATGAGAATTCCGTGGTTTCGCTGAAGGACGCGCATCAGGTTGTGCGCAATGGTCATAATGCAGTTTGGGGATGAATTGTGGATCCACCCATGAACAAGAATATAGTTGGTTTGGGTTTCTATTTGAAGAATGGCAAAGGCGAAAGTTTGAAGTCAAAGTCTACTATGAACAGTTATCATGATGTTTTCCACAGCGGAGGCTACCTCCATCCAACTAATTTTGGAATTAATGCTATTGAAGAGGATGAAGCAAAGCAGGAAATGCCGAATTATGTGACACATGGAGTCAGGGTTCAGAACTGGGTCACCATTGATGTTCCCTCTTGCATACATGTTTCAAAGTAATTTGATTTGTTAATGTTTCTTTTGAAAAGCTTTCACTCTGCCCAAGGTGGAAATATTAATGTTGTAGGGCTTATCTGTTTGCTGTGACTTTTAAGATCAATAATAAAAGTTGTCTTTGTTTCCCAAATTATGTCTTTATTTTCTGCTTTTTTTTGGAAAATGGTAATAAAAAAAACAACCTTTCAAAATAAATAATAATTGAAATTCAATCTGCATGATCACTTGTTATATGTGTCAGTTTCTAAAAGCAATCATGAATCATATGTGCAGATTAATTAAAAAAAACGTTGAATACAATGACCCTGCACCCTCTCCCAACTTTGAATGTCCTGTGTTTGGGGCTAAAGAAGAAGATTATGACGAGATTCTATATGAGGTCTCACGGTTGCTTGAGCACGAGGAAAATACCATTCAGCCATATAAAGAGCCTTTGGAAGTGATCAATTTGGGTTCAGAAGAAGATCTGAAGGAAGTCAAGATTGGAGCATCGTTACATCCCGATGTAAAGAGAAGGTTGATTGAGTTATTGAAAGAGTATGTGGATATTTTTGCTTGGTCTTACCAAGATATGCCTGGTCTAGATACAGATATTGTCGAGCACCATTTGCCGTTAAAGCCAGAGTGTCCTCCAATTAAACAAAAGTTGAGAAGAACTCACCCAGATATGGCAGTAAAGATCAAAGAGGAGGTTTTAAAGCAGATTAATGCTGGTTTTCTTGTGAAGTCAATGTATCCTCAATGGATTGCTAATATTGTCCTAGTACCGAAAAAAGACGGAAAAGTCCGCATGTGCGTAGATTACAGAGATCTAAATAAAGCTAGTCCAAAAGATGATTTTCTGTTGCCACACATCAACATGTTAGTGGATAGCACAACAAAATTCAAAGTATTCTTGTTCATGGATGGATTTTCCGGGTATAATCAAATAAGAATGGCTCCATAGGACATGGAAAAAACCACGTTTATCACACCCTGGGGAACATTCTGTTACAGAGTGATGCCCTTCGGGTTGAAGAACGCTGGTGCAACGTACCAGAGGGTTCTGACAACCCTATTCCATGATTTGATGCACAAGGAAATTGAAGTATATTTTGATGATATGATTGCCAAATCCCAGATTGAAGAAGGGCATATAGAAGATTTGTTGAAGTTTTTTCAGCATTTGAGGAAGTATCGTCTCTGCTTGAATCCAAATAAATGCACCTTTGGTGTTCGATTAGGGAAGTTGTTAGGTTTCATTGTTAGCCAGAAAGG
This sequence comes from Vicia faba, assembly GCA_948472305.1. Classification (NCBI taxonomy): domain Eukaryota; kingdom Viridiplantae; phylum Streptophyta; class Magnoliopsida; order Fabales; family Fabaceae; genus Vicia; species Vicia faba. The sequence continues at coordinate 1,635,187,522 of OX451736.1, forward strand.
AATTGAAGTTGACCCTGATAAAGTCAAAGCAATTCAAGAAATGCCAGCACCAAGAACTGAAAAGCAAGTCATAGGTTTCCTCGGGCGTTTGAATTATATTTCCATATTTATTTCCCACATGACTGCAACATGTGAACCGATCTTTAAGTTGTTAAATAAAGATCAAGGTTGTGTGTGGACGGATGACTGCCAAAGGGCATTTGAGAGTATTAAAGAATATCTTCTTGAACCTCCTATCTTGCTCCCTCCCGTAGAAGGAAGACCGTTGATTATGTATCTGATAGTGTTAGATAAATCCATGGGTTGTATTCTGGGACAACGAGATGAAACAGGGAAGAAGGAGTTCGCCATTTATTATCTCAGTAAAAAATTCACTGATTATGAGTCGCGGTATTCCATGCTAGAAAAGACATGTTGTGTTTTGGCCTGGTCGGAAAAGCGTTTGCGGCAGTATATGTTGAATCATACCACTTGGTTGATCTCCAAAATGGATCCAATCAAGTACATTTTTAAAAAGCCTGCTCTTACTGGAAGAATTGCCCACTGGCAGATGTTGTTATCTGAATATGATATCGAATACTGCACTCAAAAGGCTATTAAAAGTAGTGTGTTAGCAGATTATCTTGCTCACCAACCAGTGGAAGATCGCCAGTATGCAGAGTATGAATTCCCCGATGAGGGTGTGATGTTCCTGAAAGTGAAAGATTGTGATGAGTTGTTGCCTGAGGAAGGCCCTGACCCTGAATCTCATTGGAGTATGATATTTGATGGAGCTGTGAATGCTTATGGTAAAGGAATTGGTGTTTTGATTTTCACTCCTCATGGATCGCACATTCCTTTTACTTCAAGGTTAACACTTGATTGCACTAATAATATGGCAGAATATGAGGCTTGCATCATGGGTCTCGAGGAAGCTATCGATCTCAGAATCAAAATTCTAGATGTGTATGGTGATTCAGCTTTGGTAATAAATCAGATTAAAGGAGAATGGGACACTCGTCATCCTGGCTTGATCCCTTACAAAGATTATGCTAGAAGATTATTACCCTTCTTCAATAAAGTTAAATTCCATCACATCCCTAGAGAAGAAAATCAAATGGAAGATGCTCTGAAAACTATGGCTTCTATGTACCAAGTGAATACTTGGAATGATATACCTCGAATTACGGTTTGACGGCTGGATAGGCCCGCTCATGTGTTTACAGTAGTGGAGGTAGCAGATGAAAAACCATGGTATTGTGATATCAAGCATTTTCTTCAAACTCGGGAATACCCGACCGGTGCATCGAGGAAAGATAGAAAAACATTGAGAAGATTGGCGGGCAGTTTCTTCCTCGGTGAAAATGTGTTATACAAGAAAAATTATGACATGGTCTTGCTCAGATGCGTGGATAGACACGAAGCAGACATGTTGATGCATGAGATTCATGAAGTTTCATTTGGCACTCATGCCAATAGACATTCGATGGCTAAAAAGATGCTAAGGGCAGGTTATTATTGGCTGACAATGGAATCTGACTGTTACAAATTTGCAAAGAAGTGCCATAAATGCCAGATTTATGCAGACAAGGTCCATGTGCCTCCGACGCTTCTCAATGTGATTTACTCCCTGTGGCCTTTCTCTATGTGGGGTATTTACATGATTGGGATGATAGAACCCAAAGCTTCGAATGGGCACCGTTTTATCTTGGTAGCAATTGATTACTTCACCAAGTGGCTGGAGGCTACTTCATATGCCAATGTTACTAAGCGGGTGGTTGTGCATTTCATCAAGAAGAGCAGAATCATCATTGACAACGGCTCAAATTTGAACAACAAGATGATGGCAGAACTGTGTGAAGAATTCAAGATTGTCCAACATAATTCATCTCCATACAGGCCAAAGATGAATGGGGCTGTTGAAGCTGCTAATAAGAATATCAAGAGAATTATCCAGAAAATGGTTATTACTTATAAGGATTAGCATGAAATGCTCCCTTTTTCTCTGCATGGATATCGAACATATGTCTGCACTTCAACAGGAGCAACCCCGTTCTCCATGGTGTATGAAATGGAAGTTGTACTCCCAGTCGAGGTAGAGATTCCCTCGCTGCGTGTGATAATGGAAACCAAGTTGACAGAGGCTGAATGGGTTCAAAACAGGTTTGACCAATTGAATTTAATCTAAGAGAAGAGAATGACGGCTTTGTGTCATGGGAAGTTGTATCAGAAGAGAATGAAGAAAGCTTTTGATAAGAAGGTCAAGCCTCGTGAATTCAGAGAAGGCGACCTCGTGCTCAAGAAGATCATGTCTTTAAACGCTAATTCTAGGGGAAAGTGGACTCCAAATTTTGAAGGCCCGTATATTGTCAAGAAAGCCTTCTCTGATGGTGGATTAATTCTTGAAACTATGGATGGCGAGGAGTTCCCACGTCCCATGAATGTTGACGCAGTCAAGAAATACTTCGCCTAAAGAAACAAAAGAACAACTCGCTAAGGTTAAAACCCGAAAGGGCGGCTTAGGAAAAAAGGAGCGTCTCGGTAGGCCGAAAACCCGAAAGGGCGGTCTAGGAAAAAATTAGAGACATAAACAGAATAAATTTCCCGCTAAGTTGAAGACCCGCAACGGCAGCATAGGAAAAACTTAGGGATTTCCTTGGCAAGTAACTACGTCAGACAAGACTTGATCGTTGAAGCAACAATCTTCTCGGATCCTCACCATACTTCAACAAAAGTTGCTGCTCAGGATTTCAAAAGTTGTTAGGGGAGATAGTGGTCATTGTATCTCAATGTATCTTTTCCATTATGTATTACTATTTCCCAAACTTTGTAATCATCTATGGAGTCTCGCCATTCGCAGACTACCATTCTATTAATGAAATTTGAGCTGTTACCCAATTCTTTTTGCTTCTTATTTTATTTAGCTTGCAGAGACTCCATTTATTACTGATAATAATTTTTAAAGCAAAGAGATTAAATAACAAAATTGATTTTTCAAAAAAAAGATTTTTACAATTTACTTTTACTTTGAGATTTATGATGAAACAATGACAATAAAAATGGTGATCCCAGGAATGGACAAACTCCGGTTGTTTTGAGAAGTTTGGTTCCCCTCGGGAAGGTCTACTCGGGTTGTTTTCTCCGTATTTTGTTTATGGTTCCAGTATCCTCGGTCTAGTTTGGATTCATTTCTCCTCTTTTGTGAGCTTTCCTGATGTGAAGTTTCAATCCGCATTTTTCTCCAACGAAGTAGGTTTGAATTCCCCAGTGAGGTTTGATCGTTTCAGTGACAGTCCACTTTATTTGAGACTGGTTTTGCAATCTCCAATAGGCATGTTACTTTTGAGAAACACTGGTTTCCCTGATGAAGCCGGAAGAAGGATGTTCTACCCCAGTATCTGTTTAATTTGGCTACCTATGGATTAAATTTCTCCTCAGTAAAGTTAAGGCAGGAAGTAGGTTTGGTTTCCGCAGCTGGCCTTTACCTTTCTTGGAATGATCATCTTGGTCGAAGCTTAGCCGAGTGTTGTTAGTGCCTGAGGCAGTTTTGCTCCCAATGATTGTGTATTTGTATTGTCAGCATACGCACGATAACACTCATACATTCATGCATCATGCATAGCTAAAATTGACAAATCGTTGTTCATTGATAGTTATTAATATTTTTGTTGACATATTACCCTGTTTTGCAGAGATAAGTTACCCTCTTTTCATTAGAGTGTTGGTCTTAAGCAGAAAACGCATATTCTTTCAATTTCCCTACTGAGTTGGCCCTCATAGAAAATTTATGCTTTTGCCTTCCGGTATATTTCCTTGATTGGATAAATTTGGTTTCCCCTCTTGAGTTTATTTCTCAAAGGATGAAGTCAGGTTGACTGTTTCATTCCAGTTTATTTCTGGTATGGACCTATGGCTCCCCGGTAATGTTATTTACTTTGGAATTTTGAGAAACTCCAAGCTTTGGTTAGTGCATTTATTTTTCACAAGAAGACTTTATTCCCTTAGCAAGAATATCATGGCATCTCCCCAGGAATTCATACCTCTTTCCCAAGAAGTCATTTCCTTTTACAATCCTCCATGGCCACAAATAGCAATTCTCTTTATTTGAGACAGCTTATGTTTTATCCTTTCCAGGCGGAGTGCCTTGGTTAAAGAAGAAGTTGAAACCCGTTCTAGGTGAAACACCAGAATCTTGGGGAAACTTGTATTTTCTCTTTCTACCTTCAGTGAAAGTTGGTAGACCATCGACAATGAACGTCGATGTTTTTTCTCTTTCTACCTTCAGTGAAATTTGGTAGGACATCGGCAGTGAACGTCGATGTTTGTTCTATTTCTACCTTCAGTGAAAGTTGGTAGGACATCGGCAGTGAATGTCGATGTTTGTTATCTTTCTGCTATCTTCAGTGAACGTTGATAGTTCATTGTCAGTGAACGAAGGTGATATGATATTTTCTCTCTCTACCTTCAGTGAAAGTTGGTAGACTATCGGCAGTGAACGTCGATGTTTGTTATCTTTTTGCTATCTTCAGTGAATGTTGATAGTTCATCGTCAGTGAACAGAGATGATATGATATTTTCTCTTTCTACCTTCAGTAAAAGTTGGTAGACCATCGACAGTGAATGTCGGTGTTTGTTATCTTTCTGCTATCTTCAGTGAATGTTGATAGTTCATCATCAGTGAACGGCGGTGATATGATATTTTCTCTTTCTACCTTCAATGAAAGTTGGTAGGACATCGGCAGTGAACGTCGATGTTTGTTATATTTTTACTATCTTCAGTGAACGTTGATAGTTCATCGTCAGTGAACGGTGATGATATGGTATTTTCTCTCTCTACCTTCAGTGAAAGTTGGTAGACCATCGGCAGTGAACTTCGATGTTTGTTATCTTTCTCCCTGCCTTCAGTAAACATTGGTAGTTTCGCCTTCAGTAAAAGTTAGTGTGTCCTTTGACCATCCTACCATCCTCTCTGATTCAGTTCTCTTGGTCCACCAGTGATTTATTTTCCTCGTGGGGTTGCTCCTTTATTTATTTATTATTGTTACATCCCCAGTGATGTTGTGCGTCTCTTTGGTCATGTTCATATGCATTCATGATCATAAGCATTTTCATGGCATCTTAGGGCCAAAAATAGGGTTTGTTTTATATTTAAGTATCTTCGATCACGTCAACACAAAGATTTTTTAACCTTTGTATCTCCGGATAGAAGAAACTTAAATAAGGGCAACTTTGTACCCCAATTTTTGCCCCTAAGATCCCTTCATCATATCATGTTGATTCATTCATAACAAGATCACACTAGGATTCTTGATTCCCCTCCCTACATTTAGTTTTGCTCCTTTTGAGGGATTACCAAGCACCTTGACTCATGTTTCTTTTGTGATCATGAATATTGTTTTGATTTCTTCACTTAACTAATAAAATACAATGTTGGCTTGTCTTGTTTGTTATCCATGTATGTAAGGGCAATGAGATTTAACAAGTTACTCCATGAGTTCATGAGTTTATTTCCATGCCCTAGTCAATAAAGCTTGAGAAGTTAAAACCTCATCATTGGATTGGTTTTGTAATAATTGGCATGTCAAGGTTGTTTTGGTTCCCCATATTTCAAGGTTATTAAATTTGACTCAAAAGTACAAGGGGTTGATTAGAGAAGTTGTCATGTTGGACAAGGCCTTGTTCCTATTGGTCACAAGAGCATATTTCTCTTAAAATTCAAGATATGGAAGTGGTTTTGGTGGCTATGAGTCTTCATTATCATCCTCAACAACTTCTATTCACAAAGAAAGAATATTTGTACAAGAAGTTTGTTTAAACTTGTCAAAGTTCTCCAAGGCATTCTCTTGATCTAGAAGTTAGGGTTTTGAACTTCAAAGGAGCATATCTTGCTCATCTTTTGGTGTTTTTGAGTAATTCCAAAGACATCCTTCTCTTCAAAGGGTTATCAACAAACCACTTCAAAAATTCCAAAGAGTTTTCATATGGAAGAAACTTGGTGAAGAAGAAAGATTACAAGTCATCCAGATGAACCCACAATTTTCCACATGTGACTTCAAATGGTCATAACTTGGTCACTTTTTATCACCTTGAGTCCATTCATTTTCCATAATGATCTTGAATATGTGAACTTCATGCCTTCTTTTATGTGCAAAGTGAGAAAATGGATGAAAGTTGCCTTAAAGATGCAAAAGATTATAGGTCATTTCATGATTTTTGGCCAACTTCAACAAGTAATAACTTGCTCAATTTTTGGAGATTTTGAGTGGTTCAAGTTTCAAAATATCATTCAATAGATCTACTTCATTCCATCTTTTTTGGTCAAGATCAAATTCTAAGTGGAAGGACATGTTTGGATGCAAAATATTATAGGTCATTTTTGAAGAAGAATTTGAAATATTTCTAAGTATGGAAAGTCAACCCTTTTTCTTCAAATTTGACTCAATATAACTTTCAGCTCAAGCGTCCATTTGATTCCATTCTTTTTCCATTGCAAAGCTTGTAACCTCATCTTTCTAAAGCATCAAGAATCATGCCCTAAGACCCCTTGAGTTGGAAATGCCATGGATTTGAATTTGGTAACTTGAAACTGAATTTTTTTCACAAAGTCAGAATTTTGAAATCCATAATGTGACTTCTAAGCATAAGATTTATGCTCGTTTTTTATTTAAACTTGATTAGCAAACTTGTTAGAAGTGATTAGCACCCCAAAACGCAAGATTTGGTTGAGTTTTGAAGGAAATGAAGTCACACTTCACTTGTGCTTGACCTTCACTCAATTTCCCTCCAAACTTCCTTGTTTCTTCAAATTTTCATCCTCATTCACTTCCCTATAAATAGAGGGTCCTTCCCCATTCATTTCTTCAAGCTTTGAGAGCCAAAAACACTCTGCTAAAACTTCACACGAACCCATCTTTTTTTTAATTCAGTTTCTGAGATTTAAGCTCCCTTTTCCAAAATTCTTTACGCATTCATCATCCTTGAGCATCATATAAACTCACCAGCACTTATACCAATCAAAACAAGCCATAATTCAAGCTACAGAAGTCCATTTTCAGAGCTTCTTCCTTGAACTTCGAAAAGGTAGAATTCTCCACCATTTGGATCCAAATCAAGCAATAATTTACTCTACTCCTTCTCCTGATTCTAATGCTGCTTACAATTTTTAAATCCATTGAGAATTGAAAGATAAATCTCAAATTGAAGGTGCTCGCTATTTTCTGGGTTTTTGATCCATATCTCTCTCCATACCTTATATAAATTTGGAGCGATGGTGGTGTTAGAATCGTCTTGAAGAGACGAGTTCAATGATATTAGCCTGGGATCCTAATTTTTCCATTTGAAGGATCTCACAAAATCCATATTGCAGGGTGTCTGGAGGTTTAAGACGATGTCATGTCTCATCTCAGCCAATGATAGTGTGTCAAACATTTTAATTTTATTGGTTGCCCTTTTCTGATCCTATGTGTATCTCACGAAGGTCCATATCAAGTACAACGCATCTGGTCCACTGGATCAGCTTACTAACCCGTTTTGACTATGATCGGATGGTCCACATCTTTTTGGTTTTATTTTATTTTATTTTATGATTTTATATATTTATTGATTAAATTTTCAAAAATTCATAACTCTTTTATTTTTTATCCAAAAATTATGAAAAAATTCATAAAAATACTTTGAATTATTTCTGATCTCCTGACTATTTTTTCATATTTTTATTTTGACATTTGATATTTTTTGTATTTTTTTGTATTATTGGCTTTCTTTTAATTACTTAAAAATACTTCTTGACATTTTTTAATTCTAAAAAAATTCATAAATTTTATTTTGCACATTTTTTACTTTCAGAAATTTTTATGGAATTTTATGTTGAGGTTTACTATTTTTGACATATTTTATGTTTGTTTGAGCAATTTTAAATAGTTTAAAAATAGTTTCTGACTTTTAAAAATTACCAAAATTTTATAAAAATATTTGGACCCATTTCTGACTTTTCTATGGCCTTACTTTTTCTTTCTTGATTAATTTGAACATAGTGTGAAATCAAGCTTTCCAAATATTTTGATGAAGACAAGCTAGCATGCAAAAATGAATGGATCAAGATAGAAGATTTATCTCAAGCAAAGATTCATTGATCAAGATCAACATTTCAAGACTTATGGCTTAAGTTATATGAAATTTTTGATCTTATGCTCTTAGTGCTCAAAACTATTTTTAATCATGCATTTACTTTATTAAAATAATATTTTGAGTATATACTATGTATGATTGAAGAAGGATGTTTTAAATTGCTTAAAATCTTTGAAAATAATGTTTTTTCAATTTTTGTACACAAGAAATCGATTGTCATCAAACGACAATCGGTTGCATCCAAAAAACATTTTCTTCTGTTTGACATACAATCGATTGTCATCTAGCAGCAATCGATTGTCATGTGTTTTATTTTCAAAATTTTTGAACGTTGGTCTATGAGCAATCGATTGCTCCTCAATGACAATCGGTTGTCATAGTTATATTTTCCAAAAATTTTAAACGTTATTATGCTGCAATCGATTGTTGCTTTAGTGCAACTGGTTGTTGTACTTCATATTTTGAAAAATTTTATTTTTCCAGCAACTTTTAGTAACACCTTTTCATGGCAATCTTTGTATCTTTTCAAATACATTCTTTTAGTAAAAATGGCTTAAACATTGCTATGTTTCATTGAAAAGGTATTACTACACTATAAATTATTTTTTGTTTAGAATTTTAAAATCAATCAAAGAAAATCACAACAACAATCACTAACAACTTTCTATTCTTTTGATCATACTCTTTATACTCAAGATTTTTGTTCATCATTTTCATATGCATACTGAAAATTGTTCTTGAGCACTTAGAAGAATATTCCATCTTAAATTTCATATTGATTAGAGAAGATAAATCAAGTGATTGACATTACTCTTTCATTATTCAAACTATTATACAAATCAAACAAACTATTGTATACTTGATTTCAGGATTGTTGGAAACAAGAAAGATACTTAGGGAGGATTGTTCTCTTTGTGGTCTTAGTGAAAATCCAAGAGGATTGTTCTTGGTCCTAGAGGATTGTTCTTGGTTGTTAGGTAGTCTTTGTACAAATTACCAACTATAAGGAAATCTCTTTCATGTTGAAAGGGGACTGGAGTACTCTCGGACTGTGAGGGGAACTAGGATATATCTGTGTTCTTTACTTTCCGCATTTACTGCTTTCATCACTTATCAGAAAAAGAAAGAACAGAAACTCATGCAAAAATATTCATACAATTCAGAAAAAGTTTTAAAGAACCTAATTCACCCCCTCTTAGGCGCATCTGAACTTACAATTGGCATCAGAGCAGGTTATAGGTAACCTGTTCCTACTAGATCCAGAATGGCTTCCGCAATCAACAATTATGTGTTCAGAGACGGTGGCAGTAGCAACAAGCCTCCTCTATTCTGTGGTGAATATTTTGATTTCTGGAAGATCCGTATGAAGGCTCATCTAGAAGCACAAGGAGAAGAAATATGGGATGCTGTCCAAAATGGTCCTTTTGTTCCGGTAACTGTAGTAAACGGCGTTGGTTCATCAAAGCCTAAAACTGCATGGGATGATGATGATAAGAAAAAGGTCTTGTATGACAAAAATACAATAAACCTCCTTCAAAGAGCACTTAGTATGGATGAATTCTTTTGTGTCTCAGCATGTACAACGGTAAAATAAATTTGGGATACACTGGTTGAAACACATGAAGGAACAACTGAAGTAAAGAGATCGAGACTTAATACGTTAAGTCAAGAATATGAATTGTTCCGCATGCAACCCGGAGAATCCATTCTTGATTTACAAAAGAGATTTGTGCATCTAATAAATCATCTAAGGGCACTTGGCAAAAAATTGACTAATGATGAATTGAACCTAAAAGTGCTCAGATCCTTGACTAGAGAATGGCAACCAAAAGTAACGGCAATCTCAGAAAAGAAGAGTCTCGCTACTATGACATCCGCAACTTTGTTCGGGAAACTTCAAGAATACGATACAGAACTTGGTAGATTGGAAAAGCGTGAAAATCAAGAAAAGAAGTCTAAGAACATTGCCTTGAAGATTGAATCCAAGGAAGACGAAAAGAAAGATAATCCTGATGAAGATGAAAACTTCATGCTTCTCGTTAGAAGACTTGGAAAATTCTTTGGTAAAAATGACAAAGCCTTCTCGCACTCAAAGAAGAAGAAACACTTCAAGAAGAAGGAAGGATCCTCATCAACACAAGAAGTTACTTGTTATGAATGTGGTAAACAAGGTCACATCAAACCGGACTGTCCAAAACTTTCAAAGAAAAGTGGCTACAAAGGCAAGAAGGAATCAAAAGATAAGAAAGCATACGTTGCATGGGAATATGTTGAACTAAGTTCGTCATCCGACTCCGATAGCGACGAAAGTGCCAATCTTACATTAATGGCCTCACACCACTCCGAAAGCGAAGATGATGAGGTTAGTAACGTATTCTCTCTTTTTGATAGTGATGCACAAGGTGCTATAAATGAATTGTTAAATGAATTCAAAATTATGTACAAAACTATCTCATCACAAAAGAAACAAATTTCATCATTGGAAGAAAAATGTGGATCTATTGAAAAAGATCTCAAAGATGAAAAGCAAAAAGTTAGTGATGAAAAACAGAATTTTGTATGCACAAAATGTGAATCTCTCTCTTTCCAAATTGTACAATTGAAAAGGGTTATTGAAAGTTATGAAAAGGGACAAATTGGATTGGAAGGTGTTCTTAGCCAACAAAGATACTCAAATGACAAAAGTGGTCTTGGATACTCAAAATTTTCAAAACCAAGTACCAACAAAACCATCTTTGTCAAGGCTAGCGATCAGCCAACCAAAGAGAAAGAAATCACTCCCAAAATAGTTCATCACTATCCTAAAAAGAAAATACCCTCTAAGAAGAAATCTTATCCTTCTAGATATAGAAGTAAATTTGAACCTACTTGTTTTTATTGTGGTATTCAAGGACACACACCTAATGCTTGTTATTTAGAAACTTTGGCATGGCAAATGGGCATTATGTGTGGGTTAAGAAAGGAACTAATTATGAAGGACCCAAAGCAACTTGGGTACCTAACAAAACCTAATCTTGTTTTATAGGTAAGCTTGACGACCACTTCAAATCTAGGTATCTCGATAGTGGTTGTTCCAAGCATATGACGGGAGATATCGACAAATTTTCACATCTAACGCTTAAGGCCAAGGGTTATGTGACGTATGGAGATAACAACAAAGGAAAGATTCTTGGCATAGGCAAAGTTGGTGGTCCACCTTTCATATCAATTGAAGATGTTATTTATGTCGAAGGACTAAAACACAATCTTCTAAGTATTAGCCAACTATGTGACAAAGGCTTCAAGATCAAGTTCACTAAAGATGAGTGTTTGATAGAAGATGAAGTCACACATGAGGCTAAACTTAAAGGTAAAAGAGTAAATAATATTTTTATGATTTCCCTTAACGATTTGTCTTTGAAGGTTAAATGTCTCATGGCAAACAACAACGACTCATGGCTATGGCACAAAAGAATCGCTCATATTCATATGGAGCATTTAAACAAATTGATTAAGCATGACCTTGTTGTTAGACTGCCTAAGATAAAGTTCATCAAAGATAGACTTTGCGATGCATGTCAAAAGGGAAAGCAAACAAAATCAACTTTCAAATCCAAGAATGTAGTGTCCACTACTAGGCCACTACAATTTCTTCATATGGACTTGTTTGGCCCTTCAAGAACAAGAAGCTTCGGAGGTAATGTATACGCTCTAGTTATTGTTGATGACTTTTCTAGATATACTTGGACACTCTTTTTAGTGCAGAAAAATGATGCATTCAAGGCATTCAAGAAATATGCAAAGCAAATTCAAAATGAGAAGTCACTATCTATTGCCTCCATAAGAAGCGGCCATGGTGGAGAATTCCAGAATTCCTCCTTTGAAGATTTTTGTGAAGAACATGGAATATCACATAATTTCTCAGCACCAAGGACTCCTCAACAGAATGGAGTTGTAGAAAGGAAGAATAGGTCTCTTATTGAACTTGCAAGGACAGTGCTTAGTGATTCAAACCTTCCAAAATACTTTTGGGCGGATGCTGTAAGCACGGCATGCTTTGTAAGCAATAGAGTTAATATTCGACCTATCTTGAAGAAAACTCTGTATGAACTCTTTCGAGGAAGGAAACCAAATATTTCATTCTTTCATGTCTTTGGCTGCAAATGATTTGTCCTTAACAACGACAAAGACAACCTTGGTAAGTTTGATGAAAAATCAGATGAAGGTATTTTTCTTGGATACTCCTTATCTAGTAAAGCTTATCGTATTTACAATAAAAGAACTTTAACTATTGAGGAATCTATGCACGTATCATTTGATGAATCTAACCCCTCCGAGGAGGATACTATTGTTTTAAATAATGATGATGAGATTTTAGATATTCCTCAATAACATGGCTCCAAGACCAACAATGAGAATCAATTGGAACAACAAGAAAAACAAATTCCGGATGAATCAAATGTCAATGATCTACCTAAGGAATGGAGAACCCATAGAGATCAGCCTATTGATAAAATCATCGGTGACATCAGTCAAGGCGTTTCAACAAGATTGAACCTCAAAGATGCTTGCTTGGACATGGCGTTCATTTCTCAAATCGAACCTTCCAAAGTCGACGATGCATTAGGAGACGACCAATGGATGATTGCTATGCAAGAAGAATTAAATCAGTTCGAGAGAAATCAAGTTTGGGAACTTGTTCCTAGACCAAGTGACAAACACATCATAGGTACAAGATGGGTGTTCAAAAACAAACTTGATGAGAACGGTATAATTTTTCGAAACAAAGCAAGATTGGTAGCCCAAGGATACAACCAAGAAGAGGGAATTGACTTTGAAGAAACTTTCGCTCCGGTTGCAAGGTTAGAAGCTATCCGAGTTTTACTTGCTTACGCTTATTCATTGAATTTTCAGCTTTACCAAATGGACGTCAAAAGCGCATTCTTAAATGGCTACATCAATGAAGAAGTCTATGTCAAACAACCCCCGGGCTTTGAAGACTTCAAGAATCCTTCACATGTCTTTAAGTTGAGAAAATCTCTTTATGGCTTAAAACAAGCACCTAGAGCATGGTATGACAGACTCAGTACATTCTTATGCGAAAAAGGTTTCGAGAAAGGTAAAGTGGATAAGACCTTGTTCATAAAGAAGATCAAAGGTAACACTTTATTAGTACAAGTCTATGTCGATGATATTATATTTGGTTCAACTAACCAAGATTTGTGTGAAGAATTCTCGTTGATGATGCAAGGAGAATTTGAGATGTCTATGATGGGCAAGATGAACTATTTCCTTGGATTGAAAATTAAGCAACTGAAAGATGGTATCTTCATCAATCAATCAAAATATTGCAAGGAACTTTTGAAAAAGTTTGATATGGATAATTGCAAATCAATGCACACGCCAATGGGCTATGGTACTTATGTTGATCAAGATGAATCTGGTATTTCCATTGATATTACTAAATATCAAGGCATGATTGGATCACTGTTATACTTGACGGCAAGTCATCCTGACATCATGTTCAGTGTATGTCTGTGTGCACGATTTCAAGCAAACCCGAAGGAATCTCACCTCATGGCGGTAAAAAGAATCATGAAATATCTCAAAGGAACAACCAATGTCGGCCTATGGTACCCAAAAGGTAATATATGCAATTTAATTGGTTATTCTGATGCTGATTATGCAGGATGTAAAACAGATAGAAAAAGCACAAGTGGCACTTGTCACATTTTAGAAAATGCATTAGTCTCTTGGGCATGTAAGAAACAAGCTTGTGTGGCTCTTAGTACGGCCGAGGCGGAATATATGGTAGCGGGTAGTTGCTGTGTGCAAATTCTATGGCTCAAGCAACAACTTCGTGACTACGGACTCGACCTTGGATGCATACCACTACGATGCGACAACACAAGTGCAATCAACATTACAAAAAATCCTGTGATGCATTCTAGAACAAAGCATATCGACATTCGACACCACTTTCTTCGTGATCATGTACTTCAAGGAGATGTCGAAGTCACCTTCGTGGATACGCATAATCAACTAGCAGATATTTTCACTAAACCATTGGCAAGAGAACCATTCTTCAAGATCCGAAGAGAGCTAGGTATCTTGGACGAAAATGACATTATCTAATTAAGGTACATGGCTATGATCTTAATCTTAACTTTATGATAATATATCTTAATCCATGTTTTTATTACTAAAATTTTGATATATGACCATGAAATCCCCAAAAATTAAGTATTTTTCACTTTTCACTAATGACAATCGATTGTCATAGAGTGACAATCGGTGGTATCTAAAAAAATTTAGATTCTTTCTTCACAACAATCGGTTGTCACTCCACGATAACCGGTTGCTTTCTCATTATTTTCGCCCCTGTTTGCATTTTTCAAAGGATGCAATCGGTTGTCATCAAACGACAATCGATTGCACAGTTCAAAATTTTGAAATTTTTTTATTTTTTCAGTTACACTCTCTTTTATTATTTCTCTTCCATTGCCATTACTATTATTTATTTTTGTATCAGATTTTTATTCTCTTTTTTGAATGTTTTAAGTGTTTGGTCAACAATTTTTAAATGCCTAGTCCTTTCCTATGACACAATTTTTGGATACTTACACACTCAAGAATCTCTATGCTACAAGTCTTTATTGTTTTGACTAAACCATTGAATGCCTTACCTAACCATTGAATGCCTATCTATCTATAAAAGCTCAACCAAAACCAAAACTTCATATATCCTCTTTTGTCTCAAGAAACCTACAAACACCAAATACCCTTTTCCCCTTCCAATTCTCTCATCCCTAACCATGTCAACATCAAAGAAAGGCAAGGGAAAAGCTTCTTCCTCGTCTCAAGGTGATGATCTCTCAAAACTCATTCCATCAAGAAGCCAAAGGGAAAGATTTGTGTCTCACTTTCAGAGGATGACGGTTCTTCTACCAAGGTTCGGTAATCTTGACAACTTTTATTCCGAATGCTTTAGTTTTCCAGCATTATTTAGATCTCAAGGGATATACAAGTTGATTGGTGTTAATGGACCCATTTACCCCACTTTTGTTAGAATTTTCTATAGCAATCTAACCATTAGTAGAGGATGCATGATTTCAAATGTCAAAGGGGTTCCTATAGAACTCACAGTGCAGAATTTTGGTGAAGCTTTGGGTATTCCAAATGATGGTGCTTGCATTAAACTTCTGTCAAATGCAAATTTTCCTGGCTACAACAAAAGAGACTTCTACTATGTAATCGCAAGAATTCCCGAGCGTGATTTTATTCAGAAAAGACAAAGACTTATTGGTGGAACTCCGGAGAGGAACTCTTAGTCTGCAGGAATTCTCACTACTGATGATCGTTTGATCCACTACTTTTTGGCGTATGTGGTTATGCCAAAGTTCTCAAATATTTCCAATGTCAATGATTGTGAGATGCAGATTCTGTATATGATGAAGAATGGGATTCAAATCAACTGGTCTTATGTGATTCTACATCATATGGCACTACATAATGAAAATGCTTCTGCTTTGCCCTATGGCTCCTGGCTTACCCTTGTTTTTGAGAAGTTGAATGTTCCCTTGTCTGGTGAACACATGGTGCCTATGACTAACCCCAAACATGAAATCACTCCGAAGAAAGTATGTAATACCAAAACCGGCGTCAAATTTGATCTGATTAATAGAACCATCACATACATTCATACTCCTCCACAAAACCAACCTCCACAAGAAGAACCACTTCAAAACCAACCTCCATAACCAATGGAAAACTCTTACAATCAAGTTTTTGACTATCTTCAATACATGAACAACAACATGAACAATCAATTTGGCCATCTCTATGCCCATACCAATGTCCCTCCTTATGAAGCGCAACCTTATCATTACCCTTTCATTCAACCTCAAACCAATGAAGGCAATGATGGTGAAGGTCAAGATGATGAAGACTTTGTTGAAGGCATGGATGATTAGTTTTTAAGTTGTTATATTTCTTAGTACTTTATGTTCTTATGTTTTATGTCGTTTTTCTAGTTTCATTTAAGACACTTCATGTATTGTGATCCCTTTCGTTTTGTGCACTTTTTTTTCTGTTATATCTATGTATGCAAAATTTATTTATGCTATGTTGTTTCTATGTGCAAAAATTTTATGATCTTCTTTCCCATTCCTTTTTGCTAATTACAAAGGGGGAGAAGACTTTGTAGTTTCTTTTGTGTTTCTCTAACCCTAATTGCAGCAAGCAAGCAATCTTCAAAATCCTCATGCAATAGATCAAGGGGGAGTCTTTGACTTAGGGGGAGCTTTTAAATAACTTGATTAGAGAAAAACAAGATGAACTCCAAACTTCAAGCAATGGTTGTCATCATCAAAAAGGGGGAGACTGTGAAATCAAGCTTTCCAAATGTTTTGATAAAGACAAGCTAGCATGCAAAAATGAATGGATTAAGATAGAAGATTTATCTCAAGCAAAGATTCATTGATCAAGATCAACATTTCAAGACTTATGGCTACAGGTATATGAAATTTTTGATCTTATGCTCTTAGTGCTCAAAACTATTTTTAATCATGCATTTACTTTATTAAAATAATATTTTGAGTATATACTATGTATGATTGAAGAAGGATGTTTTAAATTTCTTAAAATCTTTGAAAATAATGTTTTTTCAATTTTTGTACACGAGTAATCGATTGTCATCAAACGACAATCGATTGCATCCAAAAAACATTTGCTTTTGTTTGACATACAATCGATTGTCATCTAGCAGCAATCGATTGTCATGTGTTTTATTTTCAAATTTTTTGAACGTTGGCCTATGAGCAATCGATTGCTCCTCAATGACAATCGGTTGTCATAGTTATATTTTCCAAATTTTTTAAACGTTATTGGGCTGCAATCGATTGTTGCTTTTGTGCAACCGGTTGTTGTACTTCATATTTTGAAAAAAATTATTTTTCCAACAACTTTTAGTAACACATTTTCATGGCAATATTTGTATCTTTTCAAATACATTCTTTTAGTAAAAATGGCTTAAACATTGCTATGTTTCATTGAAGAGGTATTACTACACTATAAATTATTTTTTGTTTAGAATTTTAAAATCAATCAAAGAAAATCACAACAACAATCACTAACAACTTTCTATTCTTTTGATCATACTCTTTATACTCAAGATTTTTGTTCATCATTTTCATATGCATACTGAAAATTGTTCTTGAGCACTTAGAAGAGTATTCCATCTTAAATTTCATATTGATTAGAGAAGATCAATCAAGTGATTGACATTGCTCTTTCATTATTCAAACTATTATACAAATCAAACAAACTATTGTATACTTGTTTTCAGGATTGTTGGAAACAAGAAAGACACTTAGGGAGCATTGTTCTCTTTGTGGTCTTAGTGAAAATCCAAGAGGAATGTTCTTGGTCCAAGAGGATTGTTCTTGGTCCAAGAGGATTGTTCTTGGTTGTTAGGTAGTCTTTGTACAAATTACCAACTATAAGGAAATCTCTTTCATGTTGAAAGGGGACTGGAGTACTCTCGGACTGTAAGGGGAACCAGGATATATCTTTGTGTTCTTTACTTTCCGCATTTACTGCTTTCATCACTTATCAGAAAAAGAAAGAAAAGAAACTCGTGTAAAAATATTCATACAATTCAGAAAAAGTTTTAAAGAACCTAATTCACTCCCCCCCCCCCCCCTCTTAGGCGCATCTGAACTTATACATAGTTGATATTTTTCTCCTCTATTTTGATTTTTAAACATTTTTTAAACCCTTTTAATGTATATATTAAATATAATAGTATTGTGATTATTTTCTGGATGTCTTGAGTTGATTTTTTGATCATGACTTTATTAACATCATTGGATCTTGGGTGTTGAGTTCAACTCCACCAAAATGGATGAATTATTTTAATAATAGTTTGATTAAATTATTTATTCAAAAGTGGTTTATTCATTTTCCCATCCCCTCTTCATCTTATCTCTTTCTTATTGCACTAGGTGTTATTGGAGCATGATCTCCATATCATGTCTCAAAACAAATGGTGCATAAATTGCTATTGAACGGCCTCAAAATAGGTGCGACTTCTATATAAGTCCACTTACGATTGCTTAACATAGCGCTAAATTTTGTACCAATTCGAATAAATGATCATTCGTGGCCTAAACGTATGATTGCAAGCCCAAGTATGTTAATTTGATCTCTTTGATCCAATTACCTTGAGATTCATTGTGTGGAGGCTTTGGTTCTACCAATCCTCTAATGGATCTACAACAACTTTGGTCAACACAGATCACTTAAACATCGTTGATCATTAAATGGTACTTATGAGAATTCCAAATGGATGATATACTTGACAAAAAGCAAATGCAACTTGTTGTGTGGAGGTTTTGGTTCTACCAATCCTCTAATGAGTTCCAAATGAAAGCTTCAAGATGGTCATCCAACTAATCACTAATTATTAACTTATTTTATCTTATGCTTTTATTCTTTTTATGCTTTATGTACTATTTACTTTTAGCATTTACATTTCATGCAATTTTCATCTTTGCTCACTTGAGCATTTATTTTTCTTGCCATTTTTTTTACTTTGCTCACTTGAGCTTTTATTTTCCTTTCTTAAGATACATAATAATCAACATAAACCCTAAAAACTATTTAATGGTACTTGGACTATTTGGTTACTATCCTTTGCATTATGGAGCATGAGACTTTTCTTGGACTTAGGATTAGAAATCATGACCTATCTTGGAGATCTTATCTGATTATTTTGTCTGGAGCTCTTGAGGTTTACCTCAAGACATTGGGTTTCTTGTTTGTTTTTGTGTGCGGGTTTTTTTGATTACATCCTTTGTTTGTAATCTGGAATTCACTCGTATACAGCCGTTACTCTGCCCAATTTTTGTGAAGACTTAATAAACTTAAAATTTGTTTCTCTCAAGAGGTCTAGTATTTCTTTGCTTGGTTGGTTTTAATCCAAGGAATGGGAATTCTATCTTGGCTCATAATGTCAAGTTTTGGCTTCTTGTTGGTTAGATGGTTCTTATCCCTAACTTTTACCTTGTGCTTTAGGATAGTCTCTTTTTCTCCTCCGATCTTCTTTAATTTCAAAATCTTCTTCCTCCTTTTGAAAACTCTTCTTGTTTTTGAACTTGAACCATTTTCATAATAAACTTGGACTTATGTCCATGCATTTTCAAAACGTTTTCATAAATAAACTCCAATCAAATTAATGATACCTTGACATTTTCTGTGAGAAGACTAAAAGTTAATAAATCTCATTTCAAACCACTTTGCCACTTTGGCTTTTTACTTTAAAGTTTCTCAAAAGATTAAACTCTTGTCAATCCTTATAGTGATGCGAACAACTATACTTCTACAATATATAGTGAAGAGAGATATTTTCCACTTGGGTGTTGAGTGAGGCATTGTTGATTTTAAAATCCAAGCCATATCCTCCACTTTGAGATTGTGCAAATTCTCCTTTCTCATGATTATGGGTAGTAGGTATGTTTTCCACATGGACAATGACGATGATGTTTTATCTCATAAAATTGACCAACACATTTGTGTTTCAAATTTTTAAAAGAGGAACTACGTGTACCCTGATCCCCTATTGCACAAAAGGTGGTATGTAGGCACTAAAGGTTCGCAACCGCGGCGGGTGCAAAAATCATAAAAAATATATTTATTTTCTCACCTCCACCATCCATTTTATATACAATAGTTTTTATAGCCAAAATATATAGATTTTATAAACAGGTTCATGCGGAGTACCGTACATGTTTAGGGTGTTAATACCTTCCCTTTGCATAACCAACCCCCTTACCTTGAATCTTTCCCCCTCTTTTTGGGTTATTCGCTCTTTTCCCATTCCTTTGGAAACAATAAAGCGCAGTGGCGATTTTTATTTTTATTTGTATAAAGACTAGTCAATCCAATGCCTTAGTCTTGAGCATTTCTACCGCTACACTAGCTTCAAGACATGATCCCGATATGGAATCAAGTTGGGGTGTTTGGTGTCCCATTCACCTTTTACTTGGTATATGACTAACTTGGAGTCTACTAATACTTCAAGATATTTGATTCTTAGATCAACGGCAGCTTCCAGGCCTAGGATGTAGGCTTCATATTCGGCGGTATTATTGGTGCAGTAGAAATATAACCTTGCAGTATAAGATTTGTGATAGTTCTTTGGAGAATTCAAGACTGCCCTGATACCATGTCCCAATGCATTTGAAGCTCCATCTAACATGAGTGTCCAACGTGCCCCTGGTTCAGGTCCTTCATCGGGTCCTGGTATTTCATAGTCATCTATAGCCATAACATCTTCGTCTAGAAAGTCAAACTTCATGGATTGATACTCTGGAAACGATTGATGGGCCAAATTACCAGCTAGTATACTACCTTTGATGGCCTTTTCGATAACATATAGTTTATCGTACTCAGATAATAACATCTACCATTGAGCAATCCTCCCGGTAAGAGCTGGTTTTTCGAACACATATTTTAAGGGATCCATCCTTGCTATTAGCCATGTGGTGTGAGTCAACATGTATTATCTCAATCATTTAGTAGCCCAGGCTAATGCACAACAAGTCTTCTCGAGGAGTGAGTACCTGGTTTCGCAGTCAGTGAATTGTTTTACTAAGGTAGTAGATTGCCTGCTCTCTTCTACCTATTTCGTCTTGTTGGCCCAATACGCATCCTACCGATCCTTCAAGTACTATTAGGTACATAATGAGAGGTCTCCTAGGAACTGGTGGCATCAATATTGGTGGCTCTTATAAATATTATTTTATTGTCTTGAAATTTTTCTGACAATCATCATTCCAGGTTACTGTTTGATCTTTTCGCAGTAATTTGAATATAGGTTTGCATTTAGCAGTTAGGTGTGATATGAACCTTGAAATGTAGTTCAATCACCCTAAGAAACCACAAACCTCTTTTTTTGTCTTTGGCGCTGGCATTTCTTGTATAGCTTTTACTTTGGCGGGTCCACTTCGATACCACACTAGCTTACAATAAAACCCAGTAACTTACCTGACCTGACACCAAAGGTACATATGTTTGGATTCAACCTTAATTTAAACCTTCGCAGTCGATCAAATAACTTCTGTAGATGTATGATGTGGTCCTCCTCTATATGAGATTTAGCAATCATATCATCTATGTACACTTCAACCTCTTTGTGAATCATATTATGGAATAGTGTAATCATTACCCGTTGATAGGTTGCCCCTGCGTTCTTTAGGCCGAACGACATTACTTTGTAGAAAAAAGTATCCCAAGGTGTCATGAAGGTAATCTTCTCCATATCTTCGAGTTCCATTTTGATTTGATTATAGCCTGAGAAGTCATCCATGAATGAGAACACTGAAGCTTGAGTCGTGTTATCTATAAGAACATCTATGTGATGTAGAGGGAAATCATCTTTTGGACTTGCTTTGTTTAGATCTTGATAATCTACACACACATGCGTATTTTGCCATCTTTATTGGGTCCTGGCACGATGTTAGCTATCCAAGGTGGATAGTCTACCACAGCCAAGAACCCTGTGTTGAATTATTTAAGAACCTCTTCCCGAATTTTGCTGGACATATCTGGACGAGTTCTCCTGAGCCTGCTTAACCGGGGGACAACCTTCTTTGAGAGGTAGTTTGTGTACTACAATGTCTGTATCCAACCCAGGCATGTCTTTGTAGGACCAGGCGAATATATATGCATACTCATGTAACAACTTGATCAGCCTTTCTTTGACGCTTTCTTCTAACACTTCCCCTAGCTTGATCTTTTTTGGATCCTCTTCTGTGCCAAGATTAATAGTCTCAATAGGCTCTTGATATGGTTGTATATTGTCAGCCTTTTGTTCTATGCTTCTTGCCAATTCTTCAGAAACTTTAAGATCCTCATCATCTTCCTCTTCAGCTTGGTTGTCAGGAGCATCAAAATCATATCAAATAGCAGCAGTAACATTATCGATGATTTTTGGCATGTATATGCACATTTATCATGTTTTGGTGCAGCTTCTACTTAGTACGTGAATTTGGAAAATGCATATGATAAGAAGTATTGCCATTTTTTTAAAAGTATGTAGTATAAATGCAGAAGAAAAACAAGGATCTTAATTGAATACAAAACATATTTTTATTAATTATGAATATTGATTGAAACACACGGGGGACCCTTACAAACAACCCATATGCCTCGGGCTTGACATAGGTTCATACAAACACAAAGAAAATTACTTTGGAAAGAAAATCTCAAGAATCTCCATAACTGTCCAGTTCTTGGGCTCCTCTCCCGGGGCACATTCACAGATGTTACCTGATTCCCTTTTGATGTTGTCTTTGTGGTATATCATTGCCACTTGTCGGCCATGCTCTACCCCTTTGTTGATGAAGGTTTCCTGGATTGGTGGAAATCGTACTTTCCCTTTTAGAGTAGCCTTTGATGATTCATAATCCAAACCAAAACGGTTCTTCTTCTCAGATATTTTGGGGAGATTTCCCAGGCTTTTCGAGTCACCATTATCCATTTCTATTTGCAAATCTCTCCATGACATCACAGTGGGCTTCTAAGCCTTTTCTATCGGTAGGGTTACCATTGAAGCAACTTCCAATAATTGAAATGGTGTAGCTATGTAATCTTCGTCAGCACTGATGTACCTGTAGAACTCAATGTGACTTACGAAGATGTCTTCCTCTCCACCAATTATAACCAATCTTCCTTCAACAAAGAACTTCAATTTTTGATGTAAGGTTGAAGTGACTGCCCCTGCCGCATGAATCCAAGGTCGTCCGAGTAAACATGTATATGCTGGTTCTATATCCATGACTTGAAAGGTGATATAGAACATGTGTGGACCGATCTTGACGGGAAGGTCTACTTCTCCGAATACTGTACTCTGAGAACCATCGAAAGCTTTGACTATCGTGGAACTCGGTCTTATCATAACACCGTCTAATGTTAACTTCATTGGGTTGGATTTGGGCAATACATTGAGGGTAGAACCAGTACCGGTGAGTACCCTTGATAGACTTATAGTACCTATCTGTATTGAAATGTGTAGTGCTTTGTTGTGGGCTCGGCCTTACGGAGGTAACTCACTGTCGTTGAAACCCAGATATGACCCGGATGTCAGATTTGCTACCATATTATCAAATTAGTTCACAATAATTTATTCTGCAACATGAGCAGAACTTAAGACTTTCATCAGAGAATCCTGATGCGCTTCCAAATTGATAAGCAACGAGAGTATGGAAATCTTGGCTGAAGTTTGGTGAAGTTGGTCCACCACCCTATAGTCACTTCTCTTAATTATCTTCAAGAATTCATCGGCCTCTTGGTCAGTGAAGCTTTTTGTTTTTTTCTTTGTTGGGCATATCTCTTCTGTTGATAAGGTTTTTGTAGTTTCTATTGAGGCGGGGGAATTTCCCACAGTGGTGGCATCTGTGATGTTGAATAGGCATGTAGCTGGGATGACAAAGGGTTACCTTCACTCCTGAGTAATAATTGCATGATCAAGTTCATTTGAGTCTTCAACTGGTGGACCTCTTCCTTCAACAGTTATTGGCCTATTTTGAGTTCCTCCATGGCTTCTTGGGACATGCTTTGAGTTTGTTTATGAGTATCGAGAATCTTGCTACCTGGATCACAGTTGGATAAGGGTGGCGGCTCTGATTTAAAAACCAGTTGCAACAATTATATTTTTAAATGATGTGGCAAGTGATTGGGTTTATATTAGGGTGCCATGTCATTAAAATATGAGACAAATGACCAGGGACCAACAAAAATTCACCAAAAATGAAATAGGGAGACTTAATAGCTGAGTTTTTTTAAAGGGGGCTAAAAAGTTAGGAAACTTATTATAGAGGGACTAAAAGTGAATTTAAGCCTAATTATATAAAGGGTTAAATATATAAAAACCCCTGCAATGTTAGCGAATTCAGGTTTTAGCCCCTTGTAAAGTTTTTTCTAATTCCCCCCTTATGTTATGTAGATTCCCTCAAACACCTCCCACTAACCAGATGTCATGGAATCTTTAGTAGCATTTTGAAATTTAGCCACGTACTATTTCTATTTTAGCCACATGGCATTTTTATTTACTCATTAGCTTGCCCAGTTGGTATTTACGTTTTCAATTCTTCATACCCCCTTGCAAAATTAGGGTTTATGTGAAGAAGTGTTCTGCAAAGTGGACGACTCCTTAGGCGACAAAGACAAGGCATCAGTTGACGACGAAGACGAAGACGAAGCTTGAAATGTCTAAGGTATTTTGATTTTGAAACTTCACCATAGTTAAAGTGTAATACGGTGGGAACTTTATGATTACTGATTGTCGTTTTTCATAGGATTTCCAACACTTTACTGTTACTTTTCACCATGGGGGTGAATTTATTAGGGTTAATCTGAATGGAATTATTTACAGAGGGGGGGTTAATCCGACTGTAAATGGGATTGAAGTTAGTAATTGGACAATGGATCATATTATGAAGTTGGTGAGTGGGTGGGGTATAAGAATGGAACTTTTGGTTTATGGACTAAAGTTTTACAGATTCAAGAAGGAAATATTTTGATAAAAAAAGGATGATGATGCATATGATTTTGCATCATTCTTTAGTCCATTGAATATTATTGGACATTTATTTATGGAACATTCTCTGGGAGACTTGGATGCTGATGATACAGAACCTAATTGTGTTAATGAGCTGAATGAAATGGATGGGTTAAAAGAGGAGATGGTTGAAGGTTTAGATGACAGTGAAGATCAGAAAGTTACTTCTATTTTTGATGGATTTGAAGGAAACGATGTTAAATTGCCATTGAATGAAGATGTAAGTCTTAGTGGGATTTTTGGTAGGCCCAATAAGATAATGGATGAGGATGAATACCATAGTGATGAGTTGAATAGTGATGACCCAAATGATTCTTGTGATGATGAAAGTCTCAAGTATGAAAGGTTTAGAAAAGATCACCTCAGCAAGGACTATAAGTTTAAGATGGGTATGGAATTTAATTCAGTTGTGGAATTTAGGGAGGATATTCGTGAGAGGTCAGTCCTCAATGGGAGGGAAATTTCCTTTGTAAGAAATGAAAGCTATAGAGTTAGAGTACAATGTAAGGTTAAATGTGGCTATTGGTCTTATGCTCTAAAGTGGCCCACAAACACACTTTTGAAATAAAAACACTTTGTGGTAGGGATATGTGGCCACAAGTAGAAATGGAACAAGTTTTACCACCATCATACAAGAGAGGTCCAGGAAGGCCTAGGAAGGTAAGGATAAGATAACTTGGAGAGGAAGGTGCAAGAAGAAGAAAACATGGGGTTGTGTATAAGTGCACAAAATGTGACAAGTTTGGTCACAATGCATTGACTTGCAAGTCATTGACACAAGACCCCAATGCTATGAAAATAAAGGTATAACTGTTTCTCAAAATTCATTATGTTGTACAAAATTATTTGTGACTAATCTAACATGTTATTATTTATGCATAGGAAAGTTAAAAATTCTGCTGAAGCTGAGAGGACAGTTCAAACTGATGTACAAAGTGCAGATCATAATGCTAGAGAGAAATCTGTTCCAACTGACGTACATAGTGCAAATCATAATGTTGGAGAGAATTCAGTTCCTACTAATGGACATAGTATAATGGTTATCGATTCTGCATTGCCTAATGATTCTTAGACTAAGATTGTCATAGTCGTGCCAACTGTTATGACTCAGTCTGAATCTGTTGTGGCTAACTCAATTCCCAGGCAATCAAAGAAACAAAAAGGAAAGAAGCCAGTTGCCAAAAGAAGGAAAAGTGAAAGGATAAAGTTGAGTTGGTTTAAGAAACCACTGACATTCCCAGGATCTAGTGAGCAGCCAATTACTATACCAGAAGTTAGAGAGAAGTCAGGTACAAAAAAATCCAAACTAGGAGTGAAAACAAGGTTTATGAAGACATGGAAGACCAAAAAAATTAGAGACTAAGTTTTATGTTATCTTGTAATAGACCTAATTACTTTATGTGCCTTTTATTTTCTTGTATTAATATTATGATATACCTATGCACAAAGTGTGCTTTTGTTAATCTAATTTATTTCAACTATGCTGTCAAAATTTTATGTAAATTCACTGTCAATGAATGTAACTTGAACTAAATTGCACATAACTTAAACTTACATTCAACAAAAACGGGTTTGTATTACAATTACCATTGAAATGGACAACAAAAATTAGAATTTAATTCAACATAAACTGGTCTATCTTACAATTACAAACCATGATAGACCAAGTTCCAATTACAAACCATAACAACTAGTTAAAATCGTACACAAATGCAAAAAACATCCATGATAGATGTTGTACCCAAAAATTTTCCCTCCCATTATTCAAGAAAAATTATTTCAATAGGTCTCCCCATGCTCCTAGGGTTCTCAATTGCTCAAGACTACTCAAGGATTGATCAGACAAACCCTCCTCAAAAGCAGCTGACCTACAACTAGGGTTTTGCTTCTCTCAAGGAAAACCGGACTTCTAATGCCTTAATTGGATTTCATTATTTCTCATGTCTAAAAGAACCCTCATGCTAAATTCCAAGCCTTGCAGAATATGTTTGCGCAGTCAATTAGTCAGATGGTTGAAAATCAACAGTATTGGGCAAAAAGTCAACTTTGACCAATTTACAGTCAAACTTCAAGATTTTTGGTCAACATAAATATTTTGAAGTCACATTCATCATTTGATCAAGGGTTGATCATGATTCATCAATAAAACTCGAGATTCATTAAAAGTCAAAAGTTACTAAATTAGGGTTTTCTTAAGGAGAAGTCAACTGAACTTTGACCAAGCGTAACTTTCACATACTTCATCCAAAATTTCACAACCAAAGCTAGTTTGGAAGGAAATTCAATTATATACAACTTTTTCTCTCTAAGATCAAGGCCAAAAATGCTTCATTTGAGAGATATGTGCCAAAACATTACAGGTTATTTTAAAATTCGACAAAAAGACACTTTTTGTCAAAGCAATTTACATCAAGATAAAGGTTTCAAATGAAAAAAAAGAGACCAATATAAAGATTATAGGGGATATATTTAGATTTACAAAGAGTCCAAGATTACCTTCATATGATAAAAAATTAAGTGAGATATGATTTGTGCAAGTTGGGCAATTTTTAGAAAATGCATGAAATCCAAATTAAGCAAATTTGAATTTTTGGGCTAATTGGCCTATCTTTTAAGGTCCAAACGTGTTCATGACCTCATAATAGACTCCTAAATCCATTCATTTATGTTTTTGGTTTTTATTTCTTTTATTTTTGATTTTATGCAATTAAAAGCAAAATAAATAAAATAAAATACCAAGTGAATGAATCAAGGCATGAAGATCTATTTTTGAATCAAATAGTAAGTCTAAAAAGCTAGTGACAACTTGCAAAAAACGTGAAAAGATTGATTGGTATATGATTGGCCTAAAAAAGAGAGATTTGATGCAAAACTTTAATCAAAGATTTGATCATGAAATACAAAAGATTGATTCCATTTTTGTTGACCTTAATCTTCCATTATAAATAGAGAACACATTCAGACCAAGGGAGACACGGAAATTGCCTCAAGAACACCCTCTCAAAAAATCTCAATTTTTGGTAAAAGTAGGGCAAAGTCAAAACCAAAGATCTAGCCACTTTCAGTCCAAGCCATCCATTGCAAATCATTCCTGAGGTATCTAAGGGTAAGAATAGGTCAAAAGTCATGGCCACTGATGCTTGAAACAAGCATACTCATCTTCTCCAATTTTCTTTTCTTTCAACATTCATATAATTAATTTCATGCATTACTAATGTTTATTAGATGTCCAAATGAGTTCTTGTTGTTACTTAGAACAGGTTTGAATCATAAAACAGAAGCTCTAACGTGAGAATCATGTTTTTCCATGGCTAGGGAAGTTTGAGATGTCTTCTTCGAAATTCATGATACAAGTGTTTTCAGGCCAAACAAACACCACCATTGGATTCGAAAGGGTCAAATTAGGGGGATAGGGTCCATTTTATGGTCTAACACATGTTATTTTATAGGTTTGGAAATCTTCTCACTGGAGAAGACGACCGGAGCTAGGGATCCGACGCTTCCCTGGTTCACTTGCTTTATTATATATTTCTTTTCTTATATTTTAATAACATAAACGAAGTGCAGTGCAGTGAAGTTGAGACGGAGACATGTAACGTGAAGGGCGTGGGTCCGATCCATGCGTCTTACAGTTATTTTTTTGTTATTTTTCAAACTAACGCGCGTGTTTTACATATATTAATCAATGCCTATTTCTCAAACACCAACAGGCACTTGGCCTAGTGGCAAGCAGTGCATTTTGTGAAGCCAGGGGGCGTGGGTTCAACACCCACCCCATGCAGTTTTTTTTACCCAATTTTTCTAACCTAGTTTTTCTATTTTCTTTCTTAATTATTCCTTAATTATTTTTTAATTAAAAATTAACTAACTTAATCTTTTTTCTTAATAACTAACAAATTAGGATTAGGGTTTTAGTTAGTAATTAATTTTTTCTTATATTTTTTATTTACTAATTAATTAACTTAGCTTTTTTCTTAAAATAAAAATAAATTAGGATTTAGGTTTTTATTACTATTATTAACTTAAATTATTTTCTACAAAAAAATCATAAAATATTTTAACATTCTTTTTCTATTTTCTTTCTTCTTGCTATTTAATTATCATATAAAATTTTATAGGTTGCATTCTTTAATTGTAATAGCGTAGATTTGTTTTCTCGCATTTTTCCTAATCATGTAACTGCTCACGGGATGTAATAGCTTATGTTTAATTTTCTGCATTTTACATTTCAAACTTTATTTTTCTGTACATATTTAACTGCTAGTAACTAGGGTTTGCGTGGCAAGACTAAAAATAATCTAGAAAACCCTAATATTCAAGGTAAATAACTTAATCAATACACATCGCACACTTGCACCTCTAGGGTAACCTCTCTTGTTGCCTTATATTGGTCACGTCTCTCGAAAGTGGGGATACTTTAGCAAAAGACCCTCGATCAAATAATATTGTCTCTTTCGAATAAAGATCATAATCCCTTGATGACCCTTTGAGTTGCCTACAAAATGATCTAGTCCCTTCGAGTTACCTACAAAATGATGATAGTCCCTTCGATACAATTGTTAAAGTATCCTTACTTGTTGCCTTCGATGACCATACGGTGAGCCTACGCCTATCCCTTCACATCCAATAGATGGGGATACCTACCAACTAATGGTATGGATAGTATTATCTCTAAAGGAGAAGGAAAATAATAAGAAAGACTTTAGTGGGTAAGAAACTCTTAATTGCTTTCTCAAAAAATTTCTCAAAACTTTTTTTCACACTACACTTTCAAATAAATATTTTAAAAAATAAAACTTTGTATACATTCTTGAGGAATGATACAAGAATCATTTCAAAGTCAGCCATACATTGGCGATTTCAAAATATTTTCAAACAAATCACACACACAAAGCAAGATTTTCAAAAGTGAGCTAAGCAATTAAGAACCCTTAGATAACTACGGATGAAAAGGGTGTTAACACCTTCTCTTTTCATAACTTATCCCCCAAACTCAAAATCTATCAAAGGTCTTTCCTGTTCTTTTCATCTTTCCTAAATATTGGATAAAAGAGAAGTCGGTGGCGACTCTAGCTATCTGCACATTTGGATAAAACCAAAAAGTCAGTTCCCCCACCGTATTACAAAACTGGCGACTCTGTTGGGGATTACTACTTAAAAAAGAGGGTTTGCCTTAGAGTTTAAGATTACTTTACTTGTTTTAATTGTATGTTTTGCTTGCTTTACTTGCTTTACTTTAAGGTTTTGTTTGGGTTTAATTGCTTGTAAGATCCTACACCCAGATCTAAGGATGCCTTAGGTAAGTAGAAATAGATCATAAAGCTCGTACAACATAGACCAATATGGTTAACATGATGGCTGCAGTTAGTGTGACACTTTGGTTTGTATTGATGTTCCTTGAGTCAGTCAAGGATAACATTAGGATTCTGCATGGTGTTGTTAACACTAACTTACTTTTAGAACCTTAATTGACCCATCTTGGCCATTAGAAGGTAGTGATATAGTTGGCTTTGGTGCAGTCCAAGGTTAGTTGATACTCGAAACTACGCTCATTGAGATTTGACTTTTGAGATGTTTTGGTGGCAAGCCAATTGTCGTGCTAAAATAAAGCCTACAAGAAAGATCGGTGATATGAGATTCCTAGAACCCGATTACTATTTTAGGATAGGTTGAGCCAACTTAACTTCAATGGGGAAGGGTACTTACCTATGGACTTCATGCAAGCCTTTAAACATAAGGCTCTTGTGTGACTTGTGTGTGTTTTCTACTTATCTAACATGAACATGACATCATAACATCATATCATCATAACATAACATTTTCACTAACCATTTCAAGGACCTAGAGATTTATCTTTGTTCTTTATTGTAGGTTATGGTCTCCGCTCGCAGAAACACTATTTGAATCAACTTTGTAAGAGTAACTTCCCAGCTTAAGGAGTTAGTATCAAAGGTTCCTGAAAACTCTCAATTCACCAAAATATTATCAGTTGGTATCCACATGGAATATTTCTCTAAGCTATTCGGAGTACCTATTCTTGATCAGACACCCTTCACCGATTTAGAGAAAGTTCCAAAACCTGAAGATATTGCAGCAGCCTTACATCTAAAGCAGTCTGACATTGTATCTAGTTGGGAAACAAGAAGTAGATTCAAGGGCCATCTTGCTAAATTTTTTATAGAGAAGGCTCAGTTGTTTCTGGATGCTATGAGTTGTCATGATTTTGAGGAGATCTTGGCTCTGTTGATCTATGGTTTGGTACTATTCTCTAATCTGGACCAACTCATAGATGTGAACACCATCAAAATATTTCTTACTCATAATCATGTGCCTAATTTACTTGGAGATATTTTACATTCTCTTCACACTCATACTATGAGGAAGCGAGGGATTCTTATGTGTGGCATACATTTACTATCTAGGTGGTTTATTTTGCACCTTTCTCGATCAGTGATGAAGAATGAACAAGGTTTGAGGTGATCTTAAAGGATACTGTCACTCTCTTATTCAGATATCTATTAGTGTTCCCGATCTCAGAAGGATATCACTATTATTGACCGCTGTGGGGAATTCCCTAATGTGCCACTCCTTGGCATAATGGGAGGTATCACTTACAACCCTTCCCTAGCTCTACGTCAATTTGGTTATGCTCGAAGAGACGGTCCTCATGATATGCTTATCCAGGGTATTATATTCGATTACAAGAACGATCCTCAAGGTTACCGTTAAAGTTTTATACATGCTTGGGGCATGGTAAATAAGATTTATATCAAGACTTTAGGACAAAAAAACTCCATCCCTCTGGAGTCCTACCTCATATGGATGCGATCTCGTGCTCAAAATCTTATAATGCCATATCTCGCTGTCCTACCAGTAATTATGGAGCATGTTGCTAAAGGATATATTCCTCATATTATTCTTCATCCAGATATGCCTACTGACCTTGAAGAGCTACAAAAGTCTTGGATTCAACTGAAAGAATAAAGGGACGCCTTTGAGACTCATTTCTATGCTAGTAAGAAGAAAGTATTAGAGGTGACCAAACGCCTTCATGAAGAGCAGATCCTTAATGCATATGTCAACAGAAAGAGGAAGTATCCATGGGAGACTTGAGTCATAATTTATTCCTTTGTAACCCTTCTTTTTGTTTTCATTGTAAGCCTAAAAGGCGTTTATAATCTGAACTTACTAACAATAATCTTTGTTGTTGTTTCTTTTTTATTAACAAATTTAAATCCCACGAGGTCCTTGAAAACATTGCATATGCATCTACATACCATACATATCATTACATAACAAGTTTCTAAGACAGGTTTTCTCATCTTCTTATTGTTTATTTAAGGTAGAAAATGGCTCTTGAACAGACATGCAAAGATCTTCAGGCTCGGAATACCCAGTTCCAACAGATGTTCCTAAACTTACCCAAGGGGAAAAAAGAACTGAAGGCACTCATCACCAATGAGAAGAAGAAGAAGACAAAGAAACTAATCGGCGTCCTTAACACGGGGAGGAGATTCAGAGGTCTAGTCAAGCAAGCTCAAGATCTTGATATCCTATTGGACAAAGATGAAAACAAGGACGAAGATGGTAAAAGTGTTAAAACTGAAAGAAACAACCTTGGTTCTGACAAGTTTCCTGATGAAAAGGAAGAGGATTATTTGGATGAACAATACCCCCCTGCTGACGAGAAGTATAAGTTGTTAGAAGAGCGTCTGAAAGCTATGGAGATCCAGAAGGTGCTTGGCTTGAACTTTAAAGAATTGGGTATAGTCTCAGGAGTCTCCATTCCTGCTAAGTTCAAAATTCCTATCGTTTCCAATTATGATGGTGTTTCTTGCCCGAAGCTGCATTTAAGATCATATGTTCGGAAAATTCAATCATACACTACTGACAAAAAATTATGTTTCATTTCTTTCAAGAGAGTCTGTCTGGAACATAACTAGAATGGTATTATCAACTTGAAGGTACCAATATCCATACCTTGGAAGATTTGGCTGCAGCTTTCTATAAACAGTGTCAATACAATTCTAATTTGGCACCAACCCACATGCAACTACAGAGTATGTCCATGGATTCTGAGGAAGGCTTTAAAGAGTATGCATATAAATGGAGAGATCTTGCAGGAAGAGTTCAACCTCCTTTGGCTAATAGGGAATTGGTTGACATGTTCATGAGCATGCTAACAGATTCTTTCTATAATCACCTACTTGGAAGTTCTTCAGTCAGTTTCACTGAACTGATATTAACAAGAGAACATGTTGAGAATGGACTCAAAAGTGGTAAATTCAGGTGGCTTCATCTTTGAATATTGTGAAGAAGTCTTATAATGGTAATAAAGAATCTAATGCTATGTACGGCCAGAAGGGTCGTAGTAAGAGTAACTGCAACAATCTGTGGGGGAAGTTCTAATCTCTAATCCCGCGCCAATACCATAAAAACAACAGAGTAATCAACGTAGGCAGGATGCACCCAGGAGACAATTCACAAGAATAAACATTATGTTGTCTCAAGCATTATAACACATGTTGATGGCGGAATTGATCACATTGAAGGACCCTCCTCAGAATCCTAATACTTCCTCTCCCTGTTACAATCCCAATGCAAGGTGTGCATATCACTCCAACAGTCCCGGGCATGACACTAACAATTGTTGGGCTCTGAAGAATAAGATCCAAGACATGATTTACGCTAAGGAGAATGAATTTGATCCTCCTGAGACTCCTAATGTAATCACTACACCTATTCCTAATCACGGCAAGGGCATTACTGCTATTGATGATGTTTCTTATGTTTCTATTGTGAATGACTTGACTACTCCTCTGATGATGGTTAAGAAGAAGTTGCTGCAAGCCAGTTTATTTCTGAGTTGCATTAGAAGGTTCTACTATTGTGCGTCCCAATCCAATGGTTGTGATCTGCTGAAAGAAGGTGTTCAACATTTGATGGATGACCGTGTAATTCTATTTGAGAATACTCCTTCTGTGGAGAGTATGCCTCAAGACCTGAAGCTTGAGGACATGTCTGTAATTTCCAATTGTAATACCCCAAATTTGTCCTACCCTTTTACTGTTATATGGATTATGCATCATCATATACATAACCTCCATTGGGTCACTAACATGGCATACATTTCATTTAATAAAATTCTTGAGGTTCAAAGTTTAGTGTTCGTGCAATATTAGGGTTTTACACTGGTTAAGGTGTTTGTGTCCAGTAAAGGTTGATTTCTTCTTCAAGAAATGAGCAAGGGAATTAGGGTTGTGAGTCGTGATCATTAAGAATTTCTTCTTCATCGATCTATAAGGGCTATTCTCCACCCAGTTTCATCAGTTTCAGAGTTTGGGGTTTATTTCCCTATGTATCTCATGAAATTAGGGTTTTATCACATGGATGTTTTTCTATGCTCCCAATTTCATCTGAGTCAAAGGATTTCCTCAAAGGCATTAGTGTTGTGATGAGGTCATTAGTTTGCAGGTTACTTGTTGAGCGAGGCTTGAAGGTAAAGTCATGTGAAATTTAAAGTTCAAACTACAGCTTGAGAAATGGGCTTGCAATTTCTTTGAACTAAAACGATTTGTGCTGCTTGATTTGGATATGTTCATTGAGAAATGAAGTGGACTTCAAGACTAATCGAATGTCATCAATCATTTTGGTCATTAAATTGTCAAAAAAGTCAACTCAAGAAGATTGGAAAGCAAAAGCCTGTGGATTGTTTGGAGTTGAAATTACAAGTTGCAGAGTTCAACATACATCATTGTTTCATTCACAATTCATCATCGTTATTAGAATTTTGCATATCATTCATCATTTACGTCATTCAAGTGCAACGTATCAACATTCATCATCAAAGTCCATAATATACATCATTATTCTATCAACAATACTTCAGGATTAAAGGAATGCGTATTCAATTACAAGTTCAAAATAAATTGAGAGAAATTTAAATTCAATACAAGTACACACAAAAAATATACATGTAAATCCACCCTAATACAATCCTAAGTTTCACCGTGATCACATCTTCATGCTCCGAAATTCGATTCTTTCGAGTCTCCTCAAACTTCCTTCATGAGTCAGCTTTATTTCAGCCATCATTGCATCCAAATATATGAATTGCTTCAATACCAGAGCGTGTACACCAGAGCGAATTTGCAGTCAAACACAACCACAAAAAGACTTGCCTTTAACATGTATGAACATGTGTTCGTCAGCTCAAGAAAACAAAATCTTACCTGCACAAAGAAAAGAAAGTAAAGTGATACATATACGGCTTTAAGAGATTCCAAGCGCGAACATAATAAAATGTGAAATCAATGCAAACTACATAAACCATGCATATCTACAGAATTTTAATTCGCATCACTATGCTAAGATCTGTAGCATTACATCAAAGGCCGATAAGAAAAACTAACAAACAGGTGGGAATTTAAGGCATCTCACGGTCGAAGCCCGCATGGAAATGGGTTTTCATAGATGCACCAGTTTAACATGGTCACTACATATGTCTTAAGCAAGTATCAACAGTTCAGTTTGTCTATTATCTTATAATTCAAGTGCAACAAAATTCAAAATTCTACACTGAGTTCAAACAGAGAGTTAGAAGTAGAGGGAGATACTTCCACAAAGGAAGGGTTATGTACACGGTTCAGACATCCACAAGGATAAGCTTTACTCAATTACACATAAATCAGAAACAAAAATATATATAATAGAAGTGGTTCTGCACCATATCAGAAGCGTAAACAAAACTGATCCATATTCCATGACCTTGATTCAAGATAACCAAAACAGATCAAAATCCAAAAAAAAACTGTAACTAACTACTTAACCTTTCTCAATTTCCCTCTTGGAAAAAATCATGTTTTCAAAAAACCCTCCATAGCAGCTCCTCTCGCTCTCTTCCATGCAACAACCCGATTCTTTTTCTTCTCTCACATAATTTCACAAACACAGAAAACACTACTCTTGATTCCCTATCAAGTGCAAGGAGAAAAGCAACTTTTCTCTTAAGTTTGTTCAAGAACACAAAGGAAGTTGAAGAAATCTCTCTCTCTCCTCAAGAATTTCGCCCCCTCCCTCTCTTGCTAGAGTTCTCCGATCTTCGATCTGACATCGACGATCTCTTCTCCTTAACCTTTTCTTTGATTCCATGGTTGGTTTTCTTGATTTAATCACTTTTGCATAATTGATTCTTGAAATAATCACTTTTGTAGAATTGATAATTAAAGTGAGTTTTGAATAGAGAATTGAATTGTGATTATGGATTTAGTGGTGGAATTGTAAACTAATTGATCGAAATGCTTAGATCCGGAATTGGATGATCAATAATCACCTTTACAATTAATTAATTCTCAAGAAAAGTGCTTATTCATGTTGTTTAACATTGTTGCCTTTGATAATTGATGATAAATCTTAATTTGCATGTGATTTAACATAGACTAGAGCCTTGCTTTGTGAATCAAAATCCATGTGCAATCTTGTGTAGATTATATGCTCGACACAATGCTCGAGTCATGACATCTTGGCCTTAAGGCATGAGATCACCATTTTTTGAATGCACATAAATCCTCTTTGTTATGATGATTGCATAATTGGTGTGAATTCGATTTTCTAATCCGGTAAAAACATGTCGAAACATGTCGAAACTCACAAAAACGGATTGTGAGTTCATACTTTGATTATGTAATGATCAAGGAGAATTTTCGTGTGTGCATCCGTCAATTTGGTTTTTGTTTCGTGTTATGGATATTCTACGATTTTCAAGCTTTCCAAAGATTCGAACCACGCACGAAATAGATACTTGATGCAAAATTCAGGTTGCTTCAAAGTTGCAAATTACACAAAGTTACACTATCAGGCAGTTTGAGTCGACTCAAACTTAGCTCCGGTCGATGCAAAAATGAACAAAAAACCATTTTCCACCCGCGGGAAGTGTTGCGTTGACCCTATGAGTCGACTCAAACATGTGCATCGATGTATATAATTCTTTAAGTCGATGCAAACTGAACAAAAACCAATTCTGGCCACTTGTAGGAAGTGTCGTGCTGACTCTTTGAGTCGACTCAAACTGCCAGTATTACTTTTTTTCCATTTATTTTGCCTTGCTTTGGCCTTGCTTTCTCCAAGCACTCTTCTACTCTTTCTTCCATATACTTTCCTTGTTATTTTTAATATGTTTGTTAATTGTGTAAGGTACATTTTTTGTGCTTTCGATCATTTAACATAACAGGTAGTTAGGTGATCGAAGCATACGGCTTATGCTCGCTTCTAATGTGACACACCTTATTTCTCATCGTCCTGAGAAATTCATATCGTATTATATGTTGTCCTGATGCGTGTGGTACTTTATGATGCTTTATACAGGAACTTCTGATTACGCGTGCATTTGCAACACGCATTTGCTTTTATCTTAGTTGGATATCATTTCTAACTTTGTTTGCTTCTTGGTGAAGCTTTCTCGACGTGTACTCCCTGCTTCTCTGTTGCTTTCTTCCGCTCTTGACGATTTGCTTGATTTTGGTAGTCGCTGCTACTACCTTCGTACTTCTTCGCACTTTACTACATTTCTTTATCGCTTTTCTAGATATCATGAGAAGTAGGCCTTTACTGCTTTCTGATGCCATGAGAAGTAGGGTGGAGAGGTATGAAGGGAGTCTCCGTTTCTGATCATGTCAGGAACCCCTCTGGTTTATTTAAAGAACCGCTTAGGGAAATTCCACATTGTTTGCCATTGTGTGCTACTTCTGTGTGGCTTGTTTAAAACCCTACCTTTGAGTAGGTATTCTGCAGATGTATTTATATTTGTGCCTGCATATGTATAGATGATAAGTCCTCAAAAAGAGGCGAGCAGGAAGGGTTAGCAATCAACCCCCGCAATGTTTTCCATGTCATCTTTAAATTGTGATGCACCACGATGCTTCAGAGTTGTGCCTGCTCTTGTGTATAGAGTCGTCAAGTGGGGAAGGGTTCCCTAATCGAACCCCCACGCTTTGTCAAGAGTTCGCATTGGTTGATGTTGATACTCTATGATCGTTCATATTGCCTTTTGTCGCCTGCCTCGATCTCCTATATCTTGGTTAGGTGTTCAGTTGCTTTAGACATCACCTTTTTGTTTTACATCTCACTCCCACTTGTTTGTCTCGGGTGATACGCTCCCCTTGACTAAAGCATTTCTCTTCTTTTCCTTACTATTTTATGTGTGTGCTTCTTTAAGCTTGCTTGCTTTATCCTTGTACATACCATGTTCCCTTAGGATGTGCTTATTTCTTCGGACGCAAGTTAGACCTTAGGTTGCAAGCCATGCATGCTAACATTAGGTAGAGGTTTCCCTTTTGTTAATCCAAATCGTAGAGCTACCATTGTATGATAACATTATGTTAGAAATAGGATAGTCCCTCATAGACTCTTTTCTTCCCTTTTTGCATATGCATTTAAAACTAAAACATTTTCTTAACAAATCACAAAACATGCTAATCATACTTAAACCCTTTTTCAAGGTAAGAAAACACAAACCAATCAAATGTGGCATCTTGCCTTGAAGGCATAACTCGAAAAAAAAATTTAAAGTAAGGACATGATTGATTTACTTTTGTGCCAACGCATAAGTCTCCAAAGTCGAGCTGTGGCAGAAGGCGAAATTAATGTTGCTCATAAAAAACCAAAAACAAACAAAAACATGCTAGCCGAACTACGGTAGCTCTGATTCATCAAAAAGGATACGTAGGCATTGGTGTAGGGCCCAAGCGACTACAACTTTATTTTCCCTACATTCTTTTCTCCCTTCTTTTGCATGCATTCTTCCTCAGCAATAAACAGTAAGCATAGATTAAATACACCCATAAGATAGATAACAAGATTGGATACCGTAGAGTGCTAAGGGTGTGTGGGGTGCTAATACCTTTCCCTCGCGTAACAGACTCCCTTATCTGACTCTCGGTCGCAAGACCGTGACTTCTCCCTTTTTAAGTTTTCTCGATGTTTACCTTTCCCTCCATATGGGATAAAAGAAGTTTGATGGTGACTTTATTGTTTGATGATTTTCAGCCGTTTGTTTCACCAATACTCCTCTATGGATCACTTCTAAGGGTCCTGTGAAGATTACTATCGAACATAGGGTTGCTCCTATGATCATTACCATTCCTGGGCCAATTCCATATTCCTCTGACAACGCTATCCCTTGGAATTATGGATTTGATGTATTCTACCATGGCGTCAAGCAAGAACCATTGAGTGTCGAAGATAAAATACTGAAATTACTGATCCCAATGTTAGAAGTATTGTTGGGACTAGTAAAGTTACCATAAGTGGAAGGGTTTTCTCTCTAGAGATCTCTCCAAAATCCGTTACTATACCAATTCCTATCACTACCACTGAGTCAACTATTGAAACTCGAGGCAAAGACCATATGACTGAGCTTGCCCAGATTGAGGCACCGAAAGAGGTTACTATTGAAGATACCTCCAAAAAAGAGATGGAAGAAGTACTGAAAATTATTCGAAAAAGTGACTATAAGATCATTGAATAGTTGGGGCAGACCCCCTCCAAAATATCTATGCTATCTCTATTGTTGTGCTCTAAAGTCATGCTCGGGCTCTGGTAAAGTTCCTAAAATCTGCTCATGTACCACAAGAAATCTCCGTAGATCAGTTCAGAAATTGTGTTGCTAGCCTGACAACTGGTAATGGGATAGGCTTTTCTGAAGCTGACTTAACTCCCGCAGGAAGAAACCATCATAAGGCCCTGCATGTCTCTATTGAGTGTAGGGGCACTACCTTATCCCATGTATTAGTGGACACAGGTTCCTCATTGAATGTATTTCCAAAAGATGCTTTAGAAAAACTTGACTATGAAGGGATTGTGCTAAAACCCAGTGACATTGTGGTAAGAGCTTTTGATGGTTCAAAGAGAATGGTGCATGGAGAGGTCAATCTTCCAATCAAAGTGGGTTCTCAGGTATCCGACTCTACTTTCAATGTGATAGACATTCGTCTACCCTATTATTGTTTGCTTGGACGCCCTTGGATTCATGGGGCAGGTGCTGTTACTTCTACTTCACACCAAAAGTTGAAGTATGCTTTAAAAGGAAAAGTCGTTACAGTTTGCAGGGAAGAAGAATACATGGTGAGCCATTTGAATTCCTTCAAGTATGTTGAGATGGATGGTGAATTCTTTAAGACTCCTTACCAGACCTTTGAAGTTATTCCTCAGACAACCCATGTTGACAAAGTTACTCCTACAATTCCTAAGGTTATCAGGATTCCACCAAGAATGGCTTCTCTGAAAGACGCTAAGGTTGTGGTAGAAGAAGGCGGTGGCACTGTTTGGGGTCATCTTCCCAACATCCCTTACAATTCTGATAATTTGGTTTGGGTTTCACCTCAGAGGCTCAGAGGGCTTTCCATTTTTCTCGTGCTAATTCTGGGAGACCACCATTCTGCATCAACAACGATGGAGTTCACAAAAATCAAGTCAACATTGTGGAAGACGTTGATAGCGATTGTGACATAGACAATTGGATTTTCCCTACTACTGACAATGGGCTCAGCAATTGGAAGGCTGAAGACTTTATACCAATCTCCTTTAGTCAGGAGTAAATGCTATTTTTTGTTTTCTTGATTTCAAGTTTTTGGTTATATAATTTAAACAATAACTTTAAACCTTGTGCCTTACCTGGGGCACAACGGTCCATTTGTTAGGGTTGTCATTTTTCATCCGCATATTTTCGTTTAATAAATCATTGGACGTTTGCATTCAAATTTTGTGCTCTTTTTTTTTCTTTTACTTTATTGCTTTCAAAATAGCTATGTGTTCTTACACACACCCATACAAAAAATTGTAGATCCATGTCCACTCTAGATCCCATTGATAACAGTTCTGCTATTGCCAATTATGACTTTGAAAATCTGATTTACCAAGCCAAGGAAGAAGGTGGGGAAGATTGTGAAGTACCTGGAGAGCTTGCTAGGTTGTTAATGCAGGAAGAGAGAGCCACACAACCGCATGAAGAGCCAGTCAAGTTTGTGAACTTGGGTACTGAGGAGGACAAGAAAGAAGTCAAGATAGGTGCCAACCTCGAAGACAATGTCAAAAAGATATTAATCTAGATGTTGTGTGACTATGTTGAGATCTTTGCTTGGTCGTACAAAGACATGTCAGGGCTTGATACTGATATTGTGGTTCACCGTCTACCGATGAAGGAAGGTTGTCCTCCTATAAAACAGAAGGTTTCGTTGTATGCGTCCCAAGATGTCTGAAAAGATCAAAGTTGAGGTTATGAAGCAGTTCAATGAAAGTTTCTTAGCTGTTGTGTCCTATCCTCAGTGGGTTGCAAATGTGGTTCCAATACCTAAGAAGAATGGCAAGTGTGATACGGTGGGAGAACTGACTTGAGGTTTTGCGTTTGTTTTTGCACTTGTTCGGTTTAGCAAGAGTCGCCACCGACTTTTTATTTTATCCAAAGGAAAGGTCAAAAAGCACAGGAAAGACCTTTGAGATGTTTTCTTGGGTTCGGGGGGTAGATTATGAAAAGGGGAGGAGCTAGCACCCTTTTCATCCATGGTTTTCCATGGGCTCTTAGTTACTTGTTTTAGATCACTTGCCTTTGCTTTTCAATTTTTTTAAATGGTGCTTTGTGTGTGTGATTTTGAAAATGCTTTGAGAAAGATGCCTTGTCTAGGCAACATTTGTAATGATTCTTGTTTGAATATATACAAAGGTGTGTGTCTTTTTGAAAAGATATTTCAATGTTTTGAAAGTTATTTGGAAATTGTGTTGTGAGGTGTGTTTGAAAAATGGCAAGGATGTTTTGAAAGTTTTTGATCAAGTAACTAAGAGTTGTCTACCCTATTCTACTCAAAGATCTTTCTTATGTTTTTAACCCTTTTTAACAGTGTTGTTTCACCATTGTATTTGGTGAACAACCTTGCGTTAGGATGTTAAACGGGACAAGCGCGGGTCATCGCATACAATCATTGAAAGCAACTTGTGAGACGCTCTACAAATTTTGTAAGGGACGAGATCGTTTTATCGAAGGCAGCATCGAGGGTCATCGAGGGACTACGATCTTTGTTTATTGAATGGGCATTTGCTAGAGTGTCTCATACTCGAGGGACATGATTGTGTTTTCCGAGACAACAAGCAAGGTTACCCTAGAGGTGCAAGTGTGAATTGTGTATTGATTTTCATGCATTTATCTTGTATTAGGTCATCTAGCGATTGATTTTGAATCTTCGCATACAAACCCTAATTACTATACAGTGTATTGAAAGCGATAAATTGCGGGAATTTAAACTCTAAATTATTACAAAACAGTATCCGGGGATGGGGGTGCAAATATTTACAAATGGGGATGAGTCTTATCATAATAATAATGTCCAAGTATTATTACAACCAAATTGAACTGTCGCATTTTCAAGGTAAAATCATAGCAAAGTATAAGATAATGAAAATCAAAGAAATATGAGATGCATGCATTTATTTACAAATGAACAAACAAAGATTTAACCTAATAAAGACTTAAATATTATTATTTTTGTATTTTGTGAAGAAAAAGTTTTAAAGAAAGAAAAATTTTTAAATTAAATCTTCTATTATAATTATGTACTTTTATTAATTAAAAGGTTAAAGAAAAATTGCAAAATTGATTAGATCAAATTAACTATTCTTTTTTTGTATTTTTATTATATTAAACAAGGTTGATAAAGAAAATAAAATTATTTTTAAAGAAAGTAAAACAAAATTTAATTAGTGTTTGCATTAATTAAAAGAAAGAAAGTGATTTAAAGAAAAATGTTAGTTTAAAAATGATGGGCCTAAAGAGTTTGTGGCCCAAAAATAAAGAATGAAGAAGAACAAATTAATAATATCAGAAATGA
Organism: Vicia faba; assembly: GCA_948472305.1. Lineage (NCBI taxonomy): Eukaryota > Viridiplantae > Streptophyta > Magnoliopsida > Fabales > Fabaceae > Vicia > Vicia faba. The sequence goes on from OX451736.1 coordinate 1,635,230,101, forward strand.
AGAAAGGGGGGTGGGGCGCAGGAAAATGGAATTGGCCTAAGGGTTTTGTTTGGGCGAAGGCCCATGTGGTGAATTTTGAACAAAGTTTGTTAGGGTTCATGTTTAGTGTACTCAGAATTTAGGGTTTTCAGTTTAGCACACAACGGCGCCTCCTCTCATCTCTTCTTCTTCTTCTCTGTGGATTATTTATCTTCTCAGGCGAATATGTTGATTCTTACCTCCATGCCTAGCCACCGGAGCGTTGCCTCCCACCTCTCTCGTCTTCACAGCGGTTCACGTTGTTTGTGCTTGAACAGTACGAATTGCTTCATTTGCGTTTTACGGTTTTTTACAGTTAAGTTTTCGTTTCGCTTGATTGTTACATGCATGTTTAATCTTTGGCCCTTTTTTTATGTTTCCATGTAGTAAAATCTTGAGGGTTTTAGAGATGTACCTTGAACGTCTTGCTTCTGTAAACTGACAGAGAAGGAGGTGAGGCCGGCCGATGGCGCTCTCAGGAGGCTAGGCGGAGGGAAGATGAAGATGACAGCGTTTCTGGTATTTTGTTTCTTTACGTTGTTTGATGATGAGCTTTAGTTTCTGAAAACTGCTTGTTTTGTTTTGAGTTTTGTTGTTGGTGAATGCACTTCTGAAACTACGCTTGTTGATGCTTCTGAATGCTTTTCCTCTCTCTTTGTGGGTTATTTGATTTTTGATGATGAAAATAATATTCTGAAAAAAACTAGCTATTGTTGTTGTTGCCTCTAAATTCTTCCTCTCTTTTTGTTGACTAAATAATGATGATGAATTTGTTCTGAAAACTGGCTTATGTTTTTGTTGACGATGATCACGTTTTTTCTGAAACTTTTGTGGGCTTCTAAATCTCTTCCTCTTTGTGTTTGTTAATGATGAAGGAAATTCTGAAACTTCTTTTGTTCTTTGTTTGTTTTTGGATCTCTCCTCTTTCTGGTTTTGTCAATGATGAACAATACCTCTGAGATTTGTTTGTTATTGATGGCTGGATGATTTGTTGTGCTCGTAGACTGTTTGGGTTTGGCCTGGACTGTGCTGTTAGTTTTACAGGTTTGTTGAGCTTTGAATAAGTTTGGAAACAGGCTTGTGGTGAGTTGTAGTTTTGCAGGCCTGTTATGCAGGTTTGCTACTGGTTTGCTATTGGTTCTAAACTTTTGTGCAGGTTTTCAAGTTTGTAACACAGGTTTGTGATTTTGGAGGCAGGCTTGTATTTTTGTTTTGAGAGTTTGAGTTTTGGAAGCAGGCTTGAACTGAGTGTTTTAGTTTTAGCTTGCAGTTTATGCAGGTTTGAGCTTACAGGTTTGTTGTGTTTGTAAGGCAGACTTTGAACTTGTTTGGATTTTAGCTTGTAGTTTTGTAGGTTGTTGAATTTTGGGAAGGCAGGCTTACTGTTGTGTTTTGGAAGGCAGGCTTGCTGTTAGTTTGAGCTTGCAGTTTTGCAGGTTGTTGAGTTTTGTAATACAGGTTATGCAATGCAAATTTTACGGGCTCTCTCTCCTCTCCCCCGGACTGTTATACAGGCTTAGTCTTTTTATATCTTTTGTGTTTCTTTTACTGTATTGAAAACAGCCTGCCAAAACTGCAAACTCTCACTTCACTAGGTTTTCTCTTTCTCTTTCTCAAAAGCACTTTTAATTGCTTATTATAATATAATTCTGAAAAGTTGCTGGCCAGAAAATGATGATGGCTTTGGACAAGCCTTCTTGCTTGTAACTTGGTTTATCTTGCTGCATTGTTGTACTTTCTTTCCATATTTTCTGCATTGTGTACTTGCTGTGATAGTTTGGCAACTTAGTTTGACATTTGGTTAATGCATTTTGAAACTCAGTTTGCAGTTTAGTTTGCTGGGTTAATGCAGCTTTGCACCTTTCTATTTGAACCATGTTTTTTGCATTTAGTTTGACATGCTTGCATTTTATATATTTTATTTTTCTCTCTATGAACCGAGAAGAGAAATCTTCTTGTGATTTGCAGAGAGGAAAATGAAACATGATGAACATAGCATTTCTGATTCCGGCCGGCAGACTTTAATGACGATTTCTCTTTATCTGCTTGAAAATTCTTTTCAGTTAATTGTGCTGATTTCATTTTCTTCTGTCTTTTGCAGGTAAGTACCAGTTGGATGATAGAGGAAGCAGCAGAAGTAGAAGTCAAAGATCTCAAGAGATTTAGGCTTAGATTTATTTTTTCCATTTATTGTAAACAAGTATTATTGTAAATACTGTAAGTTGTAAAATTACAATATTCGAATAAAATTTGTAACAACATTTGAAATAAATAAATAAATAAGTCTTTGCCAAATATCTTCCAACTTTTCCTTGCATTGTTTATTTAATTATTTAAAACTATTAAATTAAAATAATTGAAACTGTGTCTCAATAATTCTAATCCAGATGAAATAAATAATCAACAAACTTTGCAGTCTCGCAACCTTACATCAATCACAATATGTGCAGTATTCCAAATAACATATGTGTAGTACAGTTAAACAAACAAGCATTCCATAAACCTTTCACTCCACTGATCAAGCAAATGCCTTAAGGTTCCAAACAAAAGTCTCAGCTCTTATCCTAGATAATTAGGCTTTTGAGAAACAACCAGTAATCTTGAACAAGCGTAAAAATAATGTAACAGTTAACTGAATTTCTGAGGATTCAGTTTCTTCTGAGAAATGCGAGCGCAAACCCTAATCCTGGATTACTGCCAAAGAAAGATCTGTCTGATTGATTCCTGAGCCAATCTCAACAAAATCAGTGGAAACCCTAATTCTGGATTGACTGATAAAGAAAAGTCTGTTTGACCGATTCTTGGGCCAATCTCAACAAAATCAGTGGAAACCCTAATTCTGGATCAACTGATAAAGAAAAGTCTGTTTGACCGATTCTTGGGCCAATCTGAAAAATCAGAGAAAACCCTGGGGTTGTGATTTCTTGTGAAAAATGGAGGGAAAATTTTGGGGTACAACAGTTGCCCCTGTTCAATCTTTTTGAACCTGAAGAGTTAGATTGACAATTTTTCCGTTCGCGACTCGAAGGTAAAAGATGATTGGACACTAGAGTGCCCAAAAATTTGCACTCGTCAAAGCATAGTTGAGGGAATGGGCTTAAAGATGCCATTTGGAGATGTGACAGAATCTTGTCGGAGATGGGCTTAAAGATGCCATCCGAGAATGTTTGTTGAACTGTATGTTGTAGGTGAAAGAATGAGTATCAGAAAGGTATCCGTGTTTGGAACATCTCTGAGCTGGGGGTCTGAATAAGCAATAGATTAGCATCCATGTTTGGAGCTTCTGTAAACTATTTTCAGTGTTTGAAGTTTAAAACTTGCTAAACTTATCCTGCAAAGGGTAAAGTATTAGCTGAAACACAAAGTCATGATGTATGATGCAATGTATGTGTTATATGAATGTAATGAATGCGCGTGTAAGCTGATCAGCCGTCTTGCTGAGGAGGATAAATCCTGGATGGCTGGAGATAATAAAATCTTTGACCGCTGTCGGGGAAAATAGATCCTTGACTACCGTTGGGGATTGAAAATCCTTTGATCATTGAAAATGAGAAGTCCTGGGACCACTGTTGGGGAAATCAGGAGTTTGGGTTGTATGCCAATCTACTGGGGATTCCTGTTTTGAGGAGATCTTCGCTGGGGAATATCTGAAAAACTCTGTGAGGAATTGAGAATGAGAATCTTCATTCTGCTTGGGGAATTGGTGTTGAGGAGCCAAGAATGAGAATTTGCGATCTGCAGGGGATTTGAAATTCTAACAAATTCAAGCTGAGAGTAAAGAAAGCTCCGGAGAATCAAGGATGAGAGTTTTGATTTTGTTGGGGAGTAAGAACCCTATGGGGAATAGCCATACTGTTGAAAAGTAGCTATCCTGTTGGAGGGGCTTATTCCTGTTTGGAGGAAATTCAGAAGTCAAGTCGTATGCCACTTTGAGAATGAGAATCTTCATTCTGTCGGGAATATCAGGAAGTTGAATTATATACCACTTTGAGAATGAGAATCTTCATTCTGTCGGGAATATCAGGAAGTTGAATTGTATACCACTCTATTGGGGAAGCAAAAATGAGAATCTTCATTCTGTTAACAGTATCAGGAGCTTGGGAGTATACCAATCTTCTGAGGTTTCAAGGATGAGAATCTTCATTATGTTAACGGTTAACTATTATCTGGTTGATCTCCAGGCTTCAAGATGTATCATACCATTATCTGGTCGAATCCAGGCTTCATGGCGTTTGGAGATATCAAGATATTATCTGGTTGAATCTGAGCTTCATAACTTTTATTAAAGATATACCACTACCTGGTCGACTCTAGTCTTCGTAGTATTCTTGGCTGCTATCTGGTCGTAATCCAGGCTTCACAGAAACTTGTATTGCTATCTGGTCGTAATCCAGGCTTCACAATAACTTGTCGAGCTGTTATCCGGTCGAATCCGGGCTTCACGGCTTGTGTTAAAGATATACCACTATCTGGTCGACTCTAGGCTTCGTAGTATTCTTGGCTGCTATCTGGTCGTAATCCAGGCTTCACAGAAACTTGTATTGCTATCTGGTCGTAATCCAGGCTTCACAATAACTTGTTGAGCTGTTATCCGGTCGAATCCGGGCTTCACGTCTCGTGTTAAAGATATACCACTATCTGGTCGACTCCAGGCTTCGTAGTATTCTTGGCTGCTATCTGGTCGTAATCCAGGCTTCACAAAAACTTGTATTGATATCTGGTCATAATCCAGGCTTCACAATAATTTGTTGGGGATTAAACTATTATCCGATCGAATATGGGCTTCATAGCTTGCTCTTAGGAGATACCACTATCTGGTCGTAATCCAGGCTTCGCGGTAGTCTGATACTATTATCCGGACGTAATCCGGGCTTCATAATATGCTGTAGAGATCAAGATATTATCCGGTCGAATCCGGGCTTCATTACTTGAATTTTGTGAGAATTTGATCTTTGACGACCGTAACTTCCAACAGGTGATGAAGGAATCTTTGACGACCGTAACTTCCAACAGGTGATGAAGGAATCTATGATGACCGTAACTTCCAACAGGTGATGAAGGAATCTTTGATGACCGTAACTTCCAACAGGTGATGAAGGAATCTTTGATGACCGTAACTTCCAACAGGTGATGAAGGAATATTTGATGACCGTAACTTCCAACAGGTGATGAAGGAATCTTTGAAGACCGTAACTTCCAACAGGTGATGAAGGAATCTTTGATGACCGTAACTTCCAACAGGTGATGAAGGAATCTTGGACGATCAATCTGAGTATGTTATGAATGTTATTGAAATGTAATTTATTTCGGAGAATAAATCCTTGACAAATGTTGGGGAAATAAACCCATGACTGCTGGTCTGCTAGAGAGGTGATAAACTTCTCGAGGATGCTTGAATTTCTTTTCATAAAGATTTCGGAGAGATTCGTCACTGCCCCTAGTATCAAATTTTTGTGGCACTTCCAGGAAACTTGGACTGTACGTAACCCTTTGTTGAGATTGATGTTTTAATGCCCCAAGTGATGGTGAGGGAGACTTGCCCCAGGTTATTCTGCAATTGAGAGATTTCTTGAAATCTTGACTGGACTGCCCCATGTTTAATGGATTTTGAAAGATTTGTTGAAATCTTGACTGGACTGCCCCAGATTCACTAGACAATACCATATTAAGTCCCCTTTTGTTGATGGAAGATTTTTGCAATGGGAGTATCATCCCATTTGAAGTGATTTTTATTCACTGAGAGAGCTTTCGTTCCTCTGAACATTCACTGTATGAATTTCTTTGCTGTCAAACAAATAACCATGTGCAAACAACGATATTCAAATAATGCAAAGTTTATGCTTGTCTTGAAGTTTTGAAAAAATGCGTTTTTTAGCAGAAAACTTTTTATAAGACAAATTCAACACAAGATTTAGGGCAAAGCCTTACAGGAGTCAGGATATCTTTTGTAACAGTATGCTTTCGAACTAACCCATGCTTCAATTAGGACTTTTGAAGGGTTTTAACGTGGCTTGGTTCACGGTTTAAGAAACAAAGGATAAAGGCTCAAAGTATATTTGTACCCACCCACTCTTCATGATGTTCTTCAATCCTAAACTCAGTTAATTATGCGTCGAACTCTATTCGAGTTTGGAACGACGTTTTGGTGATGGTTCACACAAGTTGAATTTGTTGGAAGGCAGTCATTTTTTGCAACTTTTTCCATGTTGTTGAGGATTTATAACGACCTCTTTCTTTTGGTTTATTATCCCTAACTTTTTCCTGACTGTTCTGGTTTTCGAGATTACAGTCAGTGGGATGCCCCAGCTTTCTTAAGCCTCCCTTGTAGGTTTTGGCTCAGTGGGTTTTTTTCTTTTTTGAGAGATAATGACTGCCTATGAGATAAGGAACCATCACTTGTCTTTTGATTCCCAAGGAATGTTTTTGATGTCATTCGTTGCATTACAAACTGAGAGTTTGCGACTTCAATGCGTATCTTTTGAATTAACTGAGAGACTACCCTGCCCCAGGTTTAAAGGTTTCAATTTGTGTTTAAAACAGAAAACTTCTACTTCTTTGGCTCGAAGGGGTTGACTAGGGATTATCTTCCTTATAACTCCAGTGTTTATGGTTTGAAAGAAACGCCTGTACATCGTCAGCGAGGTCTATTCAAAAGCATAGTGTATGAGATTATGGTATTGTTTCGTCATCCTCCCTCTAAAAGCTTGTAGCTTTTACAAGAGTTAAATGTCATAAAGAAAGTAGAAAGCATAGTTCAAGAATAGTGAAAACGAATGGATGAATTCAAGACAAACATATGCAATGCATTAATGAAACAGAGTTTTGACATCAACAAATAATTGTTTGAATAACAAAAGAAATTACAACTTGAAAATTCAAATGAAACAAAAGTCTCTTAGTTCGAACTTGTCATTCCAGGTGGAAAAACCCTCAGCGGAAGATTTTCATCTCACCATCCGGCATGAATTTCAGCACTCCATTGTCAATCAAGTCTTGGATCTTGTTTTTCAAAGCCCAACAGTCGTCGGTGTCATGTCCAAGACTATAGGAGTGGTATACACAAAATGCATCGGGGTGATAGCTAGGAGCAGAGGTATTGGGCTTCTGAATAGGATCCTTTAAAGCAGTCAGATTGACCTCCAACAAGCGTTCCAGTATTAGAGATGATGGTATATCGGTCTCAGTGAACTGTCTTCCAGACGTATTTTGCTTACGATGATTACCCCGTTGACACTAGCAAGGTTGTTGTTGGGCTTGTGACCTTGAAGCAAGTTGAGGAGCTTTTCCTTTATCCTCTTGTCTCAAAGGAGGTTGAGTAATGACTTGATCTTCAACCCTAGTTGTTTTCCCCACTTGGTTATCTTGAAGCAGTTTGTTGACAAGAACGCTGAGCTCCTCTTGTCTTTGAGCCAGATCTTGAATGAGATCCATCTGGCCTACCAGTTGTCCCATCATCTAGATCTTCATTGTTGCCAGCTCAATCTGTAGTTCTTCCAACTGATCATTCCTGACGCCGCCTGGATTTCCTAGGACCATGCCCCTTGTGAGGAAAGCTTTTACTTCTTCTTGCCCCTGGGATAGGTTCAAGAACATTTCTTGAAGTTGAGCGTTCTGAGCCTGGATGTCTTCGACAGTCCTCTCTAGAGCCATCTCTACTGAAATAAACAGTAGGAGAATAAGGAAACCTGAAAAAGAAAACCTGTTATGATACAATGCATGATATGTGGATGCATGTTTTCAAGAATCTCTCGGGGTAAACACAATAAAATGTTAGAGGTTGAACTTTGATCAACATCTTTGATTGGAGAACTTTGTATCGGTGGATGTCTTTCCACGAGAATCAAGCTCACCATGTCGAGTGGGTCATAGCCCTTGATTCAAGTTGTTGCACTCGATCTTTGATGGCATTTGTTTAGAGGAAAATGAAACCTCTTGCCCTTTGGTAGACGTCTGGTTCAACGTGACCCTACATCAAAGACCCTTGAGATCCTTGAAATGGTTATTGAAAATGCTATGGTATGATGTTATGATGTTATGTACAGGTATGCAAAAGTAAGAAAGTGTATATACAGATAATCACATTCACACAAAGCAAAATAGTCCTTAGGTTTAGGCTTGCATGGGGTTTGTAGGTAAGTACCCTCTTGAAGTTAGTTGGCTCAACCTGTCCTAAAATAGAAACCGGGTTCTAAGGAGCTCAATATCACTGGATTATTTTCTGTGTTCATTGTTTTGGTTTATCCACTTAACTTGCGACCAAAATATTCCAAGAAAATAACCCTCAATGAGTGTAGTATCGAGTATCTACCAACTTCAGACTGCACCAAAGTCGGTCATCTCACTACCCCTAAAAAAGGCCAAGATGGTCAAGTAAGGTTCTAAGAGTTCGTTAGTGCTTCATGACATCACTCAGCGGCCACGTATTCTCTTTGATTGACTCAAAGGCTACCGATACCCACAAATATGTCACACTAACGTAGCCACTGCTTCAACCATATCGGTATACCCCGCACAGTTCCCTCGCAGTTTATTGCTACTTACCTAAAAGGTGCCCCCAAATCCGGGTGTAGGATTTAAAACAAACCCCAAGCAAGGGCCCAAAAGAGTAAACCAATCAAGGCAAACAAGATAAGCATGCAAAGGTGATCTAGAACCCTAAGGTAACCCCACTTTTAGAAATACTCCCCAGCAGAGTCGCCAGTTCTGTGATACGGTGGGAGAACTGACTTGAGGTTTTGTGTTTGTTTTCGCACTTGTCCGGTTTAGCAAGAGTCGCCACCGACCTTTTTATTTTATCCAAAGGAAAGGTCAAAAAGCACAGGAAAGACCTTTGAGATGTTTTCTTGGGTTCGGGGGGTAGATTATGAAAAGGGAAGGTGCTAGCACCCTTTTCATCCATGGTTTTCCATGGGCTCTTAGTTACTTGTTTTAGATCACTTGCCTTTGCTTTTCAATTTTTTGAAATGGTGCTTTGTGTGTGTGATTTTGAAAATGCTTTGAGAAAGATGCCTTGTCTAGGCAACCTTTGTAATGATTCTTGTTTGAATATATACAAAGGTGTGTGTCTTTTTGAAAAGATATTTCAATGTTTTGAAAGTTATTTGGAAATTGTGTTGTGAGGTGTGTCTGAAAAACGGCAAGGATGTTTTGCAAGTTTTTGATCAAGTAACTAAGAGTTGTCTACCCTATTCTACTCAAAGATCTTTCTTATGTTTTAACCCTTTTTAACAGTGTTGTTTCACCATTGTATTTGGTGAATAACCTTGCGTTAGGATGTTAAACGGGACAGGCGCGGGTCATCGCATACAATCATTGAAAGCAACTTGTGAGACGCTCTAGCAATTTTTTAAGGGACGAGATCGTTTTATCAAAGGCAACATCGAGGGTTATCGAGGGACTACGATCTTTGTTTATTGAATGGGCATTTGCTAGAGTGTCTCATACTCGAGGGACATGATTGTGTTTTCCGAGGCAACAAGCGAGGTTACCCTAGAGGTGCAAGTGTGAATTGTGTATTGATTTTCATGCATTTATCTTGTATTAGGTCATCTAGCGATTGATTTTGAATCTTCTCATACAAACCCTAATTACTATACAGTATATTGAAAGTGATAAATTGCGGGAATTTAAAGTCTGAATTATTACAAAACAGTATCCGAGAATGGGGGTACAAATTTACAAATGGGGATGAGTCTTATCAGAATAATAATGTCCAAGTATTATTATAACCAAATTGAACTGTCGCATTTTCAAGATAAAATTATAACAAAGTATAAGATAATGAAAATCAAAGAAATATGAGATGCATGCATTTATTTACAAATGAACAAACAAAGATTTAACCTAATAAAGACTTAAATATTATTATTTTTGTATTTTGTGAAGAAAAAGTTTTAAAGAAAGAAAATTATTTAAATTAAATCTTCTATTATAATTATGTACTTTTATTAATTAAAAGGTTAAAGAAAAATTGCAAAATTGATTAGATCAAATTAACTATTCTTTTTTTGTATTTTTATTATATTAAACAAGGTTGATAAAGAAAATAAAATTATTTTTAAAGAAAGTAAAACAAAATTTAATTAGTGTTTGCATTAATTAAAAGAAAGAAAGTGATTTAAAGAAAAATGTTAGTTTAAAAATGATGGGCCTAAAGAGTTTGTGGCCCAAAAATAGAGAATGAAGAAGAACAAATTAATAATATCATAAATGAAGAAAGGGGGGTGGGGCGCAGGAAAATGGAATTGGCCTAAGGGTTTTGTTTGGGCGAAGGCCCATGTGGTGAATTTTGAACAAAGTTTGTTAGGGTTCATGTTTAGTGTACTCAGAATTTAGGGTTTTCAGTTTAGCACACAGTGGCGCCTCCTCTCATCTCTTCTTCTTCTTCTCTGTGGATTATTTCTCTTCTCAGGCGAATATGTTGATTCTTACCTCCATGCCTAGCCACCGGAGTGTTGCCTCCCACCTCTCTCGTCTTCACAGTGGTTCACGTTGTTTGTGCTTGAACGGTACGAATTTCTTCATTTGCGTTTTACGGTTTTTTACAGTTATGTTTTCGTTTCGCTTGATTGTTACATGCATGTTTAATCTTTGGCCCTTTTTTTATGTTTCCATGTAGTAAAAGCTTGAGGGTTTTAGAGATGTACCTTGAACGTCTTGCTTCTGTAAATTGAAGGAGAAGGAGGTGAGGCCGCCCGGTGGCGCTCTCAGGAGGCTAGGCGGAGGGAAGATGAAGATGACAGTGTTTCTGGTATTTTGTTTCTTTACGTTGTTTGATGATGAGCTTTAGTTTCTGAAAACTGCTTGTTTTGTTTTGAGTTTTGTTGTTGGTGAATGCACTTCAGAAACTACGCTTGTTGATGCTTCTTAATGCTTTTCCTCTCTCTTTGTGGGTTATTTGATTTTTGATGATGAAAATAATATTCTGAAAAAAACTAGCTATTGTTGTTGTTGCCTCTAAATTCTTCCTCTCTTTTTGTTGACTGAATAATGATGATGAATTTGTTCTGAAAACTGGCTTATGTTTTTTTTGATGATGATCACGTTTTTTCTGAAACTTTTGTGGGCTTCTAAATCTATTCCTCTTTGTGTTTGTTAATGATAAAGGAAATTCTGAAACTTCTTTTGTTCTTTGTTTGTTTCTGGATCTCTCCTCTTTCTGGTTTTGTCAATGATGAACAATACCTCTGATATTTGTTTGTTATTGATGGCTGGATGATTTGTTGTGCTTGTAGACTGTTTGGGTTTGGCCTGGACTGTGATGTTAGTTTTACAGGTTTGTTGAGCTTTAATTAAGTTTGGAAACAGGCTTGTGGTGAGTTGTAGTTCTGCAGGCCTGTTATGCAGGTTTGCTACTGGTTTGCTATTGGTTTTGAGCTTTTGTGAAGGTTTTCAAGTTTGTAACACAGGTTTGTGATTTTGGAGGCAGGCTTGTGTTTTGGTTTTGAGAGTTTGAGTTTTTGAAGCAGGCTTGAACTGAGTGTTTTAGTTTTAGCTTGCAGTTTATGCAGGTTTGAGCTTATAGGTTTGTTGTGTTTGTAAGGCAGGTTTGAACTTGTTTGTATTTTAGCTTGCAGTTTTGCAGGTTGTTGATTTTTGGGAAGGCAGGCTTGCTGTTGAGTTTTGGAAGGCAGGCTTGCTGTTAGTTTGAGCTTGCAGTTTTGCAGGTTGTTGAGTTTTGTAATACAGGTTATGCAATGCAAATTTTGTGGGCTCTCTCTCCTCTCCCCCGGACTGTTATACAGGCTTAGTCTTTTTATATCTTTTGTGTTTCTTTTACTGTCTTGAAAACAGCCTGCCAAAACTGCAAACTCTCACTTCACTAGGTTTTCTCTTTCTCTTTCTCAAAAGCACTTTTAATTGCTTATTATAATATAATTCTGAAAAGCTGCTGGCCAGAAAATGATGATGGCTTTGTACAAGTCTTCTTGCTTGTAACTTGGTTTATCTTGCTGCATTGTTGTACTTTCTTTCCATATTTTCTGCATTGTGTACTTGTTGTGACAGTTTGGCAACTTAGTTTGACATTTGGTTAATGCATTTTGAAACTCAGTTTGCAGTTCAGTTTGCTTGGTTAATGCAGCTTTGCACCTTTGTATTTGAACCATGTTTTTTGCATTTAGTTTGACATGCTTGCATTTTATATATTTTATTTTTCTCTCTGTGAACCGAGAAGAGAAATCTTCTTGTGATTTGCAGAGAGGAAAATGAAACATGATGAACATAGCATTTCTGATTCCGGCCGGCAGACTTTAATGATGATTTCTCTTTATCTGCTTGAAAATTCTTTTCAGTTAATTGTGCTGATTTCATTTTCTTCTGTCTTTTGCAGGTAAGTACCAGTTGGATGATAGAGGAAGCAGCAGAAGTAGAAGTCAAAGATCTCAAGAGATTTAGGCTTAGATTTATTTTTTCCATTTATTGTAAACAAGTATTATTGTAAATACTGTAAGTTGTAAATTTACAATATTCGAATAAAATTTGTAACAACATTTGAAATAAATAAATAAATAAGTCTTTGCCAAATATCTTCCAACTTTTCCTTGCATTGTTTATTTAATTATTTAAAACTCTTAAATTAAAATAATTGAAACTGTGTCTCAATAATTCTAATCCAGATGAAATAAATAATCAACAAACTTTGCAGTCTCGCAACCTTACATCAATCACAATATGCGCAATATTCCAAATAACATATGCGTAGTACAGTTAAACAAACAAGCATTCCATAAACCTTTCACTCCACTGATCAAGCAAATGCCTTAAGGTTCCAAACAAAAGTATCAGCTCTTATCCCAGATAATTAGGCTTTTGAGAAACAACCAGTAATCTTGAACAAGCGTAAAAATAATGTAACAGTTAACTGAATTTCTGAGGACTCAGTTTCTTCTGAGAAATGCGAGCGCAAACCCTAATCCTGGATTACTACCAAAGAAAGATCTGTCTGATTGATTCCTGAGCCAATCTCAACAAAATGAGTGGAAACCCTAATTTTGGATTGACTGATAAAGAAAAGTCTGTTTGACCGATTCTTGGGCCAATCTCAACAAAATCAGTGGAAACCCTAATTCTGGATCAACTGATAAAGAAAAGTCTGTTTGACCGATTCTTGCGTGTGATCGGTGGAAATAGAACTGACTGTTTAAAGTTGGTTTCGCGATATGTTGCGGAAGCAAGAGTCGCCACCGTCTTTTATTTTCTCCAACATGGAAAGGACAAAAGCACAGCAAAATTCCTTATGAGAATGTTTCTCGGTTCGGGAGGTAGATTTATAGAAAGAGAAGGTGTTAGCACCCTTTCTATCCATGGTTATCCATGGGCTCTTAGATACTTGCAATTATGTTTTCAAAATGTTTGCTTTTCAAAATGTGAGTGGGTTTGAAAAAGTTTCTTTGAAAGATTTTTGAATGACTCTTGTATCTGTCTTCAAGAGTGTTTGAAAAATTTGTTTTGAAAGCTTTTGAAAGTGTCAGTGTGAAAAGATTTTTGATTTGTTTTTTAGAGAGCAAGTACCCATGAGTCATCTACCTACCCTAAGGAATTAGGCTGTGTAAAAGTCCTTAAGGTAGTGCCATCCCACCATTGAGAGGTAGGTAGCACCACCGTTGGAGGTGTTCGGGTCAATTCGATTGTAGGGACAGTGTGGTCACCGAAGCAATAGTTATGACACCTTAGAAGTAACCCTAATGTCCAAGATCCTTTTTAATCTGAGGCAACCGTTTCGAGGCAACTAGATCATGGACATAAGAGCGACCGCTAAAACGTCATATACTTCACGACCACGTTTCGAAGGCAACGAGTGAGGCGTACCCTAGAAGTGGTGTGTGCGTTTGTGTGTTGTTTTCATGTTATGTTTTATCTTTGATCATGGTATTGTGAGCTACGAGTTATTTTTAGTTATCATACATTCTTTCATGCGAGTTTAGCAGTTAGGAGTGCGGAAAATTAAATACAATAAGATAAAAGCTACGCTATTACAAGGCGCGGGTCTATACATCGCCAAAAATACAAAGACCCGTTTTTTGGTAAATAAGTACGAAAAATTAAATAAAGCGATAAAAACCTATTTAACTATTACATTCTTGGAGGCAAATACATAATAATCAAAATAAAGTAAATGCGTGTGAATAAAAAAATTAAGTCGGAAATATTCTAAGGGTGTTGACCCTTTTAAGAAAAGAAATTGAATTTTTTTGGTCTTTTTGTAATTAACATGAAATTAAAACTAACTAATGACTAATTAATTAATTTAATTAAAAGAAAATATTTTTTTTGTGTTTTTATGTTTTTTATGGAATAAAATAAACAGAAATAAAATTAAAAGTTAATTTTACCTAATTCTAAATCTATTTTAATTATTAAGAAAAGAAATTAAAATTGCCTAATTAAACTATTTATTTATTAATATTTATTTACAAAATAAAATAATAATAATAATAATAATAATGATGTTAGTTCTATTTTTTTTTATTTTTTATGAAAATATGTTAGTTATGTTAATTGTTAATAATAAAATAAATAAAATAAGGAAAATAATAAAAAAAATGAAAATGACAAAATAAAAAAAGATTAAACCCAAGGGGGGTGTGGGCTGGAATTTGAGGGTGTATTGTTGAATCTTGGCCCATTTGAACCTTCAGCTCGTTTGACTTTTTGGACTGAGTGGAGCGTTGTTGACTCCTGAGCATGGTGCTCCTGCTTTCTGGGCCCTTGGATTTGCATCTGTGGACACTTGGCTGACTCCTGGATGAGGTCTATGGTGGAAGCTGCTTGAGAAACTGCACAAGAACGCGTTGGAAAAAATAATATGAGAATTATGGGGGACCTGGGAATCGAACCCAGGTCCCAGAGATTACCAAACATATGGCCAACCACTGAACCAAACATGCGCGTTTGTTAATGAAATAGAAAAGAAATATAATATAAAAACACGCGTTATATGCTGAAAAACAAAAAGGAGCGCGCGGGATTTGAATGGACCAATACCTTGCTGCCACGCCTTTCGTCTTCAACCTTTTCCTGTAAACATAAAACACATAGCGGGGGTTTTAAACCCCCACAAAATGCAAGTATGAAAAAATAGCGATTAGACGCTCGTGAAGCATAAATTGGGCGCGAGGTATGCATCATGTTCGTCTCATTGTGCTGAGTTTGGCCATGTACATTTGGAGTCCTGATTTTACAGTATAGCAAAAGCCCTAAATAACAAGCTCTGAAAACCTAGAAATTCGTCCATGGTGATTTTCAATTTAAGGCACCATTCTCAAATTAAATCATGTGGAAAGCTTTGTATTGATCCTGTGAGCATAATGCCATCAACAAAAAGTATTGAAAATGCATAAATGTATGACTGTAATTTTGAGAAAGAATGTAAACCGTATGCGTTGTGTGCTTCGATTCTGATGGTGTTAGGGCTCGTTTTTGATAGCAATAGACTCCTGGAGATTCAGGCAAGCTGTTTGAATCCAAAAGAGGCTTTGAATTACGCTGCAACTAGGTTTTCAGTTTCTCACTTTTCCTTTGAAAATTTGAAATTGCTTTTGCCGTATGGAGTGTTTCTAGGTCGTGAATGCTATGTGGGAGGCTTGCCTATAGGTTTTGAATGAGTATCAATCAGAATAATGGTCATTAAGCCTTTGCAATGAAGTTTTGATTTTGTCATGAACACCAATAAAACCACTTGCCATATTTGCTTCAATTTTGAATTTCTATGCTTGGAATAGGTCTTGCACGAGTTTGGAATGTGCTTCATGGTGTATCAAAGCTATTCAAGCCACAAAATATCCTTCCATTAATTTTCTTGATTTTTATTTGAATTTTAAAGATTTAAAATGAATTAAATCAAATAAAATTAAATAAAAATGGAAAAAATAATTTTTAATCTTGAAATAAATTGTGGGACACGTGGGAGGCATGGCCAAGCTGAAACAAGTGGAAAAAGTGGGCCCCTTTTGTCAAAAATGAAGTTTCAAGGATAATTGACTTTGGCCATTTCACAAATATTTCCCAAATTCTCCAATGCATATCTTGCTCAATTTTGAAGCTATGAACATGTTCTTGGACATTTTGGAAAGGTCTTGAAGTCCTCTAACCAATGTCTTTGGTCCCATGTCATTTTGATTTACCAATCTCAAGTTATGGTCTTTGACTTAAAGTGCCTTTTTGTTGACTTTTGAAAATGACCTATAATGTTGAAATTGATAACTTTTTGTGAGAGCATTTCTTGGACTTGGAATGTGAAGATGAGTTGTAGGAAATGTCCTCCCCTTAAAGATGAGCATTGGATGGGATTTTTATGATGAACCATGAAAAAGTTATGCCTTGGTCAAGTTACAGTTGACTTTTCAATTGTCCAAAAATAGAAACTTTTGCATCTTGATGATTTTTGAGCCATGCTTGTGGAATCATGATCAAGACTTGATCAAATGATGATTGTGGCTTCAAAATAAGATGTTTACAAAAAAATTTGACTTTTGACTGCCAAATGACCATTTTGCCCCTGTAGTTGACTGTGGAGCAATTAGGGTTTTTGACTGTGCAACTTGACCTTGTGAGCCTTGAAACTTGACATGTAGGTGATTGACAATGTGTATGAGCATATGGAACTTGATTGAGCCCTTGAAAACCTCAACTTCCTTGAAGGAACCAAAACCCTAATTTGACTGGCTTAGGAGAGTGGTTGACTGTGTAGCCCTTGAGTAGACTTTGAACCATTTGAGGTGATGCTTGGCAAAACTTTGAAGATTTATGGGAGGGCAAATTTTGGGGTACAACAGGTTCCCCTGTTCAATCTTCTTAGACCTGAGGATGTAGATTGGCCTGTATGCCTTTCGTGATCCGAGGGTGGAAGATGATTGAACACTAGAGTGCCCAGAAATTTGCACTCACATAGTTGAGTATCAGCAGTGTGATAGTGGAAATGGGCTTACAGATGCCATTTGGAGAGATGGTGGATAGGAGGATGGGCTTATAGATGCCATCTGGAGATGTGACAGAACCTTGTCGGGAATGGGCTTATAGATGCCATTTGGAACTGTAATGGGAGCATGGGCTTATAGATGCCATCTAGGTGTTGATCGCATAAGAGATTCCTTAGCGAGAATTTGCGTACCTAAGAAAGAAAGATAATTACCTGGCCTGTTACAGGGGTTGATCTTCAAAACTCTTCATGCAGACATGCCCTGGCTGGATACAGGTATCGAATCTGGAATTAGTTGCTCACAGATGTGCCCTGGCTGGATACAGGAAACGGATCTTCAAACTCTTCAGACGTGCCCTGGCTGGATACAGGAATCGAATCTGGAAAATAGTCGTCAACAGATATGCCCTGGCTGGATACAGGAATCGAATCTTCAAACTCTTCAGACGTGCCCTGGCTGGATACAGGAATCGGATCTAGAATCAGTCGTCAACAGATATGCCCTGGCTGGATACAGGAATCGAATCTTCAAACTCTTCAGACGTGCCCTGGCTAGATACAGGAATCGAATCTAGAAATAGTCGTCAACAGATATGCCCTGGCTGGATACAGGAATCGAATCTTCAAACTCTTCAGACGTGCCCTGGCTGGATACAGGAGTCGAATTTGGAAATACTCGTCAACAGATATGCCCTGGCTGGTTACAGGAATCGAATCTTCAAACTCTTCAGACGTGCCCTGGCTGGATACAGGAATCGAATCTGGAAATAGTCGTCAACAGATATGCCCTGGCTGGATGCAGGAATCGAATCTTCAAACTCTTCAGACGTGCCCTGGCTGGATACAGGAATCGAATCTAGAAATAGTCGTCAACAGATATGCCCTGGCTGGATGCAGGAATCGAATCTTTAAACTCTTCAGACGTTCCCTGGCTGGATACAGGAATCGAATCTGGAAATAGTCGTCAACAGATATGCCCTGGCTAGATACAGGTATCGAATCTGGAATTGCGACAGTTGATAGTAATTATCTTTGGATTGACCTTTTTCCTGAAAAGGTAAAACATCAGTTGTATGCAATGTCATGATGTATGAATTTCATGATGTCGTGATGTTCTCTAAATAGACGAGATTGTGTGATATGATGCGTATGTGCATGCATTGTGTATGTAGGTAGGATGTATGAAATGTAATGTTTATGAATGTATTTTTGTCTAGGAAAGTAAATCCTTGACGAATGCCGGGAAGTTGAATCTTGGGCTGATGTCGGGGAGTGAAGTTCTTCATTTCCACTGGGGGTGATGTTTGCAAGCATAAACCGATAGGAGAAGATGACTCTGTTGGGGAATAAACTTGGCGAAGAGATTACTCTACGGGGAATACTCTGTGGTAAGAGAGATACTTCGCTGAGGTTTTGATGATAACTCCGCTGGGGATGCCGTTGATAAGCTTTGTTGGAAGATTTGATGAACTCCACTGGGGGATATGAAGAACTTCGCCGAGGACGATCTTTCTGTGGTTTTTTAGCTGAGGATAACCCAGTTATAAGCTCTGGTGGAGAATAACCTTTGAATAAAGTCCGGGGAGACGCGTTCGTGCTCTGCAGGGGGGTAAGCTTCCAGAATCTACTGGGGATAAGCTTCCTACTGGGGAGATGGATTCAACTCTCCTGGGGAGACTGTCGAACTGTACTGGGGAGTGGCTCCACTGGGAGTGTCTGGTATTCCGCCGGGGAACAATCTTATATCAAGACTGCCGGGGATGCTTGTTTAAGGAATATTCGTATACTCCGCTGGGGAATATTGAGATTTTATAGGGATACCCAACTTCCATAAGACTGACTGTAGGCTAACTCTGCTTGGGGAGAGTGTCGCTGACTTGCTGGAGATATTGTGCCTTGTAGGGCTTATGGGAGACCAACTCTGCTTGGGAGAGAGTATTACTGATTCTGGTCTTACTCTGTGGGGAGTGGAGGTATCTTGGTTACGTCCTTCAGCCGAACCTACCTTGGTACCTTGGTGGACAAAGCAACTAGATCGTTTAGACAATTCTGATTGTCCCTGTTTCTAATGTCACCTGTAATTAATCCTTTGTTTCGTATTCAAATATTTATGAGTTAGCAATTAGTGTCAAATGCATATATCAAAAATTGGACATTGGACGTTCTTTACAAAACAAAACAGAAAAAGGAAAGACAATTGGCAATTGGTTTGAAAAGTGAATTTGTATTGATTTTTGAATTTGCCTGTAAATAGGCGTTTATGTACAAGAGGCTGACGTCCTAGTAAGAGAACTCCGCCGAACAACAGAGCTTATACAATTTGTACAAAGGGAAACAAAATAGCTATGTGAAAAATCCCACTGGGTTCCAACTCTGCTATCGCCTTTATATCTTTGAGCGTCTCATCACTTGGCTGCTTAGTCGAAGATGAAGCTGATTGATCGATGCCGTCTGAACTTGATGTTGATACCGGATTATGGATGCAAGGTGATCCAATGAGACATAGTATTACGCTCATCCCTAACTTTTGCCTGGACCACCCTTTCGGGTTTTCAGTCCACCGGGATACCCATTTTTGCCCAAGCCGCCTTTTCAGGTTTTCGACTTGCCGGGTGTACAGATTTTTTCGTTTCATCCCTTATTTTTGCCCGAACCCTTTTGGTTCGCCGGGAAGCCCTTATTTTTGCCTAGGTATGTCAACCTAGCGGGTCTTTTATCATGCGTAGTATCTTTTTACTATGTCTACATTGGCGGGGTGAGGAAGGTCGTCACCATCCATGGTGGTTAGAATCATAGCTCCTCCTGAGAAGACATGTTTAACCACAAATGGCCCTTCGTACGTAGGACTCCATTTTCCCCTGGGATCACTTTGAGGAAGAATGATGCGCTTGATTACCAGGTCTCCAACTTGATACTCTTGGCGTCAGACCTTCTTGTTAAATGCCCTGATCATCCGTTTTTGGTACATTTGACCATGACAAATAGCAGTGAGTCTCTTTTCGTCGATTAGGTTTAATTGATCAAGTCGAGTCTGGATCCAGTCATCTTCGCTCAGATCTGCATCCTTCATTATCCGGAGAGAGGGTATCTGGACTTCAATAGGCAAGACTGCCTCCATGCCATAGACCAAGGAAAAGGGGGATGCCCCGGTTGACGTTCTTGCTGAGGTACGATACCCATGAAGAGCAAACGGTAACATCTCGTGCCAATCTTTGTAGGTCACTGTTGCACCCCAAAATTTGCCCTCCCATATTCTCCAAGAAATTGCCAAGTCAAACTGCAAGATTCCCCAATGGTTGCACAGTGCAAAGGTCTCCCATACAGTCAAAACCAGGGTTTGTGTTCTGATCAAGAAAATGGAGTGTTCAAAGGTCCAATAAAGTCTCACATGCCTACAAACATGGTCAAGCATCCTCATATCAAGTTTCAAGGCATTCAGCACAAAATTGCACAGTCAAAACCCTAAATTGCACTACAGTCAACTGTAGGGGCAAAATGGTCATTTGGCAGTCAAAAGTTCAAATTTTTGGTCAACATATCATTTTGAAGCCACAAACATCATTTGATCAATGCTTGATCATGATTCTCAAAATTTGGCTCAGAAATCATCAAATTGCAAAAAGTTTCCTTATTTGGACAGGTGGAAAAGTCAACTGAAATTGACCAGGGCATAACTTTCACATGGATTATCATAAAAATTCCATCCAAAGCTCATTTTGAAGAGAAAGACATTTCCTACAACTCATCTTCATACTTCAAGTCCAAGAAATGCTCTCACAAAAAGTTATCAATTTCAACATTATAGTTCATTTTCAAAAGTCAACAAAAAGGGACTTTAAGTCAAAGACCATAACTTGAGATTGGTAAATCAAAATGACATGGGACCAAAGGCATTGGTTAGAGGACTCAAAGACCTTTCCAAACTGTCCAAGAACATGAGAAAATCTTAAAAATTGAGCAAGTTATGCCTTGTGGAAGTTGGGAAATTTTTGGATATTTTGAAAAGTCAACATTGATTCAAATGACCTAAAAATGCTAATGGGCCCATTTTTCTTCCATGATTCATCATTCTAAGCATGTGCACGACTACTTGGCCCAAAGGGAAGTATTTTCTCATTTTTTATTTATTTATTTGAATTATTATTCATATTAATTCATTTAAATCATTTAAATATATGAAAAATATCTAACATGACCTAACCAATCTTTTTATACATGTTTTGGACTCAATATTTCGTGCTTAGCTAAATGTGGAAAGATTTGGAGCAAATTGATCCTAATTGACACAAAGAACATATGGAAAAGATATGAAAAAAGATCCTTAAAATCAAATTTCCAAAAACCATTATTGCATTAGATTTGATTGAGTTTTGTTAACCTAATAGACTCACTACATATGCCTGATGATAAACCTAATTATACTGGACAAAAAGCTGCGCAAGAAAGCTCTGCAAAAACTTTGAAATTTCTCTCAAAAAGTCAATTCTGAAATCATTCTTCCAGGGCGATTCAAGGCCTAATTCCTATTCCAACAGCTTCCTCAAGGTTCCCTGAACACATTCCAATCAAAGACATCCATCAAAACGCCAAGAATTGGTAAAACGAACATGAACTGTACAGAGAAAAGTTGACAATCGTGCATCATGATTTAAGCATTATTTGTGAAATTTATTCATTGATTCATGTTCATTATGATGTCTTGATGCTAACCAACATATTCAATTGCATTTTTGTGCGCTATATACGATTATGCCATGTTTGACTTTTAGGGTTTTTCAGAGTTTTGAATTGGGGTTTTTCACCCAAGGAAAAATTAAGGCTTGTGACCACCACCATTCAATTCAGCGCATGGAGACGAAGAAGAACCACCCATCGCGCTGAATTTATGTGCCAAGGAGAGCTAATTGCTATTTTCTTTAAAGCCCTCTAAACCCACGCGTGGAAAACCGTTGCATATTGCTTTTGTATTTCAGGAAAAATAAACATGAAGAAGAAGATGATGTCGTGGCAGGAATCAGTTGGTCCGTTTAAATCTCGCGCGCGTTTCCAAGGCCACTAACCTTTTTCTTTTATAATATTTAGTTGTTATATTAATTTATGAATGAACAAAGCGCTTCAGTGGCAGGTGCACACCTTTGCAATGTCCATGACCTGGGTTCGAGCCCCAGGTCTGTATCATCTCCATATTATTTTTCCATGTGAATTCCTATGCAGCGCTTACGTTGAGGACCACCATGTATCCTCCAGATCAAACCATACACGCGTCCTGGAAGATCAAACCAAAGGCACAGATCTAAAGAGCACGTTGTACCCTGGTCCACGCTTCAACATGCTGTTCAAAAAAGTCAAACGGATCAATGCTAAATGGGCCAGAGTTTCTTGGATCATACCTCCTAATTTGGGACTGATACCCCCCCCCCCCCCCTGGTTTGCAATTTTCTACATTTTTATATATTTTATTTTTAATTGTTATTTTATTTTCTTTATTGTTTTAATTTAATTAATTATTTTTTTTACAAATATAAAACACACAAAAAAATCAGAAAAGACAAAAAGTATAATAAATATTTTATTTTAATTATTTTCATAAACAAATTGTATGTAAATAAATTTAGTTTAAATTAGGGTTTTTTAATATTAATTCTTTTCATAATAAAATCTAAAAAATATAGAATTAGGTTTAATTAATTTCTATTCCTTTTTAATTCTTTTTCTTTTTTTCATAATAATACTATTTATTTTATTTATTTTTATAATTAAAATTGTAAATTAATTAGGGTTTCATTTAGGTTAAAAAAACTTCAATATTTTCTTAATAACTTAAAAATAATTAGAATTAGGTTTAGCATTTTATTATAATTTTAATTAACTCCTTTTTTTTTCTATTAAATCCCAAAAAACAAAAAAACAAATTCTTGCTTTCTTTTAATTTTAATTTTAATTCCTTATTAACTTTAATTTTTGCAAAAGGGTCCAGCGCCCACGTCCTTAATCTCTTATTTAATTTCGCATATTTGTTTTTATGTCATTTAAATAATTATGTACCTCTCCCGAAGCCTTGTAAATATTACTTCTCGCACTTTACTTTATTTGCTTTATTTATTTTCCGTCAAATCGGGTCCGGTTTAATTTTGGCGATGTGGACCCGCGCCATTTGTAATAGCTTTAGATTTTACCTTTCCTCGCAACTTTTAACTGTTAAACAAAGCATGCAAGAATGAATGGCCTTAAATAAAATCAAGCGTAGAACACCAATAAACATGACAAGACAAATACAAATGAAAACGACACACGAATCGCACACACCACCCCTAGGGTACGCCTCACTGTTGCCTTGCCTCGAAAGGTGATCGTCGAGTAGAGGATGTCTTAGTAAGTCCTCATGATCCGGGAACCTGGCATGAGGGTAGCTTCTAAGGTGTCTTCCCATTGCTCTGGTGATCACCATGTCCCTACAAACTCGAATTGACCCGAACACCTCCAACGGTGGTGCTACCTACCTCTCAATGGTGGGATGGCACTACTTTAAAGGACATCTACACAGACGAATTCCTTAGGGTAGGTAGGTTCTCGTAGATACTTGCTCTAATCTCAAATTCAAAAATACTTTTCACACCGACACCTTTTCAAAAAGCTTTCGAAAGCATTTTTTCAAACACTCTTGAGGACCGATACAAGAGTCAAACTGGAATTTTCAAAGAAACTTTTTTAAAACCCACAATTGAAAAGCAAACAAACCATTTTTGAAAACACAATGAGCAAGTATCTAAGAGCCCATTGATAACCATGGATAGAAAGGGTGCTAACACCTTCCCTTTCTATAACCTACCTCCCGAACCGAGAGCAATCTCTTTAAGGAATTTTTCTGTGCTTTTGTCCTTTCCATTTGGAGAAAATAAAAGACGGTGGCGACTCTTGCTTCCGCGACATTTCACGAACCAGCGTTAAACAGTCAGTTCCAGATCCACCGATCACAGAATTGGCGACTCTGCTGGGGACACTACTTAAAGTGAGGTGTACCTTAGGGCTAGGTCATAACTATGTTTTCAATTGTATTGCTTTGCTTGCTTTAAATTGTGGGTTGCTTGGGAGTTCTATAGGTCCTAACCCGGATCTGGGGGATACCTTCTTAGAAAGTAGCAACAAGGCTGTGAGGGAACTGTGCGGGGTATACCGACATGGTTGAAACAGTCTGCTACGTTGATGTGGCACTTTGGTGTGTACCGGTAACCCTTGAGTTCAGTCAAGGAGAGTACGGGGCCTCCGCGTGGTGTCATGAAGCATCAACAGACCTTAGGAACCTTAATTGAACTATCTTGGCCTCTTTAGGGTAGTGAGATAACTGACTTTGGTACAGTCCGAGGTTGGTTGATACTCGATACTACACTCAATTGAGGGTTGCTTTCCTGGAATATTTCGGTCGCCAGTTCAGTGGCTAAATCGAAACGATGAACAATGAAAGCAATCCCGTGATATTGGGAACCTTAGAACCCGGTTACTTTGATTAGGACAGGTTGAACCCACCAACTTCAAGAGGGTACTACCCAGACCCCATGCTGGCCTTAAACCTTAAGGGCTTGTCTTGTGTGCCTTGTATGCCTTACATGTTTGTCTTTGTAAATATCTGTGGTGTGTTTAATCATAGCATCATGACATCATCCAGCATCATATGCATTGACTAACCATTTCAGGGGTTCGAATTTTCATCTTTGTTCTTGTTTTGCAGGACATGGAAACTGTTCGTAGAAAGACAATTCAAATCAGTCTTGTAAGGATCCCTCCTCAGCTTAAGGAGCTTATATCCAGGATTCCCGAGAACTCTTCATTCAGTGAAAGGCATGGAAGCCTCATCAGTTTGGTCAACACCAACATTGAGGAAGATATGATAAAGGTCCTGTTCCAGTTCTTTGACCCTCTGCATCATTGTTTCACTTTCTTGGACTATCAGTTGGTACCTACATTGGAGGAGTTCTCCCGGCTCCTGAAGATCCCTATCCTTGATCAGCTACCCTTCAACGGTACAGAAAAGGAACCTAAGCTTGAAGAGATTGCTAAAGCCTTGCACCTACAGTCATCTGACCTCAAAGGACATTGGGAAGTTAGAAGTGGTATCAAAGGGTTCTTAGCCAGATTTCTGTTTGAAAAGGCCCATGAATGTTGGAACTCCCTTGACTTGCAAGCTTTTGAAGAGGTTGTGGCCCTCCTTGTCTATGGTCTGGTGTTGTTCCCTAACCCAGATCAGCTTATTGATATCAGTGCTGTCCAGATCTTTATGTCCAGGAATCCCATACCTACGTTGCTGGGGGACATCCTTCACTCATGTTGCACTCGAACCATGAGAAAAAGAGGTGTCCTTATGTGTTGCACTCCTCTCCTGGGAAGGTGGTTTATTTCGCACCTTCCACAATCAACCTTGAAGAATGAGCGGGGTTTGAGATGGTCACAACGGTTGATGACTCTTACACATGCAGATATACATTGGTGCCCTAGGTCCAGAGAAGATGTCACTATCATCGATCGTTGCGGGGAGTACCCTAATGTTCCTTTACTTGGAATCAGAGGAGGTATTACTTACAGCCCATGCCTGGCTTGGAGACAGTTTGGTTATGCTCGGAGGGATGGCCCTCATGACATGTTAATTCCTGACATAGTTTTTGACTTCGACAACGATACTCAAGGACTTCGCCAGAGATTTATCAGAGCTTGGAGGATGCCAAGTAGGATAGACAGCAAGACACTGGGGCACAGGAATTCCATCCCGTTGGAACCTTATCTCAAGTGGGTACGAGCCCGCTCCCAGAAGTTAGTAATGCCTTATCCTCATATGCTCCCAGTGATCAAAGAACTAGTCTTGGAAGGAGAAGTGTCCCACACTATTCAGCACCCTGATATGCCCACATCCTGGGAAGAGATGCAGAAAAGTTGGATCCAGCTTAAGGAGGAAAGGAATTCTCTTGAGACTAGTCTGCATGCCAGTGAAAAGAAGGTCTTGGAGCTCACCCGCCTGTTGCATGAGGAGAGGAATCTCAACACCTACATAGCTCCGAAGAGGATGCGCAGTGTATTTTGGGATTGATTTGATTTTTGTACTTTTGCCCATGAGGCCTTGATGTATTAAACAATGATTTCCTTAATGATAACGTGTGTTCCTTTTTGTCTACAACAAATTTGAACTTTCGAACCCTTGAATGCATTGCATACGCATTTCATACATCACGTGCATAGCAGGTTTTTCCCCTTTTCAGGTTGCTTACAGTTCTTCGCTGTTTATTTCAGCATCATGAATACCGACTCTGCATCAACTGAGACATCAATCAAGGCTCTTCAGGCGCAGAATGCGCAGTTTCAAGAATTAATCAAGGGTCTGGCTCGAGGCCAAGAAGAACTAAAGGCTATGCTCCTGAAGAAGGAGAAGAAGAAGAAGAGAAGAACTGTTCTGTTCAACTCGGGCCGAAGGTTTAACAATACTCTGCAACAGGAAGAGGCTGGTTCTTCTGTTGACAAGAATTCTCCTCAGGCAGAAGCAAGGGTTCCTAGTCCGGTAGTCTCCGACAACGAGACAGATTTTGATGAAGAGCAGTACCCTCCTGCAGAAGACAGATACAAGTAACTGGAGGATAGGTTGAAGGCTATGGAGGTTCAACAGGTACCTGGGCTGGATTTCGAAGATCTGGGTTTGTCGACTGGTGTGATCATCCCTCACAAGTTCAAAGCACCATCCTTCTCTAAGTATGACGGGGCGTCTTGCCCCAAGCTGCATCTAAGGTCCTATGTTCGGAAAATTCAGCCGTACTCTGCGGATAAGAATTTATGGATCCACTTCTTCCAGGAGAGTCTTTCAGGGACTCATCTAGAATGGTTCTATCAGCTGGATGGGACCAAGGTTCGTAACTGGGAGGAGTTGGCTACTGCTTTCTATAAGCAGTATCAATATAATGCCGACCTTGCCTCCACACGTACCCAACTCCAGGGTATGTCGTTAGGTGCAAGCGAAGGTTTTAAAGAGTACGCTCAGAAGTGGAGAGACCTGGCCGGCAGGGTGCAGCCTTCGTTGACTGATCGAGAGTTGGTAGACATGTTCTTGGGGACCCTATCTGGGCCATTTTTCAACCATCTCATTGGGAATTCGTCTGCAGGGTTCACTGATCTAATCTTGACTGGAGAGAGGATTGAAGCTGGGTTAAAATCTGGAAAAATTCCAAAGGGTGCATCATCTAGTTCTGAGAAGAAACCCTTCAAGAAGGAGTCTAGTGCCATATATGGTTCCAGGAAATCAGAGAGACACGAGCACCGCCAATCTGTCAGTGCGGTAATGATTGCTAGGCCTGCTGCCGCTCCCCGGCCAAACAATCCCCAGAAGGTTGAAAGACCCCGGAGAGAATTCACTCGCTTAAGCATGACTTTGTCGCAGATCCTGCCACAGTTGCTCTCAACCAATTTAGTGACTGTCAGGGAGGCGCCGAAGTTTCCAAATACTGCATCCCCCAAGTACAACCCGAATGCTCGTTGTGCCTACCATTCAGATAGCCCGGGGCACTCTACTGATGACTGTTGGGCGTTAAAAAATAAGGTGCAAGACCTTATCGACGCAAAGGAGATACAGTTCGAAGCGCCTGCGAAGCCGAATGTAGTTACTGCCCCTATGCCTCAACATGGGGTAAATGCTGTTGATGAAGACGTTTACGCTGTTTCTGTGGATGATCTAGCCACTCCTCTAAAGATTGTCAAGAAGAACCTACTGCAGGCCGGTTTATTTCCGGGTTGTAGTGAGGGTTGCCTGTTCTGTGCTGTGTCCCCATCTGGTTGTCCCTTGCTAAAGTTAGGCATCCAAAGCTTAATGGATAGCAAGGAGATTCTATTCAAGAAGTCTGCTGTTCGGTTGGTTCCAGTGGAAGAAGTTTTTGTGGTGACTATCTTCAATAATCCAATCCCGGCTCTCCCGAAGAGGCCCGTTCAAATCATGACCGTTGCACCTGTTATTATCACCGTTCCGGAGCCCCTGCCCTATGTATCTGATAAAGCTGTCCCTTGGCACTATGGGGCAGATGTATATGTAAACGGGATTAAACAAGAGCTCAACGCTGGCGCCAGCATTTGTGACATCACTGGCCCAGCCAAAGTTACCCGCAGTGGCAGGCTCTTCTCGCCTGACATTGCACCGCCTGCTGCCCGAAGACCACTTCTCATAACCCCTGCAAGTATACATGTTCCTGCTGCTGATCCAATTGTTTCTCCTGCTGCCGAGTCATCCAATGCTCGGGGCAAAGAAGTTGAAGTTGAGCCTGCCCAAGTGGAGGCACCTGTATCGATAACTGCTGAGGCCTCCCAACAAGAGATGGAGGAGATTCTAAAAATTATAAAGAAGAGTGACTTCAATGTTGTGGAACAGCTGGGGCACACGCCCTCCAAGATCTCCATGCTCTCTTTATTGCTGTGCTCCGAGGCCCATGCCAAGGCCCTAATCTCATTCCTCAAGACGGCCCATGTGCCACATGAAACCTCTGCAGTCCAGTTCACTGACTGCGTAGCAAATTTGACGGCAGACAATGGCTTGGGTTTCTCAGACGCTGACTTGACCGCAAAGGGGAGAGACCATAATGATGCTCTGCATGTCTCTATTGAATGCAGAGGCACTACCTTGGCACATGTGTTGGTGGATACTGGGTCATCTTTGAATGTGCTACCCAAGAAGGCTTTGGACCGTCTAGATTGTGAAGGACTGGAATTAAAACCCAACAACATCATCGTCAGGGCCTTTGATGGTTCAAAGAGGATGGTTCATGGAGAGGTTGACATTCCGATTCGTGTGGGCTCTCAGGTGTTCGACTCCACTTTTTATGTGATGGATATCCGTCCATCTTACTCTTGTCTATTGGGTCGACCTTGGATACATAAGGCTGGGGCAGTGACCTCCACCTTGCATCAGAAGCTGAAGTACCCCGTCAGAGGGAAGATCGTCACCGTGCAGGGAGAGGAGGAATATATGGTGAGCCACCTAAACTCCTTCAGGTACATTGAGATGGATGGGGAGTTTATTGAAACCCCCTTTCAGCATTTCGAGGAGGTGTTTCCAATTGCAGCAACAGCAACAGAAGAAGGTGTTCCTTTGAAGATGGCTTCCCTAAAGGATGCCCGGGCTGTGGTGCAGAAGAGTGAAAATGCCAACTGGGGCAGACTTCCAGACTTCACACAGAAGACTGATAAACTTGGGCTGGGTTTTACCACAGAAGGTCAGAAAGCTATGAGGAAAGCGAAGATCGGAAGACCTCCCGTATTTATTAAAAGTTCAGGAGTGAATGCTGTTGGGGAAGACCATGAAGTGGACGAAGCTGAATTCAACAGCTGGATCTATCCGACGACCGAAGGCGGATTGAACAACTGGATTGCTAAAGACCATACCCCTGTTACCTTTGTGACGCAGTAATAAATTTCTTTGTTTCGTTATTTTGTAATAAACAATGATAAACTCTATGGCACGGTGTCTTACCCGAGGCACCGTGGTATCATTTGTGAGGGCATACAAATTGTCATTTCATATATCATGAATGAAAATCTTGGACGTTTTTCGCATTACAAATATCGTTCTCCTTTTCTGTCTTTATTTCCTTTACATATAGTTCAAAACAGCTGTATTTACACACACACTCACTCATACAGGTTTCAATCCACTCTGGATCTCACTGATAACAACTCTGCTACTGCCAATTATGACTTCGAAAATCCGATCAACTTAGCCGAAGACGAAGGTGAAGATGATTGCGAAGTGCCTGGCGAGCTTGCTAGACTGTTGCTTCAGGAAGAGCGGGAAATTCAACCCCATGAAGAGCCAGTGGAAACCATAAACTTGGGTACTGAGGCAGACAGGAAAGAGGTAAAGATTGGTGCCAACCTAGAGCTCAGCGTGAAGCAACGGTTAACCAAGATGTTACATGACTATGTGGAGATCTTTGCCTGGTCCTACGAAGACATGCCCGGGTTGGATACCGACATTGTGGTCCATCATTTGCCAACTAAGGAGGACTGCCCTCCAGTTAAGCAAAAGGTCCGTCGGATGCGTCCAGAGATGTCTGAGAAGATTAAGGCCGAGGTTATGAAACAGTTTGATGTTGGGTTCCTTGCAGTGACTTCTTACCCTCAGTGGGTTGCTAATGTGGTGCCGGTACCTAAGAAGGACGGTAAGGTCAGAATGTGTGTCGATTACAGGGATCTGAACAGGGCCAGCCCCAAAGATGACTTCCCCTTACCTCACATTGATGTCCTTGTTGATAATACAGCTCAGCACAAGGTATTCTCTTTCATGGATGGCTTTTCAGGTTACAATCAGATCAAGATGGCACCTGAAAACATGGAAAAGACTACATTTGTTACTCAGTGGGGCACCTTCTGTTACAAGGTCATGCCATTCGGGTTGAAGAACGCTGGGGCAACCTACCAACGTGCCATGGTTGCCTTATTTCATGACATGATCCATCACGAGATAGAGGTGTATGTGGACGACATGATCGCGAGGTCCCAGACTGAGGAAGAGCATCTAGATCATCTGTAAAAGTTGTTTGACCGGTTGAAACTGTACAAGCTAAGATTGAACCCGAACAAGTGCACCTTCGGGGTAAGATCTGGAAAATTACTAGGCTTCGTGGTCAGTGATAAGGGTATTCAAGTGGACCCTGCTAAGGTCAAAGCTATTCAAGAGATGCCAGTTCCTAAGACAGAGAAGGAAGTCAGAGGCTTTTTAGGATGCCTGAACTACATTGCTCGGTTCATCTCACACCTAACCGCTACCTGTGAGCCAATCTTCAAGCTGCTGAAGAAAGATCAGGTAGTACGTTGGAACGATGAATGTCAGGCTACTTTTGACAAAATCAAAGAGTATCTCCAAGAAACACCTATTCTTGTGCCACCGGTTGAAGGGAGACCTCTGATACTATACCTGACAGTGCTTGACAATTCAATGGGGTGTGTGCTGGGGCAGCATGACGAGTCTGGCCGAAAAGAGCATGCCATTTATTACCTTAGCAAAAAGTTTACCGACTGTGAGACCCGATACTCACTGCTTGAGAAAACTTGCTGCGCTTTGGTATGGGCTGCTCGCCGGCTGAGACAGTATATGCTGACTCACACTACCTTGTTGATCTCAAAAATGGATCCTATAAAATACATATTCGAAAAGCCTGCTCTGTCTGGGAGAATTGCAAGATGGCAAATGATCTTGACGGAATACGACATTCAGTACACAACCCAGAAAGCCATCAAGGGAAGTGTATTGGCAGACCACCTGGCACATCAAGCTGTAGATGATTATCAATCAATGAACTTCGAATTCCCGGATGAAAGCATCATGATAGTAACTGATTGTGAAGTACCTGGACCGGATGAAGGACCTGAACCAGGATCCCGATGGTCTATGCACTTTGACGGAGCCTCCAATGCTTTGGGTATCGGTATCGGCGCCATCATCATATCTCCTCAAGGTACTCATACTCCACTCACTGCTCGGCTATGGTTCAACTGTACCAACAACATGGCGGAGTATGAGGCGTGCATCATGGGTCTTTAGGCTGCGATCGACCTAAGGATCAAGTTTCTAAGTGTCTTCGGATATTCCGCTCTTGTGATCAATCAGATCAAAGGAGAGTGGGATACGAAACATCCAAACCTGATTCCTTACAGAGAATGTGTGTTGGCCCTGATCCCCCACTTCACGGAGATAACCTTTGAGCACTTTCCAAGAGAAGAGAATCAGTTAGCGGACGCGTTGGCTACAATGTCTTCAATGTTCAAGGTCAAATGGGATAATGAGGCTCCCCGGATCATCATCTGGAAACTGGACGAACTGGCATACTGTTGTGATCTCGAAACTGAATTGGTGACTGAGAAGCCTTGGTACCATGAGGTGAAGAGATATCTGGAAACTCAGGAATACCCTGAAGGTGCATCTGTCAACGATAAGAAATTCCTGAGGAGGTTCGCAACCAAATTCTTCCTTAGCAACGGCATCTTGTACAAGAGAAACCATGATTCAACCTTACTGCGTTGTGTGGATAAGACTGAAGCGGAAAGGATCATGGAAGAGCTACATGAAGGGACCTTTGGTACACATTCCAGTGGACATACAATGGCAAAGAAGATCCTACGGGAAGGATATTACTGGTCCACAATGGAAGCCGATTGTTACCAACATTCCAGGACATGCCACAAGTGCCAGATTTATGCAGACAAGGTGCATGTTCCTCCGGTTCCCCTGAATGTTCTGACTGCGCCTTGGCCGTTTGCAATGTGGGGCATAGACATGATCGGCGAGATTAAACCTACGGCATCCAATGGGCATCGCTTCATCCTAGTGGCGATTGATTATTTCACGAAGTGGGTTGAGGCAGCATCCTATGCTACGGTAACCAAGACTGTCGTGGCACGGTTCATTCGGCACAACCTGATCTGTCGATACGGCGTCCCTGAGAGGATTATCACAGACAACGGTACCAATCTGAACAACAAGATGATCGCTGAGCTCTGCGAACAGTTCAAGATACAGCACCACAATTCTTCTCCTTACAGACCGAAGATGAATGGGGCTGTAGAAGCAGCAAATAAGAACATCAAGAAAATCGTGCAGAAGATGACAGTGACTTAAAAAGATTGGCACGAGATGTTACCGTTCGCTCTACATGGGTACCGTACCTCAGCTAGGACGTCAACCGGGGCAACCCCTTTTTCCTTGGTTTATGGTATGGAGGCAGTCTTACCGATCGAGGTACAAATACCCTCTCTCCGGATAACGAAGGATGCAAATCTGAACGAAGATGATTGGATCCAGACACGACTTGAACAACTCAACCTCATTGATGAAAAGAGACTTGCTGCTATCTGTCACGGTCAGACGTATCAGAAACAGATGATCAGGGCATTTAACAAAAAGGTCAGACCACAGGAATATCAAGTTGGGGATCTGGTAATCAAGAGAATCATCCTTCCTCAGAGTGATCCAAGGGGAAAATGGACCCCTACGTACGAAGGGCCATTTGTGGTTAAGCATGTGTTCTCAGGAGGAGCCATGATATTAACCAACATGGACGGTGACGACCTTCCTCATCCCGCCAATGCAGACATAGTAAAAAAATACTACGCATGAAAAAAGACCCGCTAGGCTGACATGCCTAGGCAAAAATTAGGGCTTCCCGTCGAACCAAAAGGGTTCGGGCAAAATGAAGGGATGAAATGAAAAAAATCTGTACACCCGGCAAGTCGAAAACCTGAAAAGGCGGCTTGGGCAAAAATGGGTATCCCGGTGGACTGAAAACCCGAAAGGGCGGTCCAGGCAAAAATTAGGGATAAAGCGTAATACTATGTCTCATTGGATCACTTTGCACCCAGAATCCGGTATCTACATCAAGTTCAGACGGCATCGATCAGTCAGCTTCACCTTCAACCAAGGTCATCAAGTGATGAGACGCTCGGAGTTATAAAGGCAATAGCAGAGTTGAAACCCAGTGGATCATTCATATTTCACACAGCTGTTTTATTTTCTTTTGTACAAAATTTGTATAAACTCTCTTGTTCGGCGACATTCCTCTTACTAGGACGTCAGCCTCTTGTACACAAAACGCCTATTTTCAGGCCATTCAAAAAATCAATACAAATATATTTTCAGTTAAACGTGCCAAGTGTTCTTCTTTTTCTGTTTTGTTTTGCGAAGAACGTCCAAGGTTCAATTTGTGATATATGCATTGACAATAATTTGCTAACTCATAAATATTTGCATACGAAACAAAGGAATTAATTGCAGGTGACACTAGAAACAGGGGCAATAAAAGAGTTGTCTGAGCAGTCTAATTGTTCTATCCTCCAAGGTACCAAGGTAGGTTCAGCTAAAGAACACGACCAAGTACATGTTAAATCCCCAGAAGAGTCCAAACCAGTTTCCCCAGGAAAGTTGGAATCCCCAAGCAGTAAGCTTATCCCCAGTAGATTCTGGAAGCTTATCCCCTCTCAAAGCGCGAACGCGTCGTCCGGCTTTATTTAAAGAGTTATTTCCTTAACAGGATATAACTGGGTTATCCTCAGCCAAAATCCACGGAAAGAGCGTCGTCGACAAAGTCTTCCTATCCCCAGCAAATTATTATCAACACTCAGCAAGGCATCTCTCTCCCCATAGAGTATTGCTTCCCAGCATGGTCGCTAGAGTATCTTTTCTCCCTGCAAAATCTTCATTCGCCAAGCTTATTCCGCAACGGAGTCATCTTCTCCTACCAGTATTCTTGCAACCATTATCCCCAGCGGAAACAAGAAGCTCTTTTCTTCAACATCAGCCCAGGATACGACTTCCCGGCACCCGTCAAGGATTCATTTTCCTAGACAAAAACATACATTCATAAAACATCACATACATCATTATAGCATGCATAAACGCATTATATCATACAAGTCTCGTTTATATTGAGAACATCATTGCTTGATCCATATCATGCATTGCATATGACTGACCTTTACCTTTCAGGAAAGAATCAGTTAAATTCTCAATCATCTTTCAAGACCTTGTCCGGTTCAGTTAAATCGATCCTAAGATTTTCCTGATGCTTATCCAGTCAAAGGCCTTCTCTGGTTCAGTCAGATCGACCCTAAGATCTCCCTGATGCTTATCCAGTTGAAGATATTTCAAGACCTTGTCCGGTTCAGTTAAATCGACCCTAAGATTTTCCTGATGCTTATCCAGTCAAAGGCCTTCTCTGGTTCAGTCAGATCGACCCTAAGATCTCCCTGATGCTTATCCAGTTGAAGATATTTCAAGACCTAGACCGGTTCAGTTAAATCGACCCTAAGATTTTCCTGATGCTTATCCAGTCAAAGGCCTTCTCTGGTTCAGTCAGATCGACCCTAAGATCTCCCTGATGCTTATCCAGTTGAAGATATTTCAAGACCTAGACCGGTTCAGTTAAATCGACCCTAAGATTTTCCTGATGCTTATCCAGTCAAAGGCCTTCTCTGGTTCAATCAGATCGACCCTAAGATCTCCCTGATGCTTATCCAGTTGAAGATATTTCAAGACCTTCTCTGGTTCAGTCAGATCGACCCTAAGATCTCACTGATGCTTATCCAGTTGAAGATATTTCAAGACCTAGACCGGTTCAGTTAAATCGACCCTAAGATTTTCCTGATGCTTATCCAGTCAAAGGCCTTCTCTGGTTCAGTCAGATCGACCCTAAGATCTCCCTGATGCTTATCCAGTTGAAGATATTTCAAGACCTAGACCGGTTCAGTTAAATCGACCCTAAGATTTTCTTGATGCTTATCCAGTCAAAGGCCTTCTCTGGTTCAGTCAGATCGACCCTAAGATCTCCCTGATGCTTATCCAGTTGAAGATATTTCAAGACCTAGACCGGTTCAGTTAAATCGACCCTAAGATTTTCCTGATGCTTATCCAGTCAAAGGCCTCCTCTGGTTCAGTCAGATCGACCCTAAGATCTTCCTGATTCTTATCCCAGTAGAAGACACCCAAGATTTTTTTCAACGAGCGTTGTTGAAGTTAAAGTCGCCCAAGGTTCTCTTACCATTCTTGCTAAGGCAGTAACCATCCCTGGTTCATTCATCACCATGTGAAGACTCCAGACTCAGCTCCTGTAACCAGCCGGGACATATCTGTACCAAGCATCTGAAAACCAACTCCTGCGACGTGTCAGGTATTCATTTTCTGTTTTGCAGGTATGCAGGTTCTCGCTAAGGAATCTCTTACATGATCAATATCCATATGGCATCTATAAGCCCATCACCCTATCCAGCAACCTCTAAATGGCATCTATAAGCCCATTCCCCCATCACACCGCTAACATGTGAGCGCAAATTTCTAGGCACTCTAGTGTCCAATCATCTTCTACCTTCGGATTACGAAAGGCACGTCAGCCAATCTGCATCCTCAGGTCTAAGAAGATTGAACAGGGGCAACTGTTGCACCCCAAAATTTTCCCTCCCATATTCTCCAAGAAATTGCCAAGTCAAACTGCAAGATTCCCCAATGGTTGCACAGTGCAAAGGTCTCCCATACAGTCAAAACCAGGGTTTGTGTTCTGATCAAGAAAATGGAGTGTTCAAAGGTCCAATAAAGTCTCACATGCCTACAAACATGGTCAAGCATCCTCATATCAAGTTTCAAGGCATTCAGCACAAAATTGCACAGTCAAAACCCTAAATTGCACTACAGTCAACTGTAGGGGCAAAATGGTCATTTGGCAGTCAAAAGTTCAAATTTTTGGTCAACATATCATTTTGAAGCCACAAACATCATTTGATCAATGCTTGATCATGATTCTCAAAATTTGGCTCAGAAATCATCAAATTGCAAAAAGTTTCCTTATTTGGACAGGTGGAAAAGTCAACTGAAATTGACCAGGGCATAACTTTCACATGGATTATCATAAAAATTCCATCCAAAGCTCATTTTGAAGAGAAAGACATTTCCTACAACTCATCTTCATACTTCAAGTCCAAGAAATGCTCTCACAAAAAGTTATCAATTTCAACATTATAGTTCATTTTCAAAAGTCAACAAAAAGGGACTTTAAGTCAAAGACCATAACTTGAGATTGGTAAATCAAAATGACATGGGACCAAAGGCATTGGTTAGAGGACTCAAAGACCTTTCCAAACTGTCCAAGAACATGAGAAAAGCTTAAAAATTGAGCAAGTTATGCCTTGTGGAAGTTGGGAAATTTTTGGATATTTTGAAAAGTCAACATTGATTCAAATGACCTAAAAATGCTAATGGGCCCATTTTTCTTCCATGATTCATCATTCTAAGCATGTGCACGACTACTTGGCCCAAAGGGAAGTATTTTCTCATTTTTTATTTATTTATTTGAATTATTATTCATATTAATTCATTTAAATCATTTAAATATATGAAAAATATCTAACATGACCTAACCAATCTTTTTATACATGTTTTGGACTCAATATTTCGTGCTTAGCTAAATGTGGAAAGATTTGGAGCAAATTGATCCTAATTGACACAAAGAACACATGGAAAAGATATGAAAAAAGATCCTTAAAATCAAATTTCCAAAAACCATTATTGCATTAGATTTGATTGAGTTTTGTTAACCTAATAGACTCACTACATATGCCTGATGATAAACCTAATTATACTGGACAAAAAGCTGCGCAAGAAAGCTCTGCAAAAACTTTGAAATTTCTCTCAAAAAGTCAATTCTGAAATCATTCTTCCAGGGCGATTCAAGGCCTAATTCCTATTCCAACAGCTTCCTCAAGGTTCCCTGAACACATTCCAATCAAAGACATCCATCAAAACGCCAAGAATTGGTAAAACGAACATGAACTGTACAGAGAAAAGTTGACAATCGTGCATCATGATTTAAGCATTATTTGTGAAATTTATTCATTGATTCATGTTCATTATGATGTCTTGATGCTAACCAACATATTCAATTGCATTTTTGTGCGCTATATACGATTATGCCATGTTTGACTTTTAGGGTTTTTCAGAGTTTTGAATTGGGGTTTTTCACCCAAGGAAAAATTAAGGCTTGTGACCACCACCATTCAATTCAGCGCATGGAGACGAAGAAGAACCACCCATCGCGCTGAATTTATGTGCCAAGGAGAGCTAATCGCTATTTTCTTTAAAGCCCTCTAAACCCACGCGTGGAAAACCGTTGCATATTGCTTTTGTATTTCAGGAAAAATAAACATGAAGAAGAAGATGATGTCGTGGCAGGAATCAGTTGGTCCGTTTAAATCTCGCGCGCGTTTCCAAGGCCACTAACCTTTTTCTTTTATAATATTTAGTTGTTATATTAATTTATGAATGAACAAAGCGCTTCAGTGGCAGGTGCACACCTTTGCAATGTCCATGACCTGGGTTCGAGCCCCAGGTCTGTATCATCTCCATATTATTTTTCCATGTGAATTCCTATGCAGCGCTTACGTTGAGGACCACCATGTATCCTCCAGATCAAACCATACACGCGTCCTGGAAGATCAAACCAAAGGCACAGATCTAAAGAGCACGTTGTACCCTGGTCCACGCTTCAACATGCTGTTCAAAAAAGTCAAACGGATCAATGCTAAATGGGCCAGAGTTTCTTGGATCATACCTCCTAATTTGGGACTGATACCCCCCCCCCTGGTTTGCAATTTTCTACATTTTTATATATTTTATTTTTAATTGTTATTTTATTTTCTTTATTGTTTTAATTTAATTAATTATTTTTTTTACAAATATAAAACACACAAAAAAATCAGAAAAGACAAAAAGTATAATAAATATTTTATTTTAATTATTTTCATAAACAAATTGTATGTAAATAAATTTAGTTTAAATTAGGGTTTTTTAATATTAATTCTTTTCATAATAAAATCTAAAAAATATAGAATTAGGTTTAATTAATTTCTATTCCTTTTTAATTCTTTTTCTTTTTTTCATAATAATACTATTTATTTTATTTATTTTTATAATTAAAATTGTAAATTAATTAGGGTTTCATTTAGGTTAAAAAAACTTCAATATTTTCTTAATAACTTAAAAATAATTAGAATTAGGTTTAGCATTTTATTATAATTTTAATTAACTCCTTTTTTTTTCTATTAAATCCCAAAAAACAAAAAAACAAATTCTTGCTTTCTTTTAATTTTAATTTTAATTCCTTATTAACTTTAATTTTTGCAAAAGGGTCCAGCGCCCACGTCCTTAATCTCTTATTTAATTTCGCATATTTGTTTTTATGTCATTTAAATAATTATGTACCTCTCCCGAAGCCTTGTAAATATTACTTCTCGCACTTTACTTTATTTGCTTTATTTATTTTCCGTCAAATCGGGTCCGGTTTAATTTTGGCGATGTGGACCCGCGCCATTTGTAATAGCTTTAGATTTTACCTTTCCTCGCAACTTTTAACTGTTAAACAAAGCATGCAAGAATGAATGGCCTTAAATAAAATCAAGCGTAGAACACCAATAAACATGACAAGACAAATACAAATGAAAACGACACACGAATCGCACACACCACCCCTAGGGTACGCCTCACTGTTGCCTTGCCTCGAAAGGTGATCGTCGAGTAGAGGATGTCTTAGTAAGTCCTCATGATCCGGGAACCTGGCATGAGGGTAGCTTCTAAGGTGTCTTCCCATTGCTCTGGTGATCACCATGTCCCTACAAACTCGAATTGACCCGAACACCTCCAACGGTGGTGCTACCTACCTCTCAATGGTGGGATGGCACTACTTTAAAGGACATCTACACAGACGAATTCCTTAGGGTAGGTAGGTTCTCGTGGATACTTGTTCTAATCTCAAATTCAA
The DNA here is from genome assembly GCA_948472305.1 of Vicia faba. Classification (NCBI taxonomy): domain Eukaryota; kingdom Viridiplantae; phylum Streptophyta; class Magnoliopsida; order Fabales; family Fabaceae; genus Vicia; species Vicia faba. The sequence continues at coordinate 1,635,269,347 of OX451736.1, forward strand.
AAATACTTTTCACACCGACACCTTTTCAAAAAGCTTTCGAAAGCATTTTTTCAAACACTCTTGAGGACCGATACAAGAGTCAAACTGGAATTTTCAAAGAAACTTTTTTAAAACCCACAATTGAAAAGCAAACAAACCATTTTTGAAAACACAATGAGCAAGTATCTAAGAGCCCATGGATAACCATGGATATAAAGGGTGCTAACACCTTCCCTTTCTATAACCTACCTCCCGAACCAAGAGCAATCTCTTTAAGGAATTTTTCTGTGCTTTTGGCCTTTCCATTTGGAGAAAATAAAAGACGGTGGCGACTATTGCTTCCGCGACATTTCGCGAACCAGCATTAAACAGTCAGTTCCAAATCCACCGATCACAGTCACTGTCATCTTCTGCACAATTTTCTTGATATTCTTATTTGCCACTTCTACAGCTCCATTCATCTTCGGCCGGTAGGGAGAAGAGTTGTGGTGTTGTATCTTGAATTGCTTGCAGAGCTCAGTGATCATCTTGTTGTTAAGATTGGTACCATTATCCGTAATGATCCTTTCTGAGACGCTGTATCGACAGATCGGGTTATGCCGAATGAATCGTGCTACGACGTTCTTGGTTACCGTAGCATAGGAAGCTGCTTCAACCCACTTTGTAAAGTAATCAATTGCAACCAGGATGAAGCGATGCCCGTTGGATGCTGTAGGTCTGATCTCGCCGATCATATCAATGCCCCACATTGCAAACGGCCAAGGTGCTGTTAAGACATTCAGAGGTACTGGAGGAACGTGCACCTTATTAGCATATATCTAGCATTTATGACATGTCCGAGAATGTTGGTAACAGTCAGCTTCCATTGTGGACCAGAAATATCCTGCCCGAAGGATTTTCTTTTCCATGGTGTGTCCACTGGAATGTGTTCCTAAGGTACCTTCATGTAGCTCTGCCATGATCTTTTCTGCTTCTGTCTTATCCACACAACGTAGTAAGGTTGAATCATGGTTTCGCTTGTACAGAATGTCGTTGCTAAGGAAGAACTTTGCAGCGAACCTTCTCAGAAACTTTTTGTCATTGATGGATGCACCCTCGGGGTATTCTTGAGCTTCCAAGTACCTCTTTACTTCATGATACCAGGGTTTTTCCGTTACCTCTTTAACCTCAAGATCACAGCAATATGCAGGTTCATCCAATTTCCAGATGATGATCCGGGGAGCCTCGTTGTCCCATTTGACTTTGAACATGGAAGACATTGTAGCTAACGCGTCCGCCAACTGATTCTCCTCTCTTGGGAAGTGTTCAAAAGTTATCTCTGTGAAATGGGGGATCAATGTCAACACACACTCTTTGTAAGGGATAAGGTTTGGGTGTTTCGTATCCCACTCGCCTTTGATCTGATTGATCATGAGAGCGGAATCTCCGAAGACACTCAGAAACTTGATCCTTAAGTCAATTGCAGCTTGCAGACCCATGATGCATGTCTCATACTCCGCCATGTTGTTGGTGCAGTTGAAACATATTCGGGTAGTGAGTGGAGTATGAGTGCCTTTGGAGGATATGATTACAACGCCGATGCCATTACCCAAAGCGTTTGAGGCTCCGTCAAAGTGCATAGACCATCGGGATCCTTCTTCAGGTCCTTCATCTGGTCCAGGTACTTCACAATCAGTTACTACCATGATATCCTCGTCTGGAAATTCAAAGTTCATAGATTGGTAGTCATCCACTGCTTGGTGTGCCAAATGGTCTGCCAATACACTTCCTTTGATTGCTTTCTGAGTTGTATATTGGATGTCGTATTCTGTCAAGATCATCTGCCATCTTGCTATTCTTCCAGACTGAGCAGGCTTTTCGAATATGTACTTGATTGGATCCATTTTTGAGATCAACAAGGTAGTGTGAGTCAACATATATTGTCTCAGCCGGCGAGCAGCCCATACCAAAGCGCAGCAAGTTTTCTCGAGCAGTGAGTATCGGGTCTCACAGTCGGTAAACTTTTTGCTAAGGTAATAAATGGCGTGCTCTTTTCGGCCAGACTCGTCATGCTTCCCCAGCACACACCCCATTGAGTTGTCAAGTACTGTCAAGTATAATATTAGAGGTCTTCCTTCAACTGGTGGCATAAGAATGGGTGGTTCTTGGAGATACTCTTTGATTCTATCGAAAGCAGCCTGACATTCATCGTTCCAACGTACTACTTGATCTTTCTTCAGCAGCTTGAAGATTGGTTCACAGGTAGCAGTTAGATGAGAGATGAACCGGGCAATGTAATTCAGACGTCCTAGAAAGCCTCTGACTTCTTTCTCCGTCTTGGGAGTTGGCATCTCTTGTATGGCTTTCACCTTGGCAAGGTCCACTTGAATACCTTTGTCGCTTAGGATGAAGCCTAGCAGTTTGCCAGACCTCACCCCGAAGGTGCACTTGTTTGGGTTCAACCTCAGCTTGTACAACTTCAGACGGTCAAACAATTTCTGTAGATGGTCAAGGTGTTCCTCTTCAGTTTGGGACCTTGCAATCATATCGTCGACATACACTTCGATCTCATGATGGATCATGTCATGAAATAAAGCAACCATGGCACGTTGGTAGGTTGCCCCAGCATTTTTCAACCCAAAAGGCATGACCTTGTAGCAGAAGGTTCCCCACTGAGTAACAAAGGTAGTCTTTTCCATATCTTCAGGAGCCATCTTGATTTGATTGTAACCTGAGAACCCATCCATGAAGGAGAACACCTTGTGCTGAGCAGTATTGTCAACCAGAACGTCGATGTGAGGCAGAGGGAAGTCATCCTTAGGGCTGGCCCTATTCAAATCCCTGTAGTCAACACACATTCTAACCTTACCATCTTTCTTCGGCAATGGAACCACGTTGGCAACCCACTGAGGGTAAGAAGTCACTGCTAGAAACTCGGCATCAAATTGTTTCATAACCTCAGCCTTGATTTTCTCGGACATCTCTGGACGCATACGGCGGACCTTTTGTTTAACCGGAGGGCAGTCTTCCTTGGTAGGAAGGTGATGAACCACAATGTCGGTATCCAACCCAGGCATGTCTTCGTAAGACCAGGCAAAGATTTCCACATAATCATGCAGCATCTGAATCAAACGTTGTTTCACACTAGCCTCCAGATTGGCACCAATCTTGACTTCCTTTCTGTCTATCTCAGTACCCAGATTTACCGTTTCCACTGGCTCTTCGTGTGGCTGAATGGCCCTCTCTTCCTGGAGTAGCAGTCTTGCAAGCTCGCCAGGAACTTCGCAATCATCTTCACCTTCGTCTTTGACTAAGTTGATCAGATTTTCGAAGTCATAACTGGCAGTAGCAGAGTCATTACCAGTGAGATCCAGAGTGGATTGGAACCTGTATAAGTGAGTGTGTGTAAATATAGTTGTTTTGCAATATATATAAAGAAAGAAAGGGAGCGCAAGATTTGAAATGTGAAAAACGTTCAATGCTTTTATTCATGATATATGAAAGTGACAAACAAAAGCCTTCACAAATGACACCACGGTGCCCCGGGTAAGACACCGGGCCATAGAGTTTAAAATTATTGTTCGTTACAACTTTAAAACAAAAGAGTTCATTACTGCGTGACAAAAGTAATAGGTATAAAGTCCTTTGCAGTCCAGTTGCTAGGTCCACCGTTGGTCGTTGGGTAGATCCAGCTGTCAAATTCAGATTCGTCCGCTTCGTCCTCAATAGCATTCACTCCCGGGTTAGTGATGAGCACAGGAGATCTTCCAATCCTTGCCTTGCGCACAGCCTTCTAAGCTTCTGCAGTGAAACCCAAGCCAAATTTGTCAGTCTTTGGAGTGAAATCAGGAAGTCTGCCCCAGTTCGCACACTCACCCTTCTCAACCACAGCCAGGGCATCCTTCAAGGAAGCCATCTTCAAAGGAGAGTCTTCTGCAGTCACTGTCTCTGCTGCTGCCAAGGTCTGAGGCACCTCTTCAAAGTGTTGAAAGGGGGTCTCAATGAACTCCCCATCCATTTCTACGTACCGGAACGAGTTGAGGTGGCTGACCATGTATTCCTCTTCCCCTTGCACTGTTACGATCTTTCCCCTGACCGGGTACTTGAGCTTCTGATGCAACATGGAGGTCACAGCTCCAGCCTTGTGGATCCACGGACGACCCAGCAAACAAGAATAGGATGGACGAATATCCATCACATAGAATTTTGAATCAAAGATCTGTGACCCAACCCTGATTGGGATGTCAACCTCGCCATGTACCATTCTTTTGGACCCGTCAAAGGCCCGGACAACAATGTTACTTGATTTGAGCTCTAAGCCCTCACAGTCCAGCCTGTCTAGAGCTTTCTTGCGTAGTACGTTTAACGAAGAACCAGTGTCAACCAGCACATGAGCAAGAGTAGTGCCCCTGCATTCAATGGAGACATGCAGGGCATCAATATGGTTCTTCCCCTTGGCCGTCAGATCAGCGTCAGAGAAACCCAAGCCATTATCAGCAGTTAAGTTGGCCACACAGTCAGTGAATTGATCAGCAGACGTTTCTTGGGGCACGTGGGCCGTTTTCAGGAAAGCAATCAGGGCCTTGGCATGGGCCTCTGAACACAACAACAGTGATAGCATGGAGATTTTAGAGGGGGTGTGCCCCAGCTGCTCAATGACGTTGAAATCTCTTTTCTTAATAATCTTGAGGATCTCTTCCATCTCCTGCTTGGAAGCCTCAACAATGGTCTTCGGTGCCTCCGTCCGGGCAGGCACATCAGTAACAATCCCCTTGCCTCGAGCGTCAGATGACTCGGCAGCAGGGGTAGAAATTTGATCAGGGGGGGAAACAGACACACTGGCAGGTGTAATGACAAGAGGCCTTTGAATTGATGGAGGTGCAATGTCTGGTGAGAACAGTCTTCCACTACGAGTGACCTTAGCAGGCCTGGTGATGTTGGTGACACCAGTACCAGTGTTGAACTCTTGTTTCACTCCCAGAACATAAACATCTGCCCTATAGTGCCATGGGGCAGCTTTATCAGACTTGTAGGGGATGGGCCCCGGAACAGTAATGGTTATAGGAGCAATCTTGTGAACAGGCAAAATTTGGACAGGCTTCTTTGAAGGAGCCTTAGAGGGGTTGTTGAAAATGGTCACAATTGAAACTTCTTCAACAGGGGCAGCAGGAACGGCAGTCTTCTTGAACAAGATCTCTTTACTATCCATCAGGTTTTGGACGCCTGACTTCAGCAAAGGACAACCAGCAGGTGAATTAGCACATAAATGGCAACCTTTACTACATCCCGGAAATAAACCGGCTAGCAACAGGTTCCTCTTGACGGTTAACAGCGGAGTAGCAACATCATCCACAGAAGCTACATACAGATCCTCCTCAACAGCATTCACTCCATGCTGGGGCATGGGAGCGGTCACAACATTTGGCCTTTCGGGCGCTTCGAATTGTATTTCCTTGGCATCAATAAGGTCCTGAACCTTATTCCTTAGGGCCCAACAATCATCCGTAGAATGTCCCGGGCTATCAGAGTGATAAGCGCAACGGGCATTGGGGTTGTACTTCGGAGACGCTGTGTTTACCACCTTTGGGGCTTCCTTGACAGTTACCAGGCTAGTTGACAGCAGTTGCGGCAATATCTGAGAGAGAGTCATGCTGAGCCGAGTATACTGCCTTTTGGGCCTCTCAGCTCTGGGCTGGTTGTATTGCTGAGGAGCAACAGCAGGCTTAGAAATAACCACCGCGTTGACAGCTTGGCGGCGTTCCGGTTTGTTCTGTCTCCTGGGACCGTACACAGCACTGGCCTCCTTCTTGAAGGGCTTCTTTTCAGTATTTGAGGAGGCACCCTTCTGTATCTTTCCCGATTTTATACCAGCTTCGATCCTTTCACCTGTCAGGATCAGGTCAGTAAACCCAGCAGAGGAATTACCAATGAGATGGTTGAAGAATGGACCAGATAGGGTCCCCAAGAACATGTCCACTAGCTCACGATCCGTCAACGGTGGCTGCACCCTGCCAGCCAGATCTCTCCATTTTTGTGCGTACTCCTTAAAACCTTCACCCGTTCCCAGTGACATACCCTGGAGTTGGGTACACGTGGGAGCGAGGTCGGAATTATATTGATACTGCTTGTAAAAAGCAGTGGCCAAATCCTCCCAATTACGAATGTTGGTTCCATCCAACTGATAGAACCATTCGAGATGAGTCCCTGAAAGACTCTCCTGGAAGAAGTGGATCCATAAGTTCTTGTCTGCTGTGTAAGGCTGGATCTTCTTTACATAAGAACGGAGGTGCATCTTGGGGAAGGAAGCCCCGTCATACTTCACAAAGGTCGGCGCCTTGAACTTGTGTGGGATCACCACCCCAGAAGATAACCCCAAGTCTCCGAAATCCAACCCAGGCACACGTTGAATCTCCATAGCATTTAACCTGTCCTCCAGTTGTTTGTACCGGTCCTCAGCAGGAGGGTACTGTTCGTCATTGAAGTCTGTCTCGGTGTCAGAGACCACAGGACTAAGAACCTCTCTCCCTTGGTGACTGCCTTCCCCCACAGACGGAGTAGTCCTCTCAGCTTCATTCTGCAATGTATTCCCGAGCCTGCGCCCAGTGTTGAATAGCACAGTCCTCTTCTTCTTCTTCTTCTTCAGGAGAAAAGCCTTCAGCTCTTGTTGTCCCTGGGCCAAGTTCATGACCATCTCCTGAAATTGGGCATTCTGGGCCTGGAGGGCCTTGATAGCTTGCTCGGTAGTGAGTTCAGGATTCATGATGCTTGAGTGCTGAAATAAACAGCGAAGAAGATTAAGCAACCTGTAGAAAAAGGGTACCTGTTATGCACATGATGCATGATATGTTATTTATGCGATGCATTCAAGGGTTCGAAAGTTCAAATTCGTTGTAGCCAAAAAGAACACACTTTTTATTAGGAGATAATTTGTTTAGTACATCAGGGCCTCATGGGCAAAACATTACAAAATAATTAATCCCAAAAGACACTGCGCATCCTTTTTGGAGCAATGTAAGTGTTGAGAGTCATTTCCTCGTGCAGCAGACGGGTGAGCTCCAAGACCTTCTTCTCACTGGCATGTAGACTGGCTTCAAAAGAATTTCTTTCTTCCTTGAGTTGGATCCAGCTTTTCTGCATTTCTTCCCAAGATGTAGGCATGTCAGGATGTTGAATGGTGTAGGGCACCTCTCCTTCCAAAACTGGCTCTTTGATCACGGGGAGAACATGAGGATATGGCATCACCAGCTTCTGGGAGCGGGCTCTTACCCACTTAAGGTAAGGCTCCAGGGGGATGGAGTTCTTGTGCCCCAGTGTCTTGCTATCTACCCTGTTGGGCATCCTCCAAGCTCTGATAAATCTCTGGCAAAGTCCTTGTGCATCGTTGTCGAAGTCAAAAACTATGTCAGGAATCAACATATCATGAGGGCCATCCCTCCGAGCATATCCAAATTGTCTCAAGGCCAGACAGGGGTTGTAAGTAATACCTCCTCTGATTCCAAGTAAAGGAACATTAGGAAACTCCCCGCAATGATCAATGATGGTGACATTCTCTCTGGACCGAGAACACCAATGTATATCAGCATGTGTAAGAGTCATTAATCTTTGTGACCATCTCAAACCCCGCTCGTTCTTCAAAACTGATTGTGGAAGGTGCGAAATAAACCACCTTGCCAGGAGAGGAATGCAGCACATGAGAACACCTCTTTTTCTCATGGTTCGAGTGTAACATGAGTGAAGGATGTCCCCAAGCAACGTAGGTATAGGATTCCTGGACATGAAGATCTTGACAGCATGGATATCTATAAGCTGGTCTGGATTAGGGAACAACACCAACCCATAGACGAGGAGTGCCACAACTTCTTCAAAAGCTTATAGGTCAAGGGAGTTCCAACATTCTTGTGCTTTCTCAAACAAAAACTTGGCCAAGAACCCTTTGATACCACTTCTAACTTCCCAGTGTCCCTTAATGTCAGATGGTTGTAGGCATAATGCTTTAGCAACCTCTTCAAGTTTGGGTTCCTTTTCCGTACCATTGTAGGGTAGTTGACTAAGGATAGGGACCTTCAGAAGCTGGGAAAACTCTTCCAAAGTAGGCACCAATTGATAATCCGGGAAAGTAAAACAGTGGTGCAGAGGGTCAAAGAACTGGAACAACACTTTCACCATATCCTCTTCAACGTTGGTATTGACCAAGCTGATGAGTCTACCATGCCTTTCACTGAATGAAGAGTTCTCGGGAATCCTGGATGTAAGCTCCTTAAGCTGAGGAGGGATCCTCACAAGGTTGACCTGAATTGTCTTTCTGCGGATAGTTTCCATGTCCTACAAAACAAGAACAAAGATGAAGATTTGAACCCCTGAAGTGATTAGTCAATGCATATGATGCTGTATGATGTTATGATGCTATGATAAAAGCACACCACAAGTATTTACAAAAGCAAACATGGTAAAGCACACAAGTCACACCACAGCCCTTAGAGTTTAGGCCAGTATGAAGTTTGGGGTACTACCCTCTTGAAGTTGGTGGGCTCAAAACCTGTCCTATCAGAAGTAACTGGGTTCTAAGGAGCTCAATATCATTGGGTTATTTTCTGTGTTCATTGTTTTGATTTAGCCACTGAACTGGCGATCAAAATATTCCAAGAAAACAACCCTCAATAAGTATAGTATCGAGTATCAACCAACTTCAGACTGCACCAAAGTCAGTTATCTCACTACCCCTAAAGAGGCCAGGATGGTTCAATTAAGGTTCCTAAGGTCAGTTGATGCTTCAGGACACCACGCGGCGGCCCCGTACTCTCCTTGACTTGACTCAAGGGTTACCGGTACTCACTAAAGTGCCACATTAACGTAGCAGACTGCTTCAACCGTGTCGGTATACCCCGCACAGTTCCCTCGCAGTCTTGTTGCTACTTTCTAAGAGGTATCCCCCAGATCCGGGTTAGGATCTATAGAACTCCCAAGACAGGCCCAATAATATTAAAGCACACAAATCAGGCAATTGAAAACATAAGTGATCTTAGTCCTAAGGTACACCTCACTTTTATATTATCCCCAGCAGAGTCGCCAGTTTTGTGATCGGTGGAAATAGAACTGACTGTTTAAAGCTAGTTTCGCGAAATGTCGCGGAAGCAAGAGTCGCCACCGTCTTTTATTTTCTCCAACATGAAAAGGACAAAAGCACAGCAAAATTCCTTATGAGAATGTTTCTCGGTTCGGGAGGTAGATTTATAGAAAGGGAAGGTGTTAGCACCCTTCCTATCCATGGTTATCCATGGGCTCTTAGATACTTGCTCTTATGTTTTCAAAATGTTTGCTTTTCAAAATGTGAGTGGGTTTAAAAAAGTATCTTTGAAAGATTTCTGAATGACTCTTGTATCTGTCCTCAAGAGTGTTTGAAAAATTTGTTTTGAAAGCTTTTGAAAGTGTCAGTGTGAAAAGATTTTTGATTTGTTTTTTAGAGAGCAAGTACCCATGAGTCATCTACCTACCCTAAGGAATTAGGCTGTGTAAAAGTCCTTAAGGTAGTGCCATCTCACCATTGAGAGGTAGGTAGCACCACCGTTGGAGGTGTTCGGGTCAATTCGATTGTAGGGACAGTGTGGTCACCGAAGCAACAGTTAGGACACCTTAGAAGTAACCCTAATGTCCTAGATCCTTTTTAATCCGAGGCAACCGTTTCGAGGCAACTGTTTCGAGGCAACTGGATCATGGACATAAGAGCGACCGCTAAAACGTCCTATACTTGACGACCACGTTTTGAAGGCAACGAGTGAGGCGTACCCTAGAAGTGGTGTGTGCGTTTGTGTGTTGTTTTCATATTATGTTTTATCTTTGATCATGGCATTGTGAGCGACGAGTTATTTTTAGTTATCATACATTATTTCATGCGAGTTTAGCAGTTAGGAGTGCGGAAAATTAAATACAGAAAGATAAAAGCTACGCTATTACAAGGCGCGGGTCTATACATCGCCAAAAATACAAAGACCCGTTTTTTGGTAAATAAGTACGAAAAAATTAAATAAAGCGATAAAAACCTATTTAACTATTACATTCTTGGAGGAAAATACATAATAATCAAAATAAAGTAAATGCGCGCGAATAAAAAAATTAAATCGGAAATATTCTAAGGGTGTTGACCCTTTTAAGAAAAGAAATTGAATTTTTTTGGTCTTTTTGTAATTAACATGAAATTAAAACTAACTAATGACTAATTAATTAATTTAATTAAAAGAAAATATTTTTTTTGTGTTTTTATGTTTTTTATGGAATAAAATAAACAGAAATAAAATTAAAAGTTAATTTTACCTAATTCTAAATCTATTTTAATTATTAAGAAAAGAAATTAAAATTGCCTAATTAAACTATTTATTTATTAATATTTATTTACAAAATAAAATAATAATAATAATAATAATAATGATGTTAGTTCTATTTTTTTTATTTTTTATGAAAATATGTTAGTTATGTTAATTGTTAATAATAAAATAAGGCAAATAATAAAAAAAATGAAAATGACAAAATAAAAAAAGATTAAACCCAAGGGGGGTGTGGGCTGGAATTTGAGGGTGTATTGTTGAATCTTGGCCCATTTGAACCTTCAGCTCGTTTGACTTTTGGACTGAGTGGAGCGCTGTTGACTCCTGAGCATGGTGCTCCTGCTTTCTGGGCCCTTGGATTTGCATCTGTGGACACTTGGCTGACTCCTGGATGAGGTCTATGGTGGAAGCTGCTTGAGAAACTGCACAAGAACGCGTTGGAAAAAATAATATGAGAATTATGGGGGACCTGGGAATCGAACCCAGTTCCAGAGATTACCAAACATATGGCCAACCACTGAACCAAACATGCGCGTTTGTTAATGAAATAGAAAAGAAATATAATATAAAAAACACGCGTTATATGCTGAAAAACAAAAAGGAGCGCGCGGGATTTGAATGGACCAATGCCTTGCTGCTACGCCTTTCGTCTTCAACCTTTTTCTGTAAACATAAAACACATAGCGGGGGTTTTAAACCCCCACAAAATGCAAGTATGGAAAAAATAGCGATTAGACGCTCGTGAAGCATAAATTGGGCGCGAGGTATGCATCATGTTCGTCTCATTGTGCTGAGTTTGGCCATGTACATTTGGAGTCCTGATTTTACAGTATAGCAAAAGCCCTAAATAACAAGCTCTGAAAACCTAGAAATTCGTCCATGGTGATTTTCAATTTAAGGCACCATTCTCAAATTAAATCATGTGGAAAGCTTTGTATTGATCCTGTGAGCATAATGCCATCAACAAAAAGTATTGAAAATGCATAAATGTATGACTGTAATTTTGAGAAAGAATGTAAACCGTATGCGTTATGTGCTTCGATTCTGATGGTGTTAGGGCTCGTTTTTGATAGCAATAGACTCCTGGAGATTCAGGCAAGTTATTTGAATCCAAAAGAGGCTTTGAATTGCGCTGCAACTAGGTTTTCAGTTTCTCACTTTTCCTTTGAAAATTTGAAATTGCTTTTGCCCTATGGAGTGTTTCTAGGTCGTGAATGCTATATTTGCCTATAGGTTTTGAATGAGTATCAATCAGAATAATGGTCATTAAGCCTTTGCAATGAAGTTTTGATTTTGTCATGAACACCATTAAAACCACTTGCCATATTTGCTTCAATTTTGAATTTCTATGCTTGGAATAGGTCTTGCACGAGTTTGGAATGTGCTTCATGGTGTATCAAAGCTATTCAAGCCACAAAATATCCTTCCATTAATTTTCTTGATTTTTATTTGAATTTTAAAGATTTAAAATGAATTAAATCAAATAAAATTAAATAAAAATGGAAAAAATAATTTTTAATCTTGAAATAAATTGTGGGACACGTGGGAGGCATGGCCAAGCTGAAACAAGTGGAAAAAGTGGGCCCCTTTTGTCAAAAATGAAGTTTCAAGGATTATTGACTTTGGCCATTTCACAAAAATTTCCCAACTTCTCCAATGCATATCTTGCTCAATTTTGAAGCTATGAACATGTTCTTGGACATTTTGGGAAGTTATTGAAGTCCTCTAACCAATGTCTTTGGTCCCATGTCAATTTGATTTACCAATCTCAAGTTATGGTCTTTGACTTAAAGTGCCTTTTTGTTGACTTTTGAAAATGACCTATAATGTTGAAATTGATAACTTTTTGTGAGAGCATTTCTTGGACTTGGAATGTGAAGATGAGTTGTAGGAAATGTCCTCCCCTTCAAGATGAGCATATGATGGGATTTTTCTGATGAACCATGAAAAAGTTATGCCTTGGTCAAGTTACAGTTGACTTTTCAGCTGTCCAAAAATAGAAACTTTTGCATCTTGATGATTTTTTAGCCATGCTTGTGGAATCATGATCAAGACTTGATCAAATGATGATTGTGGCTTCAAAATAAGATGTTGACCAAAAATTTTGACTTTTGACTGCCAAATGACCATTTTGCCCCTGCAGTTGACTGTGGAGCAATTAGGGTTTTTGACTGTGCAACTTGACCTTGTGAGCCTTGAAACTTGACATGTAGGTGCTTGACAATGTGTATGAGCATATGGAACTTGATTGAGCCCTTGAAAACCTCAACTTCCTTGAAGGAACCAAAACCCTAATTTGACTGGCTTAGGAGAGTGGTTGACTGTGTAGCCCTTGAGTAGACTTTGAACCATTTGAGGTGATGCTTGGAAAAACTTTGAAGATTTATGGGAGGGCAAATTTTGGGGTACAACAGTTTCCCCTGTTCAATATTCTTAGACCTGAGGATGTAGATTGGCCTGTGTGCCTTTCGTGATCCGAGGGTGGAAGATGATTGAACACTAGAGTGCCCAGAAATTTGCACTCACATAGTTGAGTATCAGCAGTGTGATAGCGGAAATGGGCTTACAGATTCCATTTGGAGAGATGGTGGATAGGAGGATGGGCTTATAGATGCCATCTGGAGATGTGACAGAACCTTGTCGGGAATGGGCTTATAGATGTCATTTGGAACTGTAATGGGAGGATGGGCTTATAGATTCCATCTAGGTGTCGATCGCGTAAGAGATTCCTTAGCGAGAACTTGCGTACCTGATAAAGAAAGATAATTACCTGGCCTGTTACAGGGGTTGATCTTCAAAACTCTTCATGCAGACATGCCCTGGCTGGATACAGGTATCGAATCTGGAATTAGTTGCTCACAGATGTGCCCTGGATGGATACAGGAATCGGATCTTTAAACTCTTCAGATGTGCCCTGGCTGGATACAGGAATCGAATCTGGAAAATAGTCGTCAATAGATATGCCATGGCTAGATACATGAATCGAATCTTCAAACTCTTCAGACGTGCCCTGGCTGGATACAGGAATCAGATCTGGAATCAGTCGTCAACAGATATGCCCTGGCTGGATACAGGAATCGAATCTTCAAACTCTTCAGATGTGCGTGGTTGGATACAGGAATCGAATCTGGAAATAGTCGTCAACAGATATGCTCTGGCTGGATGCAGGAATCGAATCTTCAAACTCTTCAGACGTGCCCTGGCTGGATACAGGAATCGAATCTGGAAATAGTCGTCAACAGATATGCCCTGGCTGGATGCAGGGATCGAATCTTCAAACTCTTCAGATGTGCCCTGGCTGGATACAGGAATCGAATCTGGAAATAGTCGTCAACAGATATGCCCTGGCTAGATACAGGTATCGAATCTGGAATTGCGACAGTTGATAGTAATTATCTTTGGATTGACCTTTTTCCTGAAAAGGTAAAACATCAGTTGTATGCAATGTCATGATGTATGAATTGCATGATGTCGTGATGTTCTCAAAATAGACGAGATTGTGTGATATGATGCGTATGTGCATGTATTGTGTATGTAGGTAGGATGTATGAAATGTAATGTTTATGAATGTATTTTTGTCTAGGAAAGTAAATCCTTGACGAATGCCGGGAAGTTGAATCCTGGGCTGATGTCGGGGAGTGAAGTTCTTCATTTCCACTGGGGGTGATGTTTGCAAGCATAAACTGATAGGAGAAGATGACTCCGTTCCGGAATAAACTTGGCGAAGAGATTACTCTGCGGGGAATACTCTGTGGGAAGAGAGATACTTCGCTGAGGTTTTGATGATAACTCCGCTGGGGATGCTGTTGATAAGCTTTGTTGGAAGATTTGATGAACTCCGCTGGGGGATAGGAAGAACTTCGCCGAGGACGATCTTTCCGTGGTATTTTTGCTGAGGATAACCCAGTTATAAGCTTTGGTGGAGAATAACCTTTGAATAAAGTCCGGGGAGACGCGTTCGTGCTCTGCAGGGGGGTAAGCTTCCAGAATCTACTGGGGATAAGCTTCCTACTGGGGAGATGGATTCAACTCTCCTGGGGAGACTGTCGGACTGTACTGGGGAGTGGCTCCACTGGGAGTGTCTGGTATTCCGCCGGGGAACAATCTTATATCAAGATTGTCGGGGATGCTTGTTTAAGGAATATCCGTATACTCCGCTGGGGAATGTTGAGCATTTCTGGGGATACCCAACTTCCATAAGACTGACTGTAGGCTAACTCTGCTTGGGGAGAGTGTCGCTGACTTGCTGGAGATATTGTGCCTTGTAGGGCTTATGGGAGACCAACTCTGCTTGGGAGAGAGTATTACTGATTCTTGTCTTACTCTGCGGGGAGTGGAGGTATCTTGGTTACGTCCTTCAGCCGAACCTACCTTGGTACCCTGGTGGACAAAGCAACTAGATCGTTTAGACAATTCTGATTGTCCCTGTTTCTAATGTCACCAGTAATTAATCCTTTGTTTCGTATTCAAATATTTATGAGTTAGCAATTAGTGTCAAATGCATATATCAAAAATTGGACATTGGACGTTCTTTACAAAACAAAACAGAAAAAGGAAAGACAATTGGCAATTGGTCTGAAAAGTGAATTTGTATTGATTTTTGAATTTGCCTGTAAATAGGCGTTTATGTACAAGAGGCTGACGTCCTAGTAAGAGAACGCCGCCAAACAACAGAGCTTATACAATTTGTACAAAGGGAAACAAAACAGCTATGTGAAAAATCCCACTGGGTTCTAACTCTGCTATCGCCTTTATATCTTCGAGCGTCTCATCACTTGGCTGCTTAGTCGAAGATGAAGCTGATTGATCGATGCCGTCTGAACTTAATGTTGATACCGGATTCTGGATGCAAGGTGATCCAATGAGACATAGTATTACGCTCATCCCTAACTTTTGCCTGGACCGCCCTTTCGGGTTTTCAGTCCACCGGGATACCCATTTTTGCCCAAGCCGCCTTTTCAGGTTTTCGACTTGTCGGGTGTACAGATTTTTTCATTTCATCCCTTATTTTTGCCCGAACCCTTTTGGTTCGCCGGGAAGCCCTTATTTTTGCCTAGGTATGTCAACCTAGCGGGTCTTTTATCATGCGTAGTATCTTTTTACTATGTCTGCATTGGCGGGGTGAGGAAGGTCGTCACCATCCATGGTGGTTAGAATCATAGCTCCTCCTGAGAAGACATGTTTAACCACAAATAGCCCTTCGTACGTAGGAGTCCATTTGCCCCTGGGATCACTTTGAGGAAGAATGATGCGCTTGATTACCAGGTCTCCAACTTGATACTCTTGGTGTCTGACCTTCTTGTTAAATGCCCTGATCATCCGTTTTTGGTACATTTGACCATGACAAATAGCAGTGAGTCTCTTTTCGTCGATTAGGTTTAATTGATCAAGTCGAGTCTGGATCCAGTCATCTTCGCTCAAATCTGCATCCTTCATTATCCGGAGAGAGGGTATCTGGACTTCAATAGGCAAGACTGCCTCCATGCCATAGACCAAGGAAAAGGGGGATGCCCCGGTTGACGTTCTTGCTGAGGTACGATACCCATGAAGAGCAAACGGTAACATCTCGTGCCAATCTTTGTAGGTCACTGTCATCTTCTGCACAATTTTTTTGATATTCTTATTTGCCGCTTCTACAGCTCCATTCATCTTCGGCCGGTAGGGAGAAGAGTTGTGGTGCTGTATCTTGAATTGCTCGCAGAGCTCAGTGATCATCTTGTTGTTAAGATTGGTACCATTGTCCGTAATGATCCTTTCCGAAACGCCGTATCGACAGATCAGGTTATGCCGAATGAACCGTGCTACGACGTTCTTGGTTATCGTAGCATAGGAAGCTGCTTCAACCCACTTTGTAAAGTAATCAATTGCAACCAGGATGAAGAGATGCCCGTTGGATGTTGTAGGTCTGATCTCGCCGATCATATCAATGCCCCACATTGCAAACGGCCAAGGTGCTGTTAAGACATTCAGAGGTACTGGAGGAACGTGCACCTTATCAGCATATATCTGGCATTTATGACATGTCCGAGAATGTTGGTAACAGTCAGCTTCCATTGTGGACCAGAAATATCCTGCCCGAAGGATTTTCTTTGCCATGGTGTGTCCACTGGAATGTGTTCCGAAGGTACCTTCATGTAGCTCTGCCATGATCTTTTCTGCTTCTGTCTTATCCACACAACGTAGTAAGGTTGAATCATGGTTTCGCTTGTACAGAATGCCGTTGCTAAGGAAGAACTTTGCAGCGAACCTTCTCAGAAACTTTTTGTCATTGATGGATGCACCCTCGGGGTATTCTTGAGCTTCCAAGTACCTCTTTACTTCATGATACCAGGGTTTTTCCGTTACCTCTTTAACCTCAAGATCACAGCAATATGCAGGTTCATCCAATTTCCAGATGATGATCCGGGGAGCCTCGTTGTCCCATTTGACTTTGAACATGGAAGACATTGTAGCTAACGCGTCCGCCAACTGATTCTCCTCTCTTGGGAAGTGTTCAAAAGTTATCTCTGTGAAATGGGGGATCAATGTCAACACACACTCTTTGTAAGGGATAAGGTTTGGGTGTTTCGTATCCCACTCGCCTTTGATCTGATTGATCACGAGAGCGGAATCTCCGAAGACACTCAGAAACTTGATCCTTAAGTCAATTGCAGCTTGCAGACCCATGATGCATGCCTCATACTCCGCCATGTTATTGGTGCAGTTGAAACATAGCCGGGAAGTGAGTGGAGTATGAGTGCCTTTGGGGGATATGATTACAGCGCTGATGCCATTACCCAAAGCGTTTGAGGCTCTGTCAAAGTGCATAGACCATCGAGATCCTTCTTCAGGTCCTTCATCTGGTCCAGGTACTTCACAATCAGTTACTACCATGATATCCTCGTCTATAAATTCAAAGTTCATAGATTGGTAGTCATCCACTGCTTGGTGTGCCAAATGGTCTGCCAATACACTTCCTTTGATTTCTTTCTGAGTTGTATATTGGATGTCGTATTCTGTCAAGATCATCTGCCATCTTGCTATTCTTCCAGACAGAGCAGGCTTTTCGAATATGTACTTGATTGGATCCATTTTTGAGATCAACAAGGTAGTGTGAGTCAACATATACTATCTCAGCCGGCGAGCAGCCCATACCAAAGCGCATCAAGTTTTCTCGAGCAGTGAGTATCGGGTCTCACAGTCGGTAAACTTTTTGCTAAGGTAATAAATGGCGTGCTCTTTTCGGCCAGACTCGTCATGCTGCCCCAGCACACACCCCATTGAGTTATCAAGTACTGTCAAGTATAATATTAGAGGTCTCCCTTCAACTGGTGGCATAAGAATGGGTGGTTCTTAGAGATACTCTTTGATTTTGTCGAAAGCAGCCTGACATTCATCGTTCCAACGTACTACTTGATCTTTCTTCAGCAGCTTGAAGATTGGTTCACAGGTAGCAGTTAGATGAGAGATGAACCGGGCAATGTAATTTAGACGTCCTAGAAAGCCTCTGACTTCTTTCTCCGTCTTGGGAGTTGGCATCTCTTGTATGGCTTTCACCTTGGCAGGGTCCACTTGAATACCTTTGTCGCTTAGGATGAAGCCTAGCAGTTTGCCAGACCTCACCCTGAAGGTGCACTTGTTTGGGTTCAACCTCAGCTTGTACAACTTCAGACGGTCAAACAATTTCTGTAGATGGTCAAGGTGTTCCTCTTTAGTTTAGGACCTTGCAATCATATTGTCGACATACACTTCGATCTCATGATGGATCATGTCATGAAATAAAGCAACCATGGCACGTTGGTAGGTTGCCCCAGCATTTTTCAACCCAAAAGGCATGACCTTGTAGCAGAAGGTGCCCCACTGAGTAACAAAGGTAGTCTTTTCCATATCTTCAGGAGCCATCTTGATTTAATTGTAACCTGAGAACCCATCCATGAAGGAGAACACCTTGTGCTGAGCAGTATTGTCAACCAGAACGTCGATGTGAGGCAGAGGGAAGTCATCCTTAGGGCTGGCCCTATTCAAATCCCTGTAGTCAACACACATTCTGACCTTACCATCTTTCTTCGGCACTGGAACCACGTTGGCAACCCACTGAGGGTAACAAGTCACTGCTAGAAACCCGGCATCAAATTGTTTCATAACCTCAGCCTTGATTTTCTCAGACATCTCTGGACGCATACGGCGGACCTTTTGTTTAACCGGGGGGCAGTCTTCCTTGGTAGGTAGGTGATGAACCACAATGTCGGTAACCAACCCAGGCATGTCTTCGTAAGACCAGGCAAAGATTTCCACATAATCATGCAACATCTGAATCAAACGTTGTTTCACACTAGCCTCCAGATTGGCACCAATCTTGACTTCCTTTCTGTCTGTCTCAGTACCCAGATTTACCGTTTCCACTGGCTCTTCGTGTGGCTGAATGTCCCTCTCTTCCTGGAGTAGCAGTCTTGCAAGCTCGCCAGGCACTTCGCAATCATCTTCACCTTCATCTTCGGCTAAGTTGATCGGATTTTCGAAGTCATAACTGGCAGTAGCAGAGTCGTTACCAGTGAGATCCAGAGTGGATTGGAACCTGTATAAGTGAGTGTGTGTAAATATAGTTGTTTTTCAATATATATAAAGAAAGAAAGGGAGCGCAAGATTTGAAATGTGAAAAACGTCCAATGCTTTTATTCATGATATATGAAAGTGACAAACAAAAGCCCTCACAAATGACACCACGGTGCCCCGGGTAAGACACCGGGCCATAGAGTTTAAAATTATTGTTCGTTACAACTTTAAAACAAAAGAGTTCATTACTGCGTGACAAAAGTAATAGGTATAAAGTCCTTTGCAGTCCAGTTGCTAGGTCCACCGTTGGTCGTTGGGTAGATCCAGCTGTCAAATTCAGATTCGTCCGCTTCGTCCTCAATAGCATTCACTCCCGGGTTAGTGATGAGCACAGGAGGTCTTCCAATCCTTGCCTTGCGCACAGCCTTCTGAGCTTCTGCAGTGAAACCCAATCCAAATTTTCCAGTCTTTGGAGTGAAATCAGGAAGTCTGCCCCAGTTCGCACACTCGCCCTTCTCAACCACAGCCCGGGCATCCTTCAAGGAAGCCATCTTCAAAGGATAGTCTTTTGCAGTCACTGTCTCTGCTGCTGCCAAGGTCCGAGGCACCTCTTCAAAGTGTTGAAAGGGGGTCTCAATGAACTCCCCATCCATTTCTACGTACCGGAACGAGTTGAGGTGGCTGACCATGTATTCCTCTTCCCCTTGCACTGTTACGATCTTTCCCCTGACCGGGTACTTGAGCTTCTGATGCAACGTGGAGGTCACAGCTCCAGCCTTGTGGATCCACGGACGACCCAGCAAACAAGAATAGGATGGACGGATATCCATCACATAGAATTTTGAATCAAAGATCTGTGACCCAACCCTGATTGGGATGTCAACCTCACCATGTACCATTCTTTTGGACCCGTCAAAGGCCCGGACAACAATGTTACTTGGTTTGAGCTCTAAGCCCTCACAGTCCAGCCTGTCTAGAGCTTTCTTGGGTAGTACGTTTAACGAAGAACCAGTGTCAACTAGCACATGAGCAAGAGTAGTGCCCCTGCATTCAATAGAGACATGCAGGGCATTATTATGGTTCTTCCCCTTGGTCTTCAGATCAGCGTCAGAGAAACCCAGGCCATTATCAGCAGTTAAGTTGGCCACACAGTCGGTGAATTGATCAGCAGACGTTTCTTGGGGCACGTGGGCCGTTTTCAGGAAAGCAATCAGGGCCTTGGCATGGGCCTCTGAACACAGCAACCGTGATAGCATGGAGATTTTAGAGGGGGTGTGCCCCAGCTGCTCAATGACTTTGAAATCGCTTTTCTTAATAATCTTGAGGATCTCTTCCATCTCCTGCTTGGAAGCCTCAACAATGGTCTTCGGTGCCTCTGTCTGGGCAGGCACATCAGTAGCAATCCCCTTGCCCCGAGCGTCAGATGACTCGGTAGCAGGGGTAGAAATTTAATCAGGGGGGAAACAGGCACACTGGCAGGTGTAATGACAAGAGGCCTTTGAATTGCTGGAGGTGCAATGTCTGGTGAGAACAGTCTTCCACTACGAGTGACCTTAGCAGGCCCGGTGATGTTGGTGACACCGGTACCAGTGTTGAACTCTTGTTTCACTCCCAGAACATAAACGTCTTCCCCATAGTGCCATGGGACAGCTTTATCAGACTTGTAGGGGATGGGCCCCGGAACAGTAATGGTTATAGGAGCAATCTTGTGAACAGGCAAAATTTGGACAGGCTTCTTTGAAGGAGCCTTAGAGGGGTTGTTGAAAATGGTCACAATTGAAACTTCTTCAACAGGGGCAGCAGGAACGGCAGTCTTCTTGAACAAGATCTCTTTACTATCCATCAGGTTTTGGACGCCTGACTTCAGCAAAGGACAACCAGCAGGTGAATCAGCACATAAATGGCAACCTTTACTACATCCCGGAAATAAACCGGCTAGCAATAGGTTTCTCTTGACGGTTAACAGCGGAGTAGAAACATCATCCATAGAAGCTACATACAGATCCTCCTCAACAGCATTCACTCCATGCTGGGGCATGGGAGCGGTCACAACATTTGGCCTTTCGGTCGCTTCGAACTGTATTTCCTTGGCATCAATAAGGTCCTGAACCTTATTCCTTAGGGCCCAACAATCATCAGTAGAATGTCCCGGGCTATCAGAGTGATAAGCGTAACGGGCGTTGGGGTTGTACTTCGGAGACGCTGTGTTTACCACCTTTGGGGCTTCCTTGACAGTTACCAGGCTAGTTGACAGCAGTTGCGGCAATATCTGAGAGAGAGTCATGCTGAGCCGAGTATACTGCCTTTTGGGCCTCTCAGCTCTGGGCTGGTTGTATTGCTGAGGAGCAGCAGCAGGCTTAGAAATAACCACCGCGTTGACAGCTTGGTGGCGTTCCGGTTTGTTCTGTCTCCTGGGACCGTACACAACACTGGCCTCCTTCTTGAAGGGCTTCTTTTCAGTATTTGAGGAGGCACCCTTATGTATCTTTCCCAATTTATACCAACTTCGATCCTTTCACCTGTCAGGATCAGGTCAGTAAACCCAGCAGAGGAATTACCAATGAGATGGTTGAAGAATGGACCAGATAGGGTCCCCAAGAACATGTCCACTAGCTCACGATCCGTCAACGGTGGCTGCACCCTGCCAGCCAGATCTCTCCATTTCTGTGCGTACTCCTTAAAACCTTCACCTGTTCCCAGTGACATACCCTGGAGTTGGGTACGCGTGGGAGCGAGGTCGGAATTATATTGATACTGCTTGTAAAAAGCAGTGGCCAAATCCTCCCAGTTACGAATGTTGGTTCCATCCAGTTGATAGAACCATTCGAGATGAGTCCCTGAAAGACTCTCCTGGAAGAAGTGGATCCATAAGTTCTTGTCTGCTGTGTAAGGCTGGATCTTCCTTACATAAGAACGGAGGTGCATCTTGGGGCAGGAAGCCCCGTCATACTTCACAAAGGTCGGCGCCTTGAACTTGTGTGGGATCACCACCCCAGAAGATAACCCCAAGTCTCCGAAATCCAACCCAGGCACACGTTGAATCTCCATAGCATTTAACCTGTCCTCCAGTTGTTTGTACTGGTCCTCAGCAGGAGGGTACTGTTCATCATTGAAGTCTGTCTCGGTGTCAGAGACCACAGGACTAAGAACCTCTCTCCCTTGGTGACTGCCTTCCCCCACAGACGGAGTAGTCCTCTCAGCTTCATTCTGCAATGTATTCCCGAGCCTGCGCCCAATGTTGAATAGCACAGTCCTCTTCTTCTTCTTCTTCAAGAGAAAAGCCTTCAGCTCTTGTTGTCCCTGGGCCAAGTTCATGACCATCTCCTGAAATTGGGCATTCTGGGCTTGGAGGGCCTTGATAGCTTGCTCGGTAGTGAGTTCAGGATTCATGATGCTTGAGTGCTGAAATAAACAGCGAAGAAGATTAAGCAACCTGTAGAAAAAGGGTACCTGTTATGCACATGATGCATGATATGTTATTTATGCGATGCATTCAAGGGTTCGAAAGTTCAAATTCGTTGTAGCCAAAAAGAACACACTTTTTATTAGGAGATAATTTGTTCAGTACATCAGGGCCTCATGGGCAAAACATTACAAAATAATTAATCCCAAAAGACACTGCGCATCCTTTTTGGAGCAATGTAAGTGTTGAGAGTCTTTTCCTCGTGCAGCAGACGGGTGAGCTCCAAGACCTTCTTCTCACTGGCATGTAGACTGGCTTCAAAAGAATTTCGTTCTTCCTTGAGTTGGATCCAACTTTTCTGCATTTCTTCCCAGGATGTAGGCATGTCAGGATGTTGAATGGTGTAGGGCACCTCTCCTTCCAAAACTGGCTCTTTGATCACGGGGAGAACAT
Source organism: Vicia faba (assembly GCA_948472305.1). Lineage (NCBI taxonomy): Eukaryota > Viridiplantae > Streptophyta > Magnoliopsida > Fabales > Fabaceae > Vicia > Vicia faba. The sequence goes on from OX451736.1 coordinate 1,635,292,012, forward strand.
GAGGATATGGCATCACCAGCTTCTGGGAGCGGGCTCGTACCCACTTGAGGTAAGGCTCCAGGGGGATGGAGTTCTTGTGCCCCAGTGTCTTGCTATCTACCCTGTTGGGCATCCTCCAAGCTCTGATAAATCTCTGGCGAAGTCCTTGTGCATCATTGTCGAAGTCAAAAACTATGTCAGGAATCAACATATCATGAGGGCCATCCCTCCGAGCATATCCAAACTGTCTCAAGGCCAGACAGGGGTTGTAAGTAATACCTCCTCTGATTCCAAGTAAAGGAACATTAGGAAACTCCCCGCAACGATCAATGATGGTGACATTCTCTCTGGACCGAGAACACCAATGTATATCAGCATGTGTAAGAGTCATCAATCGTTGTGACCATCTCAAACCCCGCTCGTTCTTCAAAACTGATTGTGGAAGGTGCGAAATAAACCACCTTGCCAGGAGAGGAGTGCAGCACATGAGAACACCTCTTTTTCTCATGGTTCGAGTGTAACATGAGTGAAGGATGTCCCCAAGCAACGTAGGTATAGGATTCCTGGACATGAAGATCTTGACAGCATGGATATCTATAAGCTGATCTGGATTAGGGAACAACACCAACCCATAGATGATGAGTGCCACAACTTCTTCAAAAGCTTGTAGGTCAAGGGAGTTCCAACATTCTTGTGCTTTCTCAAACAAAAACTTGGCCAAGAACCCTTTGATACCACTTCTAACTTCCCAGTGTCCCTTAATGTCAGATGGTTGTAGGCATAATGCTTTAGCAACCTCTTCAAGTTTGGGTTCCTTTTCCGTACCGTTGTAGGGTAGTTGACTAAGGATAGGGACCTTCAAAAGCTGGGAAAACTCTTCCAAAGTAGGCACCAATTGATAATCCGGGAAAGTAAAATAGTGGTGCAGAGGGTCAAAGAACTGGAACAACACTTTCACCATATCCTCTTCAACGTTGGTATTGACCAAGCTGATGAGTCTACCATGCCTTTCACTGAATGAAGAGTTCTCGGGAATCCTGGATGTAAGCTCATTAAGCTGAGGAGGGATCCTCACAAGGTTGACCTGAATTATCTTTCTGCGGATAGTTTCCATGTCCTACAAAACAAGAACAAAGATGAAGATTCGAACCCCTGAAGTGGTTAGTCAATGCATATGATGTTGTATGATGTTATGATGCTATGATAAAAGCACACCACAAGTATTTACAAAAGCAAACATGGTAAAGCACACAAGTCACACCACAACCCTTAGAGTTTAGGCCAGCATGAAGTTTGGGGTACTACCCTCTTGAAGTTGGTGGGCTCAAAACCTGTCCTATTAGAAGTAACTGGGTTCTAAGGAGCTCAATATCATTGGGTTATTTTCTGTGTTCATTGTTTTGATTTAGCCACTGAACTGGCGATCAAAATATTCCAAGAAAACAACCCTCAATGAGTGTAGTATCGAGTATCAACCAACTTCGGACTGCACCAAATTCAGTTATCTCACTACCCCTAAAGAGGCCAGGATGGTTCAATTAAGGTTCCTAAGGTCAGTTAATGCTTCACGACACCACGCGGCGGCCCCGTACTCTCCTTGACTTGACTCAAGGGTTATCGGTACTCACCAAAGTGCCACATCAACGTAGCAGACTTCTTCAACCGTGTCGGTATACCCTGCACAGTTCCCTCACAGTCTTGTTGCTACTTTCTAAGAGGTATCCCCCAGATCCGGGTTAGGATCTATAGAACTCCCAAGACAGGCCCAATAATATTAAAGCACACAAATCAGGCAATTGAAAACATAAGTGATCTTAGTCCTAAGGTACACCTCACTTTTATATTATCCCCAGCAGAGTCGCCAGTTCTGTGATCTGTGGAAATAGAACTGACTGTTTAAAGCTGGTTTCGCGAAATGTCGCGGAAGCAAGAGTCGCCACCGTCTTTTATTTTCTCCAACATGGAAAGGACAAAAGCACAGCAAAATTCCTTATGAGAATGTTTCTCGGTTCGGGAGGTAGATTTATAGAAAGGGAAGGTGTTAGCACCCTTTCTATCCATGGTTATCCATGGGCTCTTAGATACTTGCTCTTATGTTTTCAAAATGTTTGCTTTTTAAAATGTGAGTGGGTTTGAAAAAGTTTTTTTGAAAGATTTCTGAAAGACTCTTGTATCTGTCCTTAAGAGTGTTTGAAAAATTTGTTTTGAAAGCTTTTGAAAGTGTCAGTGTGAAAAGATTTTTGATTTGTTTTTTAGAGAGCAAGTACCCATGAGTCATCTACCTACCCTAAGGAATTAGGCTGTGTAAAAGTCCTTAAGGTAGTGCCATCCCACCATTGAGAGGTAGGTAGCACCACCATTGGAGGTGTTCGGGTCAATTCGATTGTAGGGACAGTGTGGTCACCGAAGCAACAATTAGGACACCTTAGAAGTAACCCTAATGTCCTAGATCCTTTTTAATTCGAGGCAACCGTTTCGAGGCAACTGTTTCGAGGTAACTGGATCATGGACATAAGAGCGACCGCTAAAACGTCCTATACTTGACGACCACGTTTCGAAGGCAACGAGTGAGGCGTACCCTAGAAGTGGTGTATGCGTTTGTGTGTTGTTTTCATGTTATGTTTTATCTTTGATCATGGCATTGTGAGCTACGAGTTATTTTTAGTTATCATACATTATTTCATGCGAGTTTAGCAGTTAGGAGTTCGGAAAATTAAATACAGAAAGATAAAAGCTACGCTATTACAAGGCGCGGGTCTATACATCGCCAAAAATACAAAGACCCATTTTTTGGTAAATAAGTACGAAAAAATTAAATAAAGCGATAAAAACCTATTTAACTATTACATTCTTGGAGGCAAATACATAATAATCAAAATAAAGTAAATGCGCGCGAATAAAAAAATTAAATCGGAAATATTCTAAGGGTGTTGACCCTTTTAAGAAAAGAAATTGAATTTTTTTGGTCTTTTTGTAATTAACATGAAATTAAAACTAACTAATGACTAATTAATTAATTTAATTAAAAGAAATTTTTTTTTTGTGTTTTTATGTTTTTTATGGAATAAAATAAACAAAAATAAAATTAAAAGTTAATTTTACCTAATTCTAAATCTATTTTAATTATTAAGAAAAGAAATTAAAATTGCCTAATTAAACTATTTATTTATTAATATTTATTTACAAAATAAAATAATAATAATAATAATGTTAGTTCTATTTTTTTTGATTTTTTATGAAAATATGTTAGTTATGTTAATTGTTAATAATAAAATAAGGCAAATAATAAAAAAAATGAAAATGACAAAATAAAAAAAGATTAAACCCAAGGGGGGTGTGGGCTGGAATTTGAGGGTGTATTGTTGAATCTTGGCCCATTTGAACCTTCAGCTCGTTTGACTTTTTAGACTGAGTGGAGCGTTGTTGACTCCTGAGCATGGTGCTCCTGCTTTCTGGGCCCTTGGATTTGCATCTGTGGACACTTGGCTGACTCCTGGATGAGGTCTATGGTGGAAGCTGCTTGAGAAACTGCACAAGAACGCGTTGGAAAAAATAATATGAGAATTATGGGGGACCTGGGAATCGAACCCAGGTCTCAGAGATTACCAAACATATGTCCAACCACTGAACCAAACCTGCGCGTTTGTTAATGAAATAGAAAAGAAATATAATATAAAAAACACGCGTTATATGCTGAAAAACAAAAAGGAGCGCGCAGGATTTGAATGGACCAATGCCTTGCTGCCACGCCTTTCGTCTTCAACCTTTTCCTGTAAACATAAAACACATAGTGGGGGTTTTAAACCCCCACAAAATGCAAGTATGGAAAAAATAGCGATTAGACGCTCGTGAAGCATAAATTGGGCGCGAGGTATGCATCATGTTCGTCTCATTATGCTGAGTTTGGCCATGTACATTTTGAGTCTTGATTTTACAGTATAGCAAAAGCCCTAAATAACAAGCTCTGAAAACCTAGAAATTCGTCCATGGTGATTTTCAATTTAAGGCACCATTCTCAAATTAAATCATGTGGAAAGCTTTGTATTGATCCTGTGAGCATAATGACATCAACAAAAAGTATTGAAAATGCATAAATGTATGACTGTAATTTTGAGAAAGAATGTAAACCGTGTGCGTTGTGTGCTTCGATTCTGATGGTGTTAGGGCTCGTTTTTGATAGCAATAGACTCCTGGAGATTCAGGCAAGCTGTTTGAATCCAAAAGAGGCTTTGAATTGCGCTGCAACTAGGTTTTCAGTTTCTCACTTTTCCTTTGAAAATTTGAAATTGCTTTTGCCGTATGGAGTGTTTCTAGGTCATGAATGATATATGGGAGGCTTGCCTATAGGTTTTGAATGAGTATCAATCAGAATAATGGTCATTAAGCCTTTGCAATGAAGTTTTGATTTTGTCGTGAACACCATTAAAACCACTTGCCATATTTGCTTCAATTTTGAATTTCTATGCTTGGAATAGGTCTTGCACGAGTTTGGAATGTGCTTCATGGTGTATCAAAGCTATTCAAGCCACAAAATATCCTTCCATTAATTTTCTTGATTTTTATTTGAATTTTAAAGATTTAAAATGAATTAAATCAAATAAAATTAAATAAAAATGGAAAAATTAATTTTTAATCTTGAAATAAATTGTGGGACACGTGGGAGGCATGGCCAAGCTGAAACAAGTGGAAAAAGTGGACCCCTTTTGTCAAAAATGAAGTTTCAAGGATAATTGACTTTGGCTATTTCACAAAAATTTCCCAACTTCTCCAATGCATATCTTGCTCAATTTTGAAGCTATGAACATGTTCTTGGACATTTTGGGAAGTTATTGAAGTCCTCTAACCAATGTATTTGGTCCCGTGTCAATTTGATTTACCAATCTCAAGTTATGGTCTTTGACTTAAAGTGCCTTTTGTTGACTTTTGAAAATGACCTATAATGTTGAAATTGATAACTTTTTGTGAGAGCATTTCTTGGACTTGGAATGTGAAGATGAGTTGTAAGAAATGTCCTCCCCTTCAAGATGAGCATTGGATGGGATTTTTATGATGAACCATGAAAAAGTTATGCCTTGGTCAAGTTACAGTTGACTTTTCAGCTGTCCAAAAATAGAAATTTTTGCATCTTGATGATTTTTGAGCCATGCTTGTGGAATCATGATCAAGACTTGATCAAATGATGATTGTGGCTTCAAAATAAGATGTTGACCAAAATTTTTGACTTTTGACTGCCAAATGACCATTTTGCCCCTGCAGTTGACTGTGGAGCAATTAGGGTTTTTGACTGTGCAACTTGACCTTGTGAGCCTTGAAACTTGACATGTAGGTGCTTGACAATGTGTATGAGCATATGGAACTTGATTGAGCCCTTGAAAACCTCAACTTCCTTGAAGGAACCAAAACCCTAATTTGACTGGCTTAGGAGAGTGGTTGACTGTGTAGCCCTTGAGTAGACTTTGAACCATTTGAGGTGATGCTTGGCAAAACTTTGAAGATTTATGGGAGGGCAAATTTTGGGGTACAACATTGGGCCAATATGAAAAATCAGAGAAAACCCTAGGGTTGTGATTTCTTGTAAAAAAGGGAGGGCAAATTTTAGGGTACAACAGCAAGTTGCGTATCTGTATAGACTACAGGGATTTGAACAAGGCAAGCCCCAAAGATGACTTTCCGCTTCCGCATATTGATGTCCTGGTTGACAACACCGCTCGTCATAAAGTATTTTCCTTCATGGATGGTTTCTATGGTTATAATTAAATCAATATGGTACCTGAATACATGGAGAAGAATACCTTTGTCACATAGTGGGGCACTTTCTGTTACAAAGTTATGCCTTTTGGTTTGAAGAATGACGGCGCAACATATCAGCGTGTTATGGTAGCTTTGTTCCATGACATGATCCATCATGAGATAGAGGTTTACATTGATGGCATGATATTCAGGTCTCAGACTGAAGAAGAACATCTTGACCACCTGCACAATCTATTTGAGAGGTTGAAGAAATACAAGTTGAGGTTGAATCCAAACACGTGCACATTTTGGGTAAGATCCAGTAAACTCCTAGATTTCGTCATCAGTGGTAAAGGTATTAAAGTTGATCCTGCCAAGGTTAAAGCCATTCAAGAAATTCCAGCTCCCCATACTGAGAAGGAAGTCAGAGGTTTCCTGGGACGATTGAACTACATTGCTAGATTTATTTCCCATTTGACTGCTACTTGTGAGCCAGTCTTCAAGTTGCTGAAAAAAAGACCAAGTAGTGAAGTGGAACAAAGATTGTCAGATATCCTTCGACAAAATCAAGGAGTACCTCCATGAACATCCAATTCTGATGCCACCGGTTGAAGGAAAACCTCTGATCATGTACCTGGCAGTATTAGAGAACTCAATGGGGGGTGTGTATTGGGGCAACATGACGATTCTGGTCGAAAAGAGCATGCAATACACTACCTTAGCAAAAAGTTTACCGAATGTGAAAAAAGATACTCACTACTTGAGAAAACTTGTTACGCTTTGGCATGGGCTGCTCGCCGACTAAGACAATATATGACGACTCATACTAATTTGTTGATCTCTAAGATGGATCGAATAAAATACATATTCGAGAAACTCGCTCTCTCCGGAAGAATAACAAGATGGCAAATGGTCTTGACAGAATATGACATTCAGTATACTACTCAGAAGGCAATCAAAGGAGGTGTACTGGAAAATAATTTGGCTTATCAAGATGTAGATGACTATCAGTCTATGAGTTTTGAGTTCCCAGATGATAATATTATAATAGTTACTGATTATGAAGAACCTAGACCATATGAAGGACCTGAATCGGGATCCTGATGGACTATGGTTTTTGATGGAGCTTCCAACGCGCTTGGTAATGGAATCGGTGTTGTGATTATCTCTCCCAGGGGTTGTCATATGCCCTTCACCTCCAGGTTATGTTTTAATTGTACCAACAACATGGTCGAGTACAAAGAATGTATCATGGGTATCAAAGCTACCATCAATATGAGAATTAAATTCTAGAATGTATATGGGGACTCCGCCCTAGTGATCAGTCAGATTAAGGGAGAATGGGATACGAAGCATCCAAATCTCATTCCTTATCGATAACATATGTTGACATTAATTATGTACTTCGAGGAAATCACTTTTGAACATATTCCACGAGAAGAGAATCAATTGGCAGACGCCCTAGCTGCCATGTCATCTATGTTCAAAGTCAGATGGGATAATGAAGCTCCTCGAATTACTATTGAAAGGCTAGAAGAACCAGCATATTGCTACAAAGTTAATACTGATGGAGTAGAGGAAAAGCCTTGGTTTCACAAAGTAAAAAGATACCTAGAAACTCGAGAATATCTGGAAGGAGCATCTATCAATGATAAGAAATTTCTAAGGAGGTTCTCTGCCAAGTTCTTTATGAGTAACGAAATCCTGTACAAGCGCAACCACGATTCGACTCTGCTTCACTGTGTAGACAAGAAGGAAGCTGAGAAAATTATGGAAGATATGCATGAAGGAGTCTTTGGTACTCACTCCAGTGGGCATATAATGCCTAAAAAGATTCTGAGAGCGGGTTATTATTGGTCTACTATGAAAAGTGATTGCCATCATCATTCCAAAACTTGCCACAAATTACAGATTTATGCTGACAAAGTACATGTGCCTCTGGTTCCTTTGACCGTATTGACTTCTCCTTGGCTGTTTGAAATATGGGGCATTAATATGATTGGATAGATTAAGCCTACTGCTTCCAATGGACATCGTTTCATCCTGGTTGCTATTGATTACTTCACGGAGTGGGTTGAAGCAACCTTGTTTGCTTATGTTACCAAGAATGTTATGGCTCGGCTCATTAAATACAACCTTATTTGTCGGTATGGCATCCCTGGAAGGATCATCATGGACTATGGTACCAATCTTAACAATACTATGATAACGGAAATTTGCATGCAGTTCACGATTAAGCATCACAATTCTTCTCTGTAGCGACCAAAGATGAACGGCGCAGTGGAAGCCGCCAACAAGAATATCAAGAAGATCTTGCACAAGATGACAATGACATACAAATATTGGCATGAGATGTTACCATTTTCTCTTCATGGTTATCTCACTTCAGTACATACATCAACTGGAGCAACCTCGTCCTCTCTAGTCTACAGTATGGAGGTTGTCTTACTTGTTGAAGTCTAGATTCCTTCCCTAAGGATTATGAAAGGTGAGGGTTTAGATGAAGACAAATGGACTCAGACTCGACTATACTAAATAAATTTGATCGATGAAAAAAGGCTTGCGGTTGTTTGTCATGGTCAGATGTATCAGAAACGCATGATCAAAGCCTTTAACAGGAAAGTCAAACATCGGGTATACCAGGCTGGTGATTTGGTAATAAAGCGTATTATCCTACCACAAGGTGATCCTAGGGGCAACTGGAATCCCACATATGAAGGGCCATTTGTGATCAAAAAGATATTTCTGGTGGTGCTATGATACTTACTACCATGGACGGTGAAGATTTTCCACACCCTGTGAACGCGGACATAGTAAAAAAATACTATGCATAAAAGAGACCCGCTAGGTTGACAGGCCTAGGAAAAAGTAAGGGCATCCCGGTAAACCAAAAGGTTTCGGGAAAAAATTAGGGATATATATAAAAAAATTATACATCCGGTAAGTCGAAAACCTGAAAAGGCGGCTTGGGCAAAAAAGGATATCCTGGTGAACTGAAAACTCGAAAGGGCGGTCTGGGAAAAAGTTAGTGATTAAAGCGTACAACTATGTCCCGTTGGATCATCCATCTACTTAGATCCAGCTTCATTACTAGCGTTAAGTTCAAACAGTACAGAACAATTCAACTATCTTCTTCCAACAACAAGTGATGAGATGCTTGAAGACATAGGGGCAATAGCAAAGTTGAAACTTGATGGGATCGTTTCCACATAGATGTTTTTCCTTGTTTTTTTTTGTGCCCTTTCTTCATTCTTATGATGATTTCCTCTTACTAAGATTTCTGTCTCTTTTTATAAAACTGCCTGCTTATAGGCAAACGTTCAGAATCAATGCAATTAGATTTCAAAATTCAAAATTGTTTTACTTTCTCTATTTTGTTTGCAAAACCATCCAATGATTACATTGAATTAATATATGCATTTTAACATGATTACTATTAACAAAATATATGCATAAAAACAAGATTATCATTTAATAAAGACTCTAGGAGTTGGGATAATGTTTAAGTCATCCACAAATCTCCACAGAGCAATCTCCACGGAACTATCTCTACAGAGATATCTTCACAAGCTCATCCCCAACAGAGATATATTCCCCAGAAAATCTAACATGCCATCAGACAGAAATCGGGGCATCTTCCAGTGATTCACCTTTATATCCCTGATGGATAGCTCGACATGATCATCTTCCCTAATAGGCCCCCTAGCGGATAAGGAAGTTTGATCATTTCCCCAGCATACAGTGCAAACTTCCTCAGTGCATCCTATGAAATCCTGATCCCTATCAAAGATTATTTCGTTAACTAAGTCTACAGGGTTTATTTCACCAACGAAGTTTATTTCTCCGATATTGCAATTCCCCAACAGGATTCTCTTCTTCGGCCAGATGTCATTCAACTTTGTCTTCCCCAGAAGAGTTGACATCCATATCTGAAACTTGGCCAGACAGCACATCAGAGGATTATCCATCTCTTTTGTCCCCATTCAGGGTACATAAGAATCAAATCCTTCAAAAGAACGATGAACAACCAATTTTCATGGAATTCTTCTACTCCCAAGCAGAAGTCGAACATCCCCAATGGAGTGTCCTCAAACAGAAAGCAGGAATCCTCAGCAAAGACGTTCTGAACAAAATTGAGAAACTATTGTCTTCATCCCCAACAACAGTTAGTGATTTATTTCCCCCAGCCAAAGTTGTTATGCGAAGCTACCGATACATTCCAGCGACATATTGCACCAATACATCATTTACAGAATATCATAGCGTATACATACGAAATCCATATAGTATTCTCATTTATTTTGAGAGCATCATTACACAATGCATTTCATGCATCATGACATTGCATAAAACTAACATTGCCTTTTCAGGTTAAGTTCCCGAGTAGACGAATATTATCAACCATCTATCGACAAGTTGTAGAGCAATCCCTGAAACAGGATGGGTCGACTATATACATGACCAAATGATTTCCTTCAGATATTTATTCAGAAAAGCACCTCCCCTCAGAGACTAAATATGACGAGCATTTCCTTCAGAGACTGGTTCTGACGAGCATTTCCTTCAGAGATTTATTCTGAAAAGCATTTTCTTCAGAGATTCATTCTGAAAAGCACTCCCTTCAGAGATTTATTCTGAAAAGCACTTCCTTCAGAGATTTATTCTGAAAAAGACCTCCCTCAGAGATTTATTCTGACGAGCATTTCCCTCAGAGACTAAATCTGACGAACAGTTCCTTCAGAGAATCATTCTGAAAATAATTTCCTTTAGAGAATCATTTTGAAAAGCATTTCTCTCAGATAGAATCAGATAGATTCATTCTGAAAAGCATTCTTCAGATAAAGTCAAGCGTAGACTCATTCTAATACTCCTATTAACAGTTACTTTGGATGGCATCTATAAGCCCATCTCCGATGACACTCTATCGCCTCTATGAATAGAATATTTAAGCCCATTCAAGTAATACAATCAACCAATAGTGTTACTTCATGCACACGTGAGTGCAAATTTCTGGGCACTTAAGTGTTCAATCCTCTTCCACCTTCAGATCACGGATGACGAACATGTCAATCTAACTCTTCAGGTTTAAGAAGATTGAACAGGGGAAGCTGTTGTACCCCAAAATTTTCCCTCCCATTATTAAATACAAATTAATTAATAGGTCTCCCCATGCTTCTAGGGTTCTCAATTGCTCAAGACTACTCAAGGATTGATCAGACAAACCCTCATCCTAAGTAGTTGACCTACTATTAGGGTTTTGCTTCTCTCAAGGAAAATTGGACTTATAATGCCTCTAGTGGATTTCATGGTTTCTCATATGTCTCAAAGAACCCTCATGCCAAATTCCAAGCCTTGCAGCATAAGTTTGCTCAGTCAATTAGTCAGATGACTGAAAATTAACTGTATTGGGCAAAAAGTCAACTTTGACCAATTTATAGTCAAACTTCAAGATTTTTGGTCAACATCAACATTTTGAAGTCACATTCATCATTTCATCAAGGTTTGATCATGATTCATCAAGAAAACTCAAGATTCATCAAAATTCAAAAGTTACTAAATTAGGGTTTTCTTAAGGAGACGTCAAATGAACTTTGACCAAGCGTTACTTTCACACACTTCATCAAAGATTTCTCAATCAAAGCTCATGTTAAAGGAAATTCAATTCTCTACAAATTTGTCTCTCTAAGCTCAGGGCCAAAAATGCTTCATTTGAGATATATGGGCCAAAACATTACAGGTTACTTTAAAAGTCAATAAAAAGACATTTTTTGTCAAAGCAATTTACATCAATATCAAGGCTTCAAATGAAAAAAATGACCAACATGAAGATTTTTGGGGGGTACCTTGAGCTTTCCAAATAGTCCAAGATCACCTTCATATGATAAAAATTGAGTGAGATATGATTTGTGCAAGTTGAGGAATTTTGAGAAAATGCATGAAATCCAAATTAAGCACATTTGAATTTTTGGGCTAATGGGCCTATCTTTTAAGGCCCGAATGTGTCCTGACCTCATAATAGACTCCTAAATTCATTAATTTATTTTTTTGGTTTTTATTTCTTTTACTTTTGATTTTATTCAATTAAAAGCAAAATAAATCAAATAAAATACCAAGTGAATGAATCAAGGCATGAAGATCTATTTTTGAATCAAATCATAAGTCTAAAAAGCTGGTGACAACTTGCAAAAAACGTGAAAAGATTGATTGGTACATGATTGGCCTAAAAAAGAAAGATTTCATGCAAAACTTCAATTGAAGATTTGATCATGAAATACAAAAGATTGATTCCACTTTTGTTGACCCAAATCTTCCATTATAAATAGAGAACACATTTAGACCAAGGGAGACACGAAAATTGCCTCAAGAACACCCTCTAAAAAAATCTCAATTTTTGTCAAAACTAGAGCAAAGTCAAAACCAAATATCCAACCACTTTCAGTCCAAGCCATCCATTGAAAATCATTCCTGAGGTATCTAAGGATAAGAGTAGGTCGAAAGTCATGGCCATTGATGCTTGAAACAAGCATACTCATCTTCTCTGATTTGCTTTTCTTTCAAACATTCATATAATAATTTCATGCATTGCTAATGTTTATTAACTGTCCAAATGAGTTCCTGTTGTTACTTAGGACAGGTGTGAATCATAAAACATAAGCTCTAACGTGAGAATCATGTTTTTCCATGCTAGGGCAATTTGAGATGGCTTCTTTGAAACTCATGATACAAGTGTTTTTAGGCCAAACAAACACCACCATTGGATTCACAAGGGTCGAATTACAGAGATATGGTCCTTTTTATGGTCTAACACATGTTATTTTGTAGGTTTGAAAATCCTCTCACCAGAGAAGACGACTAGAGCTAGGGCTCCGACGCTTCCCTGATTCACTTACTTTATTATATATTTGTTTGCTTATATTTTAATAACAGAAATGAAGCGCAATGCATTTGGTTGAGACGGAGGCATGTAACGTGAAGGGCGTGGGTTCGATCCCTACGTCTTACAGATAATTTTTTTGTTGTTATTTTTCAAACTAACGCGCAGGTTTTATATATATTAATCAATGCCTATTTCTCAAACACCAACAGGCGCTTGGTCTAGTGGCAAGCAGTGTAATTTGTGAAGCAAAGGGGCGTAGGTTCAACACTCATTTCATGCAGTTTTTTTATCCTATTTTTCTAATCTAATTTTTCTATTTTCTTTCTTAATTATTCCTTAATTATTTTTTAATTAACAATTAACTAACCTAATCTTTTTTCTTAATAACTAACAAATTAGGATTAAGATTTTAGTTAGTAATTAATTTTTTTCTTATATTTTTTATTTACTAATTAAATTAGTTTTTTTCTTAACATTAAAATAAATTAAGATTTATGTTTTAATTACTATTATTAACTTAAATAATTTTCTACAAAAAATCATAAAATATTTTAACATTCTTTTTCTATTTTCTTTCTTCTTCCTATTTACTTTTCATATAAAATTGTATAAGTTGCATTCTTTAATTGTAATAGCATAGATTTCTTTTCTCGCATTTTTTTCCTAATCATGTAAATGCTCACATGATGTAATAGCTTAGGTTTAATTTTCCGCACTTTATTTTTCTGTACATATTTAACTGCTAGTAACTAGGGTTTGCGTGGCAAGACTAAAAATAATCTAGAAAACCCTAATATCAAGATAAATAACTGAATCAATACACTTCACACACTTGCACCTCTAGGATAACCTCTCTTGTTGCCTTATATTGGTCACGTCTCTCGAAAGTGGGGATACTTTAGCAAAAGACCCTCGATCAAATCATCATGTCCCTTTTGAATAAAGATCATAATCCCTCGATGACCCTTCGAGTTGCCTACAAAATGATCTACTCCCTTCGAGTTGCCTACAAAATGATAATAGTCCCTTCGATACAATTGTTAAAGTATCCTTACTTGTTACATTCGATGACCATACGATGATCCTACGCTTGTCCCTTCATATCTAATAGATGGAGCTACCTACCAACTAATAGTATGGATAGTACTATCTCTAAAGGATAAGTAAAAGAATAAGAAAGACTTTAGTGGGTAAGAAACTCTTAATTGCTTGCTCACAACTTTTCTCAAAACTTTTTTTCACACTACACTTTCAAACAAATATTTTCAAAAATAACACGTTGTATACATTCTTGAGGACTGATACAAGAATCATTACAAAGTCAACCTTACATTGGCAATTTCAAAATATTTTTAAACAAATCACACACACAAAGCAAGATTTTCAAAGTGAGCTAAGCAATTAAGAGCCGGAGATAACTACGGATGAAAAGGGTGTTAACACCTTCCCTTTTCATAACTTATCCACCGAACTCAAAATCTATCAAAGGTCTTTCATGTTCTTTTCACCTTTCTTAAATATTGGATAAAAGAAAAGTCGGTGGCGACTCTAGCTATCCGCACATTTGGATAAAATCAAAAAATCAGTTCTCCCACCGTATTACAACAAAACAATTGCAATCATCATCCAAAAATTCGTTGTCTTTTCCAATGCAACCTTTCTCTTCAATTTTTCCACCTTAGTTTGATCTCTCCTCAACGATCTCCTTCACAAATTCTCGCAAATAACCCTTGCTCATGTCACATTCACAACATCTGAATGAATTTACTTCAGCCTCGCTAACCATGTTGTCCCAGAGAAACAATCCTCAATCATTCTACATTTTTTCTCAATATTAAAACAGATATAATTGAGATGGTTCATATAAGAGGAATTACAACTTTGTAAACAACTCACCATAATTTTTTGAATTTCCAGAATTTTCTGCTTGGATTTTCGAGGGTGTTAGATACCTACAACTTCATAGTTTCGTTGCTGCCACATCTTGGCAAACCTTATTTGTTGATGAACATTTGTTTCCACCCATGATTGTCGGACGACTGTAGAAGACGGATGCTTCAAAGAATCGACCTCAACAGCAGACAGAACAAAGGGAAAATGAACCCTAAGGATTAAAGCTCTTTGCAACACCAACTTCTTCACATAAACCCTGATTTTGTAGGGGGGGTATAAAGAATTGAAAACGTAAATAGCAATTGGGCAAGCAAATGAGTAAATAAAAATGCCATGTGTGTATATAGAAATAACACATGACAAAAATTTTAAAATGTTACTAAAGATTCCATGACATCTAGCTAGTGGGGGTGATTTGAGGGAATCTACATAACATAAGGGTATAATTAAAAAAAAATTACGAGGGACTAAAACATGAATTCGCAAACATTACAAAGGAGGTTTGTATATTTAACCCTTTTATAAATTATTTCTAACATTATAAAAAATAAATATACAAATAAAAAATGAATAAGAAAATGTTTTTAGTGACGTGACATGTAATTGGATTCATATTGGGGTGTCATGTCATTAAAATATGAGATAAATGACTACGGACCAACAAAAATTCACCAAAAATGAAATAGTGGGACTTAATAGCTGTTATTTTTTTAAAAGAAGACTAAAAAATTAGGAAACTTATTATAAAAAGACTAAAAGTGGATTTAAGTCAAACATATAAACAAAATATTTATTCAAAATTAATAAATTTAATTTTTTAAATAATTTATTACTCTTTGTAATAAATAAATTTTTTTTATTTCAAAATGAGTGTCGTTTTAGAAGAAAAAAATTTGTTTCAAAATGAATATCATTCTTACTTTTCAATATAGTAATGACAATTATTTTTTCAATTATATACTATAATTATTATTCAGATTAATTTAATAAAAATATAATGTGTCATGATAATATAACTATATGTTAATTTGTATACAAAAACTTTAAACGATCTTTATTTTAAAACGGATGAAGAAATTTATTATAATTATTACTAGTAATATTATTTTATCAAAATTTAAAAAGATTATTTTCGTTAAAGATTACACTTAAAAATAACAGAAAAAGAGTAAAGTAACTATCAGAATAGTATCAATTACTCAAATAGTTAAAGCCACCAGGATAGAATATAAAGTGGTCAGTAAAGGTCTGACGTGCAGAATTTCAAAGCATCACAAATTACCTACCGACTAACATAACAAAGCAAATGCCATGTGAAAACAACAATTTATATGATTAGAGTTTTTCAAAGAAAGATAGCTATTGCACAATCCAAGAGAGGTGACCAAATAAAAACATTATTAAACAGATCCAATTAATTTTATATAAAATTTAATTTCTTATGATTATATTATTTTATTTTTTACTTTATATAAAAAATTTTAAACGATAA
This sequence comes from Vicia faba, assembly GCA_948472305.1. Lineage (NCBI taxonomy): Eukaryota > Viridiplantae > Streptophyta > Magnoliopsida > Fabales > Fabaceae > Vicia > Vicia faba. The sequence goes on from OX451736.1 coordinate 1,635,307,983, forward strand.
TCATTTTAAAACACACGATATAAATATGAAAATGAATTTTATTTATAAGATGGGGGCAGGCCGCAGACATAACAGAAAAGCTCAATGACCAACAGCCAACCAAGAGACAGGCTAACAGAAAGGTACAGCAAAGATAAGACGTGTCTGGCAATAAAGAATGATTAAAGAAAATGACATTATAAAATGTTACAAAATTCTAAAATGATTTCAAATAGAAT